>CM033982.1:8838256-9438256 GCA_019706035.1 Raphanus raphanistrum subsp. raphanistrum | reverse complement strand
ATATTTTTGTCCAAAACAAAAAATTATATATACACCTATATTACTTAGCACAGAATGGTAATTTTCTTTTATAACCGGAGTCGAGCTAGCAATTTCACTCCAACTTCTTAACAACAAATAAAATACTCGTGCGGGTTATGAATAAATTAAATGTTTCTTCCAGTCTATTTTCTTAATTTCCCATTTTAGGCAACCCCACAGCCCACTTGGGTTGCGACTTTATAGTTAAAGCAATGTTCGTGCCTTTTGTCCTATAAAGGAACGACACAGATAGCCCAAAAAGAAATGAATAAATTGCAAAAAGAGGCAGAAAGAAAAAATCGCCAATATTAAATTACACGCAGTTCTAGAACAAATGTATGTACGATGATATATCTTAAGAAAAACATAGAACCAAATATTGATATTGACTAAACTGATGGTTCTTGGAACTGAAGGAGTAAAGGTCTCGTTTAAGAGGTCCATGTGTAACAAAGACCACATGTGTGACTTTTCTTTGCTGAAATATAGTTGTAGTCCGTTTCTTAATGCATCTTAATGTGTAATGTTTTATAAAGTTTTTAATGTTTTAATATGTAAAATGTTTTCATTTTTCTAGGTAATTTTTAATTTTATTAAAAAAATTATGTAGCTAATAATATTTTGTTTCCTGTTTTGTAATTAGTTAACTAAATTTAGTTTTCATTTTAATATTTTTTTTAGACAAAAGATAACTTTTTAAAGTTGTGCATATATGTCTAAAACATCATACATTTTAAAATGAAGGTAGTATTATATCAACTTTTGAACTTGTAACATTTTATGATTTCTGATTTCCAGTTTACAGAAAAAATATATGTTACAGACTTGCAGTTATGTTCCAATTTCTGACTAAATGTTATTAGTAGGATGAAAGAAGTTGGTTTAATGGTTTAAACCTTATAGTGTCGCTCATTAAAAAAAAAATGAGGTGAATAACTAGGGTTTAATGGAAATATGTGTAATTTTATTGTATAAACATGAGACCTTCATTAGTCCAAAAAAACATGAGACATTCAATATAAACAAGACAGATAAAATAATTAAAATACATCATATATGATACTATGTGTTATTGTTAATTAAATTATAGTATGTATAATATTATAGTACAAAATAGTATAATTTTAAATCTGTTGATTATTTATATCTTAAAGAGATAAAATAACTAAAAGTATTTTGACGTAATGTTTAGACCATAAAAATTATTAATAGTTGTTTTCAAAATTCCAAATATTAAAGAAAACTATGTCATTTTTTCTAACAAACCATCAATAGAGAGTATGAAATATATGTTCTCGTAGTGTCCTTAGTCATGATTTCGATCGAAAGAGAAACTTCCACGCATCAATTGCGATTGGAATTCTTTTTCAGTGGATCATCATAGCATATCAAAAAACATGATGATGACTAATCTCATCACCACCATTTATTTAATGAATTCTATTCTGCAACCAATTTTTCACACTTTATTTGCCACTAATCATAGTCCTCCACAAAAAGAAAAAGAAAAAAAGGAGCATATACATTATCTAAATGACAAATTAATTTTTGTTAAAAATAAGTACTAAACTAATTTGATTAGTGAAGTACATATTGAAATTCTAGGTATTATCTATATATTGAAATCAAAAACATAATGTAACATCGTGCTTTGTGTTATATAAAATTATTTTATTTATCTATGTAACTAAAATACATATATATTTTCTGTTTATTATTTTTTTTTTGAAAAATAAAACATATTTATGTTGAAATAGTAAATGGATAGCCTATCGGAATATAGTTAATGGTACTATGCAAATGAAGACAAACTAAACAATAAAACATTATTTAGTTATTGTAAGTAGGTCTGGAATTAAAATCCGGATCCACAATCCGATCTGGAATCCGCTTCGATCGAGTCCGAAAAACGGATATCCGGGGAACTCGGATCCGGCGGACCGGGTATTAGAATTTTAGGTTTGGGTATCCGGATCCGAATCCGGACCTATTATATATTTAAAATATAAATATATTTATATATGTATACCATATATAGTTTATATATAAAATAATTAAAATTTAGTTTTATTAAATATTTTTTTAATTTTGTTTTTTAAAAATAATTTTAAATAAACTAAATAAATGGTTAATTAGCTAATTTTTAACTTTTTTTAAGTCGGATCCGGGTATCCGCAGATATACGGATTTTAATCAGGATATTCTAACCCCAGATAGCCGGAAGACTCGAATATGGATCCGGGTAGCAATTTCATGGATCCAGATCCGGATATCCTAATATACCCCGGATATCCGGTCCGTTCTACCCTAATTGTAAGATCAGTAAATAAGTTTTTATGTACGTTCAAAAAATGAAACACGCACCTACTGTTAGTCTGGTGGTAAGACTCTCACACATGTAAGCAGGCATGGAGCCACTAGCGGAGACGATGAGGACGTTCCATAGATTGGTATGCATACATAAGCATACCAATCTTTAAGCTCAAACGATAATATAAGTGATGGAAACATATTCTACAAGATAAAACTCAACTTTTGAAAAATGATTAGTCATTCCAATAAGATTTCAACAGTTGCATCTCCACTATCTTAAGACATTGCAATATTGATCATAATTCAACTTTTCAGAACTGGTTAGCTATATACTTTTCATATCTTTAGCAGTTTTAATTTGTTTATGTGAACATGTCAAAGTATCTCTACTAGATCGGATGTATACAAATAAACTCTACGTATCAATCATCAAAACGAATACAAGTTCTTACAAAAATAGAAAAAAGAAAGAAAAAAAATAGAAAAAGAAAGAGTGATGTGTAAACAAAAAGCTTTCCACGAATTATGTAACAGAAAAATTTACACTTACAGTCACTTTTCTAGTTGTTAATATCACAACAAGTCACTTGTTTATACTAGAGCACTTTTTCCTAAAGTCTTGTTAGAAACCAAAGCAAAGAAGCATATCTTTTTAACTTACAACCATATTTCTCCTAACTGGACTATAAATTTGAGCGGGCTTTAATATCAGCCTTTGATCTCTAAAATTATCGTACGGCTCAGATTTGCTCATTTAGATCTAGATTAGACATCTCACTTGCTTCAACACTCACTGTTGGATCTGGCCATGTTATTCATTAATCGACGGCTGAGATTGACTCACAATTTTAACCTTCAATTCCCAATAATCATCTTCACCGTCGACAACCTTTTTCACTTTTTTCGCTCTCCCTCATCTCGTTTCACCGTCGGCGTTCATCATCAGCTGCAACTGATTCCGCTGGCGTTCATCATCAGCGTTTTATCTCTTTGTCCCTTAAGTGCCTCTACAAGCTGGTGTTTGCTTCACCTCAGGGACTGTAGTCCCAATTAAAAATCAAGGTCTGTCTCAGGTCATGATGAGAATTAGCTCTCCACTGTATTGAGACTGCAATTATTTATGAATCAAAGAGGGAAAAGAACCACATGACTAACAAGGAATGTACGTGTTATGTAGATTTATTTTATCATTGATGGACAGATTCATTGTCAATATTGTTTGTTTGATGGAGATGGTCTTGTATAGACCACTATGAAAAAAATACAACTTCAAGTTGAATTACATGGTAAGAAGATGGAAAGTGAAGCAAAAGCCACGCAAGAACTTGAGACAAAATCTTCTGCATTTCAAGATGATGAACGAGGACTGAAGAAAGAAGTATATGCTAAACCTTGGGTGTCAAGAGAAGGTGTACATGTGGATAGTTCATTATGGTGTACATATGGATAATCTTAGTAGTGTACATATAGTTTCATCACAATGATGTACATGAAAAAGTGTACACATGGATATTATTTTTGTTATCCATTATCTTAAAACATACACATGTCTACTATGGAAACATTTTTTTTACTGATTTCGAAGATAAGTTTTGATCTGAATTCTCTCTTTCACCTTTTCCTTCTTGGGAACGAATCATGTTCTCCTTCAGTTCTGCAATCTGTGATAATGCATTCTGTAAAATGTGAGTACATGTAAATATGTGTGTACACATGGATGTTTTTGAAATTGTGTACATGTAGTGTTTGTAAAACAAATCTTCTTTAAAAGTGTTATTTCATGACAAACACTAAAAATAATTGTGGTGTACAAATGGATTTTGCAACCCGGTGTTCATGTAGCTCTTAAGAAAATCTTGGGTGTCAAGAGAAGGTGTACATGTGGATAGTTCATTATGGTGTACATATAGATAATCTTAGTAGTGTACATATAGTTTCATCACAATGATGTACATGAAAAAGTGTACACATGGATATTATTTTTGTTGTCCATTATCTTAAAACATACACATGTCTACTATGGAAACATTTTTTTTTACTGATTTCGAAGATAGAGTTTTGATCTGAATTCTCTCTTTCACCTTTTCCTTCTTGGGAACGAATCATGTTCTCCTTCAGTTCTGCAATATGTGATAATGCATTGTGTAAAATGTGAGTACATGTAAATATGTGTGTACACATGGATGTTTTTGAAATTGTGTACATGTAGTGTTTGTAAAACAAATCTTCTTTAAAAGTGTTATTTCATGACAAACACTAAAAATAATTGTGGTGTACAAATGGATTTTGCAACCCGGTGTACATGTAGCTCTTAAGAAAAAGTGAACATGTGGATACAATTGTAAAGCTTTGCAATCTGGTGTACATGTAGACTTTGAAAGATGCGTACATGTGGATTACGGTTTGGCTGTACATGTACTGAAACATACAGAGTTCATATGTATGATTTGTGTTGAAAAATGTATACACGTGGATTACGTTTTGGTTACGTGCACTTGTGAAAAAGTTGAAAGTTGGAAGTGGTCACTGAGAAAGAGAGTTTCAGACAAAGGTTGAGATCATTATCAGAGATCACCAAACCAAAATTAAGCATGTACATGTGCATATTAAGCATATACACAAGGACAGCGAGACATAGATGTACACATGGATACATGATACTTATGTACACAAGTAATAAAAACAAATTCAATACTCCACACCTAACAGATCGTTACGTAACAAACAAGAACATAATAAACAATGAGATTCCAGCACTACAAAAATTACAATGTACATGTGTACATACCCGAAAGCTATGTACATTCATACACCCACTGTGCGTGTGTACATCGCGACTTGTACACGCACATCTTATTCTAGCAACTGTGGAAAACACTACTCCAGTGTGGAGTAGACATTCAAACGCCTACTCGGGTATGAACGAAACGATGGGATCAACTTGGCTGTATCACAGACATCAAAAAAAATCTGATTCAGATTCAAGATAATTAAAGTTAACTGATCCTCGAACAATTTCACTAGTTGTAGTACCTTAACTGCATGGGAAGATGCAAGCTCCTTATCAAATCTTAGTACGAGGTTCCTCCTAATCCTACCTTGAGCTCCAGCTGCCATATAAAAAACAATTCAAGAACACATGCATATGTATGTTCAAGGAAGATACTTTGTTACGTTACCTTAGGTGCAATGAGACCACCAAAGAAGATGATTCCAGAGATCAAAGCAACGCTGGTCAAGTAGAGTTGTTTCAGAGTCTTTAGTGTCTAATTTCAAACCAAACAAAAAAAGAGTTTTAAGAAAAAAAAGACAAGATTTTTACATTAACAACAACAAGGACGTGTCTTTCTTGGTCTGAAGAAGTAACTGACCACGTTAGGGAGAAAAGGAATGGAAGAAGGGATCTCAGGCATCTCGGTTGCCTCGAGCAGAGTCTCCTCCACGTTGATAGATTTAACACTCTTGATCCGTTGCTGAACTCGTAACCTCCTGACTTCCTCCATGAGGAGAAAGATCTTGTTGCGTCTGCTCCTTATGTTGTCTTGAATCTCCTGAAGCTGCATCTGCACGAAGTCTTGAACCGTCTCTGATCCCTCGATGATACAGAAGTTACTGAAGCAATCACCAAATAATAAAAAAGGTTACATTTTTACACAAACTAGAGTCGAAAGGTTCAAACTTTAATAGAGTAAACAAGAGAAGGGTCAAAAGGAGTACTTGCTTTGGAACAGAGTCGCCGGCGGGAGGAGGTCAGAATACAGAGGAGAAAAGGAGAACAGTTCTTTGCCCGGTCGCCGACGAAACTTAGTCGGATCCTCCACGTCGCCGCCAGTCGTCACCAACTGCATTTTACACAGGAAAATAGGTTTCACTTTCCCGGGGAGAAAATAAAACCAGGGGATGAACAGATGGTTCGGAGCCCTAATCAGAATCAGTGACATTTGCAAGAACAAACGGTTGGGAAACCGACTAACCTTTACCGGAACGGCGAGCACTCCTCCTCATCAAAGGTTTCTCTTCTGGATTCAGGCTGAAATTCCCAATCGGTAAAAAGTAGAATCGGAAGAGAATCGCAAACAGAAGCGTCTCCTCCGTAACAGTGAGTCGCGAATAAAGAGACGAGGAACCGAAATTTTTTTAGAAATATCTCAGGTTTTTTCACGGTTTTTAAATTAAAAAGAAAATAGTAAACTAAAATTCATTTGAAATTCAAAAGTTTAACCAGACCGAATTGCTCTCACTAACTAGTTAGGCTTTTAAACGAGCAAGTTGCACAAAAATGCGTATGTATAAAGAAGTGACTTAACGTGGTGAAAAAAGACAATAAGTGACTTAGAGAGTAAATAACTCTTATGTAACACACAAACAACTGTTTTTTTATATAAAGTTTTTAAATATTTGTTCTGTTTTTCATTTTGTAAACAAAAGAGAGCACGACAAGTTTGATGATGTCGGAAAGAAAAGTTAAAAAACTGTAATAAAAATAAAATACAATAATTTAGAAAAAAATACTTTAAAGAAGAAAGAAAGGCATTGTTGTTGGTATGGTCACTACTACACATATGGGGCCCGTTTCTCATCACTCTCTCCACCACCTAATCCTTTTCTTCTCTCCCTCAATTCTTGAAAACTCTCTCCAGATTTCAAGAAAGCCCTTAAAATCCTCCCTCTGTCTCTTTCTGTGTTGTTTGTTTTCTTGTTTCCTTATCTCCTCTTTCTTTGTCTCCTTCTTAATTTCCACTCCCAGGTGTTTCCAAGTCCTTATCCTTGACTTCTAACATACTCTATCTATCTCTTTTGTGTTTGGTTTCGGATTCTTAGAGCTCTTTCTTGGTGAGTTTTTGTTGTGTGCTCTAAAATGATTACTGAGCTTGAGATGGGGAAAGCTGAGAGCGAGCTGGAACTGGGTCTAGGGCTCAGCCTTGGCGGTGGAACGCCGGCCAAGATTGTTAAACCAGGTGGTGGCGGCGCGTGGGGAGAGCGTGGGAGGCTTTTGACTGCAAAAGATTTTCCTTCAGTTGGCTCTAAACGACCTGCTGACTCTGCTTCTCACGCTGGTGCATCTCCTCCTCGTTCAAGGTTCGTCTTCTTAAGTCAAAAAGAAAAAAAAAAAGCTTAACCCTTTCTTAGCTTTTTGGTTTTGGTTTTAGTCTTTTCAGAGGGAAATAGAAATTGAGAAACTTCATAGAATAATCTTTGAAAAAGTGTTTATTCTCTATGCATGATGACAAACTCTGTTCTGAGAAACAGAGTTTGTCTAGGAAGAGTTAACGGTTCTTAGGTTTTAGCTAGCTCACTGTTGATTCCATTACATAACCTGTCTAGGAGTTATTGTTTGGCTATTCAGACAGACCCAATAAACTTGTGTAGGAAGAAATACTCTGTTTTTTTTATTTTGAGATTAAGTGTCTTAAAATATTTGAACCTGTTCTTGGTTGATTCATTTTGATATATTTTTTGTTAGCAGTCAAGTTGTGGGATGGCCACCAATTGGATCTCACAGGATGAACAGTTTGGTTAATAACCAAGCCACAAAGTCAGCTAGGGAAGAAGAAGATGTTAAGAAGAAAGCAAAGGATGATGAGACTAAAGATGTTGTTACAAAGAAATTGAATGGAAAAGTTCAAGTTGGGTTTATCAAGGTGAACATGGATGGAGTTGCTATAGGAAGGAAAGTTGATTTGAATGCACATTCTTCTTACGAGAATTTGGCGCAGACACTGGAAGATATGTTCTTTCGCACTAGTCCCGGTACTATCGGGTTAACGGGTCAGTTCACCAAACCGTTGAGGCTTTTAGATGGTTCTTCTGAGTTTGTACTCACTTATGAAGATAAGGAAGGAGATTGGATGCTTGTTGGTGATGTCCCATGGAGGTAAATGGATCTAAAAAGCCATGAGTTTATCATCTCTTATATAGTCTGATGAATGCATTATAAATGATCTAAATTGTTTTTTTTTTGTAGAATGTTCATCACCTCGGTGAAAAGGCTTAGGGTGATGAAAACCTCTGAAGCTACTGGACTTGGTATGTAGACTATCTGTTCTTGATTTTCTTATTGTTTGACAAAATCTTGGACTAAAACATGTTAGTTTACGCAGCTGCAAGACATCAAGATCCGAAGGAGAGGCAAAGAAACAAACCTGTTTAGACTCTCTCTTTCCACATTACGTTATTACAGTTTTTTTTTTTTTTGGTGGAGGTTTTGCAAGTCTAAGTTACTTGTGAAGCAAGTATAAGGAAGAAGCAGAAGCTATATCGTTCTTATGCAGTTAATGTATGCTTCTTGGTTCTTGTAATGTTTTTTTTTCCTCTTTAGGGTTTTTTTTGGTTGCTGTCTTTTGTTTTATTATTTCGGTTTCATCATATACTATGGAAGAGAATGCTCTTTACTTCTTTTTCTACACTGTAAATATTTGAAGCTTATCAAAAATCGTTTTTATGGGTTTTGTAACAAACTTTTGTTTATGAGTTTTTTTCTGATTGATCCAAGAAACAAGTCTATATATAAGCATCAGCTGTCAAAATGGCCTTCAACATTCCACTAATCGAAGGATCAAGATTTAGAATATAAGTTTGGCAGCAGAGTAATTGATCCTGAGAGATGAGAGCACCATAGCAATGTAAGCTACTATTCAGGTTAAAGGTCAGAGAAATGTTTCTTCACGTCCCAAAACAAAAGCTTGGTAGTTCTCTTATCCGTGGTAGGCCAAAGGTTTCTTCTTTATAGGATAGTGAGACACTAACATAGCTGTGAAAGCAAGGAAAAAATATTATATTAGGCGTTACTATCCACCAAGTTTGTTTGCAAGGATTCCTCCAACCGCTGAAGGCATGAGAGCATAAGAGCCACTGAAGACCATTCATTTGATATTTTAGACCATGCTCTGCAACTAGAGCGACTTTAGCTACCAATGATGCTCCAAGGTGACCTTTGTAAGAATTATATGAAACCAAAAGCTTCTGATTTTCCAGGTCTTGGGTTCTAAGGCAACCTTACCTTGTTAATTAATTTTATTCGTGTCGCCATTAGTCTGTGAATATGGCATTATGTGGCCGTAGCCATCAAATGGAAATGTAACGTTTGCATCATTCTACACAGACATGTGATAACCAGACGCTATGGAGGCAAAAGGACCCATTTGAGACCAGCACAAAGAAACACTACAAGCGATTGAGAAGTCTTTTTTTTTTCACCAAGCAAAATCAAATTTCACACCGGATGGAAAAAGAAAAGCAAATTCAAGGACTTGAGATGATATCCAAAAAAATAGAAATCTTGGATTTACTAGACGTGTATGTCATTTTGTATATGGCTAGCCTGCACAAATACTCTGTAATGGCATTATCTCTCTTACAATAGTTGTGATTCTGCTGCCTTTGTGTTGTTGAATAAGAGACTATTTTGGTCACTGAGACTACAAGACAAGGAACTTGGAAAGAAAAAAAGCTATGGGCTCAGGTCGAAGTTTGTCTCCAATATGTTGTGAATTTTGGACAGGGAATCAACCTTGAAATCAGGATGCAGTCCGGTGACAGAGAAATCATCTGCTCCATACCTTCCGGATTCATCTAGCAAACATGTGAAGGCTCCAGCTCCTTTCCCACATGCTATCTGCAGAACCGAGTAAAGCAAAGATCACTTACCAGTTATAATGTTGAGACCAATGGGGAAGAAATAATCTAAAATAGGCAAAATCCCTTCCACATAGCAAATCTTTAAATAAGAAAAGTCCATGTTTAAGCGTCTTTCATGCATTGCTTAAGAGAGATTTATAATCAAGTATGCGGTCTGCTACTCACATCATCTTTTAAGCTGTCACCAACCATCATAACTTCGCTAGGTGGGACGTCCCAGGTAGAACATATATGTAACAGCGGATCTGGGTTTGGTTTATATGGACGAAACTCTCTGCCTAGTGCCGGAGTAAATATAACCTATATGATTGAAAATTAATTAGAGAAGGCCTCTCTGACAGCAAAACCAATCAGGCAGCTGGTTAGACAAGTCTGACAAAACTGTTTCTTTTTAGTTCTGATTATCTGGCTTAAAAATAGTTACCTCAAAACGTTGGTGGAAGATGTCGATGGCCTTCCTAACATTTCGTGTAATCAGCCCCCTCCTACAAAAGAAATGAAACAACGAGTTGCTCATCTTCGTTTTATTGCATTCTTAGCATTAAAGCAAAAGGTGCATTACTTAATCTTTTTGGAGTCAAGAAAGCCACATAGCTCAGCAGCACCTGGAACACAGAAGCACAGACCAAACCTAATTTCATTATGGAAGACAATTTAAATTTAAAACTACATAAAATATGATTTAATGAAACAATGAAGGTTCAGTACTCCATGGCACATCAGGATCCAAAAAAAAAAAGTTATTTTCTTTGAAGTTTAAATCTTTATCAACTGTAACGCTACCAAAGTCTCGATCTTTAACCCTATTATTAACCAAACTCTCAAGAATCAAGGGAGGGGATGAGATGGGAGTAAACCGTACCGGGCATGATTTGGAGCTTATCGATTCCCTGTTTCTCGTAATCGGCGATGGTTTCATAGGCCTTCTGCTGTTTATCGGCGCTCCACGACTCGATGTGGTGAAGAATATCGATTCCGGTAGGGCTCTCCGCCTTGATTCGCTTGTACTCGTCTTCGCCTAAGACGGACCTGTACATTGCCGCGAAATCGATGACCGGAACCGTCAGAGTTCCGTCCATGTCGAATACGACGCCTCGAAGGCGAGATTTCGCGTTGGTGGTGAGATTCGCCATGGAAATCGAAGAGGAAGGTCTGAGTGTGAGAGAAACAAATGTTTTTGATAAGAGGAAAGTCATTGAAAGAAATGGTTAACTGAAATTGAGGCACATTCGATTTTTATACGGTTCATAATTAATCTGTTTTTTTTTATTTTCTCTAGCTATTTTTAACCAATCCGGTTCGGCTTAACTGAAATCACGAAATATAGTTCGGTTTAAATCATGAATAAGCTCGGTTTAATCGAAACCAGACGTAAGAGAGCAAATAAAACAAGGAAATATTCTGCTTTGTGTTCCAAAAAAAAAAAAAAATCTCTGCTCCACTGAACATGCGCGACGACGTTGTCATCATCTACTCCCTTGAAATCGAACCGGATTGGTCTTGGCGAATGTTCGAAATTGAAATCCGGTTTGATTGATTATAGGGTAATTTTAGGAATCAGAAAGCTAAATGACTTGCATGACACGCTTACGTGGATTCGCTGCTCTCTCTCTCTTTCCAGGGAGAGAGACCAAACAAAACATCAAATAAGGGAAAAACAAAAAGAAAAACAAAAACACAGGAGAGACAACCCGAGGGGAAAACGCGAGAAAATTTCTTAGTTTCTGCGAGAATCTGCAGCGCATTGTCTTTGTTGGTCGTCTACTATATATATTGTTGCTGGTTATCTCGTCGGCCAACGTGAATGCAGCCCTAATCTTTTGCTTTTTCTTTTACGTTGCCCAGAGAGAGAAAGAAACGTCAACATTAGATCCATGGTGGAGAAATTTCCTGGGAAACACCATCTGATTGGGTTCTCAGGGATTATTTATAATGTTTGCTTCCCGTTGGTAATCTTCATTCGGGATCGTTTCTAGGAAAATCTAATCAGATTTGGACGTAATAATTAATGGTAATAAGAGACTCTCTTATTCAATCTGCATTGCGATTTCTTCGTGTTGCCCTCATGTTTTTACATTTTGATCAGGCTGCTTTGGGGTCGATCGTCTGGGTAGAAGACTCAGATGAAGCCTGGATAGATGGAGAAGTGGTCGAAGCTAACGATGATGAGGTCAAAGTTAACTGCCAAACCAAGACGGTTAGATATCCCCCTTTGCTTGGTCCTTAAGTTGCTACATGCATGATGATGGGTAGAAAACATAAACTTCTCATATTTATTATGTAGGTTGCGGCAAAGGTAAATGCTGTCTACCCCAAGGACCCTGAGTTTCCTGAACTTGGTGTCGACGACATGACCAAGCTTGCCTATCTGCATGAACCAGGGGTTCTTCTCAATCTAAAGGCCCGGTACAATGCTAATGAAATATATGTAAGCTTTCAACCATGTAATTAATGCTTATCCATTTTCCTCCTTTCATTACCACCCACTTGTGAATTCATTCACTTGCTTACTATCTATCATTCCTTTGATCTTCAAAATTACAAAAAAGATTAAGGCTAATTTGTTCTTGATAATATTTACAGACATACACAGGGAATATACTGATAGCTGTGAATCCCTTTAAAAGATTACCACACCTATATGGAAATGATATAATGGAACAATATAAAGGCTCGGACTTTGGCGAGTTAAGCCCACATCCTTTTGCAGTTGCTGATTCTGCATACAGGTAAATCATCATCTTCTGTTTCTTATATGAATCTTTTTTGGGACTCACTCACAATCATTAAAAAAATCGTAGAAAAATGATAAACGAGGGAGTAAGCCAGGCGATCTTGGTAAGTGGAGAAAGCGGTGCTGGGAAGACAGAGAGCACAAAGATGCTCATGCAGTATCTTGCATTCATGGGTGGAAAAGCTCAAACTGAAGGACGATCTGTTGAACAGCAAGTTTTGGAGGTACATTACACTATCTCTATCTACATTCTTTTCAAAGATAAGACTCTGGAGATGTCTTCTTAATTACTCTTCTCGGCTTGTGTTTCTGTTTTGCAGTCAAATCCAGTTTTAGAAGCTTTTGGTAATGCCAAAACCGTCAAAAACAATAACTCAAGGTGGAATGTCATTAACATTTCTTGATTTTTCCCTGTTTTTAGTGCTTTGTTGAAGCCACAACTTGACATATATTATTGGTAAATCTCGTATTGCAGTCGTTTTGGTAAATTCGTGGAGATTCAGTTCAACCATATGGGAAGGATCTCAGGAGCTGCTATTAGAACATATTTGCTTGAGAGGTCGCGTGTTTGTCAAGTTTCTGATCCTGAAAGAAACTACCATTGCTTTTACATGCTTTGCGCTGCGCCACAACAGGTAAAGTATGGTTCCTTCATTGCATTATGCTTCACCTTATGTGTAGTGACAAAACAGCATCCGTTTTGAGATTTTCAGGTAACTGAGAAGTATAAGCTAGGGGAACCAAGCACATTTCACTACCTAAATCAATCGAATTGCTATGCATTGAGTGCACTTGATGATGCCAAGGAGTATCTAGCTACGAGGAAAGCTATGGATGTTGTTGGGATTAGTTCTGAAGAGCAGGTACTTTTTTGGTTGGTCATTTACATGATCAGTAGCAATGAGGAAAAGTCTTCTTACATTTTTTCTTTTGTAGGATGCAATCTTCCGGACAGTTGCTGCTATCCTTCATCTAGGAAACATTGAGTTTGAAAAGGGAGAAGAATCAGACGCTGCAGAACCTAAGGATGATAAATCCCGGTTCCATCTGAAAGTGGCTGCTGAACTTTTCATGTACATTCTTCAATACTCTCTGTACTACTCTTGATGAATAACATGTTTATTTTTGCTACAGGAGTTGAGAACCCTGATTGCTCTTTTGTTGGTATAATAGGTGTGATGAGACAGCTCTAGAAGACTCCTTGTGCAAGAGAGTGATGGTGACTCGTGGTGAAAGCATTACAAAGTCGCTTGATCCTGGTAGTGCAGCTCTAAGCAGAGATGCTCTTGCCAAGATCGTCTATTCTAAATTGTTTGACTGGTACGTTATTAACAATTTAGAAGGGCTTAACATCATTCTGTAAATTTTGAATTTGCTAAAAAGGTTTAACAAATTTAATGCTCTCAGGCTTGTGACTAAGATCAATAACTCCATTGGACAAGACCCAAGTTCAGAATACATTATTGGAGTCCTGGATATATATGGATTCGAGAGTTTTAAGACAAACAGGTGCTTAACCGGTATGCTCTTATATTCATCAAAATGTTATAATATATCCTTTTGTGATTTGATTTCTAACTACCTAACGTTGGTTCCTGCATAATATTCTGACAAATATTAGTATTCTCACTAGTGATCTTTCCTTTTGTGGTTCATCTGATAGGCAGTAATAATGCTTTTGTTACAACTTCAACGTTGACTCTGTCTTTTCACAAATATTTTGTAGCTTTGAACAGTTTTGTATAAACCTGACAAACGAGAAGCTGCAACAGCATTTCAACCAGGTTGGAGACTGGTGTTCTTCTCATGAGTATTGATACTTGATTGATTTTATTTTACGTCGATCCATATTCATGCATGTGTTCCTCTCTTTTACAGCATGTGTTCAAAATGGAGCAAGAAGAGTATACTAAAGAAGAAATTGACTGGAGTTACATAGAGTTCATTGATAATCAAGATGTTCTTGATCTTATAGAAAAAGTAAGTAGTAGCATAACGAGTAGTGTTGGAACCTATTATCCGTTTCAGATATATGTTGATTTTCAGTTTCTAACACCAAACTGTTTCATATTGATCAGAAACCTGGTGGCATTATTGCCCTTATCGATGAGGCTTGGTAATGTATCAAAATGTCATCTACATTCTTTCTTGTCTACTTCAATATGTGACTTGAGTTTTGTGGTTGCCTCTAACAGTATGTTTCCAAAATCAACACACGATACACTTGCGCAAAAGCTATACCAGACATTTAATGGCCACAAGCGTTTTACCAAACCAAAGTTGGCTCGTACAGACTTCACCATATGCCATTATGCTGGTGATGTTAGTGCCTCAGAAGCCTGTGCTTATAAGTGCTTGGTCTTGAATTTATTGGCAAAACTTGGTGTGATGAGACCGTAAATATTGTTTAATTTCAGGTCACTTATCAGACTGAACTATTTCTGGACAAGAACAAAGATTACGTTGTTAGAGAACATCAAGCTCTCATGAACTCTTCAGAATGTTCCTTTGTCTCATCTTTGTTTCCTAAACTGCGATTGGAATCCTCCGGCTCATCAAAGTTCTCATCAATAGGCTCTCAATTCAAGGTCTGAAGATGATGTTAATAAGTTCAACAAATTCTTCTTATAAATTATACCGTGTGATTCTCACCATGTTCTAAAAATACAGCAACAACTACAATCTTTGCTCGAGACGTTGAACACCACAGAGCCGCACTACATACGCTGTGTTAAACCAAATAACGTTCTCAAGCCAGAGATTTTTGAGAACATTAACGTTCTGCATCAACTTAGGTGTGGGGTAAGCTTAATGTTTTCAGAAAACCTTATATGTTTATATTTTTACAACTGCAACAAAAGTTTGACCTCTACATGATGATGTTCTGAAACATCCTTTTTCTGGGCTCAGGGGGTCTTGGAAGCCATTAGGATTAGCTGTGCTGGATATCCTACTAGAAAGTCTTTCAGTGAATTTTTAACTAGGTTCCGTATTTTGTTCCCGGAGGCTACAAACAAAAGGTTAGCTAGAATCACCATTACTAATTTTTTTTTTTTGTAATTAATCTCTTAAATATATTCAAATGAAAGTTAAGGTTTTAGACTCATAGTCATACCTCCATCTATGTTTAAAGCTTTGACGAAGTTGATGCTTGCAAAAAGCTACTAGCAAAAGTGGAGCTAAAAGGTTTTCAGGTGACTTTTCATATTCTTATCTCAGAATTCTTTAATTTTATTATGAACAGAAAAACAAATAAAGGATATTGCTATTTCCATTTTTGGATATGTTATATGGCCACACTTCACAAGACATCTTATCTGATGAATTATGTCACTGCATTTATCTTTAATTAAAATCACAGATAGGGAAGACAAAGGTGTTTCTTAGGGCAGGTCAGATGGCAGAACTGGATGCTCACCGATCCGAAGTTCTTGGCCATTCAGCGAGGATCATACAAAGGAAAGTGCTAACTTATCAGTCTCGCAAAAAATATTTGGTGTTGCAGTCGGCTTCAAGAGATATCCAAGCCTTTTGTAGAGGTAACACATGTTGTATGAAATTACATGTGGGGGTATATTTTTAGCTTCATAATTTTTCATTTCTCATTAACCTTCTCCCATATGATTGCAGGACACATCGCACGGCTTCAGTTCGAGTCCATGAGAAGAGAAGCTGCTTCTATAAGAATACAGAAGCAGGCGCGGACTTATATATGCCACAATGCCTATAAAAAGCTGTGTATTTCAGCTGTCTATGTTCAGACTGGGTTGCGTGCAATGGCTGCCCGAGTTGAACTTCAATACAGAAAGAAGAGAAAAGCGGCAATTGTTATCCAAGCAAGTTTTAAAACCTCATTTTGATGACAAATAATCTTTCATTCTCTTTTGAGTATCAATAACATGCAAGTTACTTATTATTCCACAGAGTCAAATCAGAAGATGTTTGTGTCGTCGGCGGTATTTAAGAATGAAGAAAGCAGCAATTACCACTCAGTGTGGCTGGAGAGTAAAAGTTGCACGCCGAGAATTGCGGAAGCTTAAAATGGTATGTCAATAACTTCACTGGATCATATGTATGCACCTATGTGCCTATGTCATAATACTTCTTTGTATTCCAGGCTGCTAAGGAAACAGGAGCCCTCCAAGAAACTAATACTAAATTAGAGAAGGAATTAAAAGAACTCACTTCAATCTTAGAGCTTGAGAAACAGATGAGGGTACATGTCACACTTGACTTCTCACGTGGAATATTTTATTTTCTGTGTGTGTGTGGCATTCTGATCTGGCTACTTATGCAGATGAAGCTTGAGGAAACCAAAAATCAAGAAGTGGCAGAGTTGCAAGCAGCTTTGAATGATATGAAACTTCAGCTCGGGGAAACTCAAGAAACCAAAAGTGAGGAGATCTTGAAGTTGCAGTCAGCTTTACAGGACATGCAATTAGAATTTGAAGAACTTGCTAAGGAACTGGAGATGACGCATGATATTGCCGCAGAAAATGAAAATCTCAAGGTGAGGCCATCAAGGTTTTAGATTATGGTTAAAGGTTACAGATTTAAAAATAAATAAATATATGATTGTGTGTGCTCTGTTTTACCCTGTAATCCTTATAACTTCTTAGGAGTTGGTGAGCTCATTACAAAGGAAAGTTGATGATCCAGAGACCAAATATGAGGAAACAGGTAGGCTAAGTGAAGAGAGAATAAAAGGGGAGGTTCCTGTCATTGACCATGATGTAATCATCAAACTTGAAGCTGAAAATCAACAACTGAAGGTATGATTTGTTGATAATTGATTCTGAAACACAATCTTGATTGGTGGGAAAAGAGTTTTATTTGAGATTTCAATGTTTTCTCTGGATAATCTAATATCTCATCAAGTATACACACTATTTATTAGGCGTTGGTCAGTTCACTGGAGGAGAAAATAGATGCCTTAGACCGAAAACACGACGAAACAAGCTCAAACATCACAGAGCAGTTGAAGGAGAGTGCTTCATCTGATTATGAAATTGTGAGTGATCTTGCAGCTGAGAATGAACGTCTCAAGGTAAGCTTGTTTTATATGCTCTAATCATATGCTCATTTTAATTTTTTTCAGGATTTTTTTTTTTCCGTTGATCTGATGTATGACACTTTTTCAGGCACTGGTGAGTTCGTTAGAGAAGAAAAATAACAAAAAAGATGGGAGTGATTCATCAAACGAGCAAAAGGAGCGTACACACATGACTAAAGAAGAGAGCTTAACAGAGGATACTGATAATGAAATGACCAAAAAACTTGTTGCTGAAAACAAAGAATTATTTGTAAGTTTTTTTCAGAAAATTGTATCCCTCACCATTACAAGTTTGTGGGTTATGTCTCTCTTAAATTTATTGAAAATTCCACAGGATCTGGTGGATTTGTTGGAAAAGAAAATAGTTGAAACAGAGAAGAAGTATGAGGAAGCAAGTAGACTTTGTGAAGAGAGGCTTCAGCAGGTTGTAGACACAGAGAAGAAGCATGAAGAAGCAAGTAAACTTTGCGAAGAGAGGCTTCAGCAGGTTGTAGAGGCAGAGACAAAACTAATCGAATTAAAAACATCCATGCAGAGGTTGTCTATCTGCATAATCTTTTATGTTTTTACTTTGTTATATATGTTTGCATTCGGAACAGTTACTTACATATATTATGCATTAATTATTCACTTCTTATATTTAGGCTGGAGGAAAAGGTCTCTGACATGGAGACAGAAGACAAGATTCTTCGGCAGCAAGCACTGGCTCATTCAGCTTCCCGGAAAATGTCACCTCAGATGTCATTTACAGGAGGACCCCCGGTAAATAAATGTTTTATATTCTTATTATAAAGTTTTCTTCAAAGAAATGTCTTGACCTCTTTTCTATTCATGTACCTCTTGAAAGCCAATGGAGAACGGACATCATGTAAGTCGTCTACAGTTAAATAAAAGTTGGATGAACTGTTCTTACATACACTTAATCATCTTTTCTAATTTTTTTTTGTTTACAGGAATCACTTGCTCCTTTACCATCAAGAAGGTTTGGGACAATATCTTTCAGGCGATCTCGGATTGAACGACAACCCCATGTAACGTGCCTAACGGAGACATAAACTAATATTGTGATAGTTTTGCATTGGTTAATTATTTATGTACATGTTTTGATGATGCAGGAATACGTTGACGTGCTTATCAAGTTTGTTTCACAAAAGGTCGGATTCAGCCATGGAAAGCCTGTTGCGGCATTTACAATATACAAATGTCTCATTCACTGGAAAGTATTCGAAGCAGAGAAGACCAGTATCTTTGATCGTATGGTTCCTGTTTTTGGTTCCGCTATTGAGGTAAACTGAAGTTTACATTAACAAACAGCTTTAGACTTGCATTAGATTGAACTTGACATCATGTTTCTGCTTTATGTCCCTTTATAGAATCCGGAAGATAATGATCATTTGACCTATTGGCTAACAAACACATCTACGCTACTGTTCTTGCTTCAAAGAAGCTTGAAAACCCATAGCACAAGCAGTGCAAGTCCGAAGTTACCTCCTCAGCCGACTTCATTTTTTGGGAGGATGACACAGGTAAACAAACTTCTTATTCATTGTCTCCAAGAAAAGCATTATTATTATTATTATGGTCATGTACTAGCTGTAACTTAATAGTTTCTAACGTATATTTTTGGGGCATGACTGGCTATGTCTCAGGGTTTCCGTTCAACCTCTTCGGCAAGCCTTTCAGGTGACGTAGTGCAACAAGTAGATGCTAAAGTTCCTGCTTTGCTATTCAAGCAGCAGCTCACAGCCTACGTTGAAACTATATATGGAATAATTCAAGAGAATGTGAAGAGAGAGTTAGAGCCCGTTCTCTCGTCATGCATTCAGGTAGACCTATCTATAAAAGAAAAAAAGAATCAAATTCTAAAGATCATGAATCTTTGCTAGATAGGATCATCCCACTTACTACTAGCTCTCAATGGTTCAGGGACTGAAAGATTCATCATATGAGCAATCTGAAGAGAATCTACCAGCTGAGTCATCTGAACAGAACTCACCAGCAAAGCCATCTGAACAGAACTCACCAGCAAAGCCATCTGAACAGAAGTCACCAGCAGAGCCAGCTGAAGAGATTCCACTAGAAAAGCTGCCTGAAGGTAGTTCACCAGGGAAGCCATCTGAAGAGGATCCACATGCAAAGATATCTGAAGAGACCCCACCGGCAAAACCATCATCCGCAGAGAATTCACAAACGGAAACTTGGCAAGGCATCATAGATCTTTTGAATCGGCTTCTCGGCACACTGCAGAAGAATTACGTAAGAACTTTTCTTTATTTTAGGGTATTTTATTGTAATCTATTTAATGTCCTCTCTGAGAAAATCTCTTGTTACAGGTTCCTCTGTTTCTTGCTCAGAAGATATTCAGCCAAACATTCCAAGGCATCAACGTTCAAGTCTTTAACAGGTAAACTACACTCCCCTATCAACCTTATCCCACCCATCAACCGTTAAAATTAAAGCTGTAACATAACTAATGCAGCCTTACGCAACAAGAATGCTGTACATTCAACATGGGCAAAAAGGTGAATGCTTTGTTAAATGAACTAGAGGCATGGTGTAGCCTGGCAACTGAAGATGTAAGTTTTCATTTGTCACCAAACATTTCACTCTCTTGATTGATTGCAAATTAAATTCTCCTGATTGCAGTTTGTAGGGTCTTCATGGGATGAACTCAAACACACAAGACAAGCCGTGGTGATCCTGGTCCGTCATTAAGAACCAAGTTTACAGAAACTTAAATTAACAGTACAATACTCTCTTTTCTATATTTTTCCTGAGTATATCAACTGATTCTTCTTCCAGGTAACAGAACAAAAGTCCACAATTACATATGATGATCTTACCACTAACCTCTGCCCGGTAACTACTCTCTCCTTCTCTGAACTAAAATTTTTACTTCCAAAAGGTGCTTGGAGAATGCTAACATTCATACCCTATTCTGATCTCTCTGTGTCTCGTTCTTTAATTTATCAGGTTCTTAGTACTCAGCAATTGTATAGAATATGTACTCTCTGCAAAATTGATGACGACAAGGAACAGAATGTATCTCCAGACGTATATTTCATCTCTTAAACCAACCATAATACATTTTTTTTTCCAAATCTTCGTGTATCATTTCATTATTTGCTTCATGTTTTCTGTCGATGCAGGTGATTTCCAACTTGAAACTTCTAATCACAGATGAAGACGAAGACAGCCGTTCGTTCTTGTTAGACAATGACTCCAGGTATTAAAAAATATATATATATCAACAAGACCTTACTTGTCTGAGAATTCACCATCATTAACCTCATGAAATTGTCTTTGTGAAACTCAGCATCCCCTTTGCAGCCGATGAAATCTCCAACTGTATGCAAGAAAAAGAATTCACCAATGTAAAGGCAGCAATGGAACTCGCTGACAACCCTAACTTCCAGTTTCTAAAGGACTGAGACTTATTTGGTCTGTTCTTCATTTGACCACTGATTTGATGAGACCAAATTGTACAATAGTCTCTTGCACAGGTTCACGGCATGTAGAAGTCCATAGGTTTCGTTGGTAGGGTTTTTTTCAGAGGGCAATTTTGAGCTCGAGTGTAGGGCTCTCCTCTCAGTCTTACAAGTTCATTCTCTTCAGGGCGGTTAGGTTAAACCAGCCAATATTTACTTGTAGGGCAAGAAACTTGTCTATGTAAAACACCCATAATATAAATAATTGTGAAATAAAGCATTTATTGGGAGTTTCTTTTGTTGTAATGAAAATGTGGCTTCCCATTCTTAGACATCAATTTATCTTTTGTTTGTATGTGTTTGTTACCCATTTTTGCCGATTATATAAGTTTTCTTAGTGTGGAAACAAAATGAAGTTTCAAAAATTGATAAGATCATATGACCATGATCTATGTAGAAATTCATTTTTGCCATTGACAAAGAGACATAAACAAGCATATGTTCCTCAATACATGAAGTGTGTGTATGTATGTATCATTGTCTCTTATTATATGATGAACAAAAAAGAGATAAAAGAAGAGACGTATCAAGGTTCTAACATGCTTACCCAATATGGCAATATCCACCAACATCATCATCATCATCATGAAAAGGAGGCGCATAGATATATATATTACCAGACATCAGGACGAAGCTCTCCGGTAGCTGGTGGCATCCAGCGACCAGAGTTATAGACGTTTTCGCCAACTTTCCAACCAGGAACATCTTTCATCACATCAGCCTCGTAATCTAGATACTTCTTCCACTCAGATACAAACCTATTTTACAAATAAACACATGGGAATCAGTTGAACTCTGACTACTCTATACCACAACAAGAACCATATAACTATTTTGCTATACCTTTCATCTTCTTCTGCTTGAAGAATGGGAAGAATTGCTCTACGTGCAGCGTATTTCTCTTCCTTCAACGCCCTATCATCACCAACATCAATCTTAATTAGAATAGAACCATTGGCGGTGGTCACACATTATGCTCATTCTGACATTTTCGTCGTCATCAAGAAATTGAATTGCTGAACCAACGGATAATAACAATTAAGTTGTTGTAAAAACACACTAATCAAGCTCATAAATCACAATCTGACAATTAGATTTGCTTTCTTCACCAAAGCTCAAGGGATTGTAATTGTTAGTTAGCCATAACATGGGGTTTGCTCCTAAACAAGTTTAAGACTTAAGAACACACAAAAATTGAAGCTTTGGTGTTGGTAATGATACTGTAATCTCAAGCAAACCCAAGTAACTAGCATCATCATCGTCTTACAGTTACATTGACTCCTTCACCAAAGCTAAAGGGTTCGTTCAAATTTAAGACAGAACACAAAGCTGAAGCTACTCAGGTTAGAAAATGGCAAAAATGAAATTTTGAAGATACTTAAATGTCGTATCCTTACCTGCGGATTTTGTTGCCCTGACCGACTTGGTACATACCCCAAGCAAAGGCACCAGAAACAGCAAGGAAAATAGCCATGGCGCTTGGACCCGTGTTGGAGATCCGACGAGCATACCGAACCGGCGGGAACCCACCCGGCGGTGGACCATCCTGAAGCAAAGGCATATCCTTCACACTCGCCATTCCTGCCTTCTTCCTTATCATCGCCTCCGTCATCTTCTTCAACCCCGAGTCTCTGTGATGGATGGATTCTGAACAAGACAATCAGAAAATGTGTTGTACTAGTGTAGGAGAATTATTATTTTCTTCTTTTTTAAGTCACTTTTCTATAAATTAATGAATGGGCTTTATAAGGCCCATTATTCTGAGCTGGACCCAGATCGGATGGTAAAACCCAATTCAATGTGCTTGGAGAAAACGCCAAAAACCCTAAACCCTAGGCTGCTGCTTCGCTGTACTTTATTTCTTTCTCCTCTTTAGTTCAGTTTAGTTCGATCTGTAATCGTCTCGGGTTGACTCTGAGAATCTACCTACCACCATGTATCGTCTTATCTCCAGCATTGCTTCAAAAGCTAGGTTTAGATCTATTCTTCTCTGCTTTACTCCATAGAGTATGACTCTAGTCTAGCTTCTCCCTTTTTATTGAATTTAATTATTATTATTCTTTCCTTGCTTTTGACAGAGTTGCCAGAAACTGTACAACTCAGGTTCGTGTCTTTCTTCATTTCGTATCTTATGATATGCTGTTCTATCCAATTGTCGCTATGTATGTATTGATGTGTGTTTATGTGTATTGTTTTAGATTGGAAGCAGGCTCAGTTCCACTAGGAATTATGCAGCGAAAGACATAAGGTTCGGTGTTGAAGGCCGTGCTTTGATGCTTAGAGGTGTTGAGGAGCTCGCTGATGCTGTCAAAGTCACTATGGGACCAAAGGTATACACTTTTCGTTTCAGACAGTTTCTGTTCAATAGGTTAGTATTGTTTAAGTGAATCTAGTTAACGAGAAAAGCAGATATGCCGCCCTAGTGACAGTTATCATGTTTCTATTACACTAACACAATAGGTTAATGCTGTGAAGGAATCTAGTTTATGTAACGACCTAGAGACACCACTATCATCAAACATTGTCTGTTTTATTACCCCCACGGTGTCTCAAACCGTTTTTCTGAATTTCCTTTTTCTATTAAGGGTCGTAATGTCATCATCGAACAAAGCTGGGGAGCACCAAAGGTGACAAAGGATGGTGTGACTGTAGCCAAGAGCATTGAGTTCAAGGACAGAGTCAAGAACGTTGGTGCCAGTCTTGTCAAACAGGTTGCTAACGCCACCAATGACGTAGCTGGTGATGGTAAGTGATCCCCCTTCATTGTATTTTCGTAACGTTTTGGGTAGTTATTCTTCTATTATACTCATTAATTGTTGTTTTTTGTAAAAAAAAAAATCAGGAACAACGTGTGCTACAGTTCTTACAAGAGCTATCTTCGCAGAAGGCTGCAAATCAGTCGCTGCTGGAATGAATGCGATGGACCTAAGACGCGGTATCAAACTGGCCGTTGACACAGTTGTGACGAACTTGAAGAGCCGAGCACGCATGATTAGCACTTCTGAGGAAATTGCTCAAGTTGGAACTATATCAGCTAATGGAGATAGAGAAATCGGTGAATTGATTGCAAAGGCTATGGAAAGTGTTGGCAAAGAGGGAGTGATCACAATCCAAGTGAGTTTGATCTGATCCCTAAACGTTATATTTTATTTGCTTGTCTTTTATGGTGACTAACTTATGCTATCATCTCGCGATACAGGATGGGAAGACCTTGTTTAACGAGCTTGAAGTTGTTGAGGGTATGAAGATTGACAGGGGATACATCTCCCCATACTTCATTACAAACCAGAAAAACCAAAAATGTGTAAGTATCCTGATCTCCCTTTGTTGCTTAATCAAATTCAAGGAACGTTGCATTTGACTTTGATATGGTTTGCAGGAACTAGAAGATCCTCTCATCCTAATCCACGAGAAGAAAATCTCCAATTTGAATTCTATGGTGAAAGTCTTAGAACTGGCCCTCAAGGTATAATCAATCAGTTTGGTGATTTCTTTAAGTGTCAATAATCTATATGCTGGGGTATTCATTTAAGTTCCTTTTGTATCTGAATATTTCTTCTTCTCTGTCCTTTTTTGCAGAGTCAAAGGTCGCTGTTGATCGTTGCGGAGGATTTGGAGAGTGATGCTCTTGCCGTACTAATTCTGAACAAGCTTCGTGCTGGAATCAAGGTTTTTCTCTTAAGCCTTTTTGTTTTGTTTTTAACTTAAAGTTTAATGTGGTTGGACTGACGTAAACGCCATCACATGATAGGTCTGTGCTGTGAAGGCCCCTGGTTTTGGAGAAAACCGTAAGGCCAACATGCACGATCTAGCTACGCTCACCGGAGCTCAGGCAAGCCCATATTCCTGTTTTAACTATCTGTCAAGACAATCAATCACTGCTTACACGAATCTGTAATGATTTCAATTTACAGGTGATAACTGAAGAGTTGGGTATGAATCTCGAGAAAATCGATCTCAGCATGCTTGGAAACTGCAAAAAGGTTCGCTTGGTCCATTTCATGCGCGGCTTATTCTCGTTTCTCCCCTTTACCTTTACATACAGTTTATATAACATGATTATCATTTGTGAACAGATAACTGTATCCAAGGACGACACTGTTTTCCTTGACGGAGCTGGTGACAAGAAATCAATTGGGGAGCGATGTGAACAGGTTGGTTTATACTTCTCACATGTATTATCATGTAACAGAGTCGGGGATCTTCTTTAAATCTTTATGCCAACTGAGAAGGATGTTGACTTCTAAATAAATCACACAGATACGATCAATGGTTGAAGCGAGCGAGTCTGACTACGACAAGGAGAAGCTACAAGAAAGGTTGGCTAAGCTTTCTGGTGGTGTTGCTGTACTAAAGGTAACAAAACTACTCTCTGTTGGAGCAATTTAGTGGACCCAAAATATATTGAATCATAACCAACGATTGAATATATTACTTGTGAGATTTTAGATTGGAGGAGCGAGCGAGTCAGAAGTGGGAGAAAAGAAAGATAGAGTCACAGATGCTCTAAATGCAACCAAAGCAGCTGTTGAAGAGGGTATTGTTCCAGGTAAAGAAAAAACTAAGGCCTACAACAAACTTTGGTATATTTTCTTGAGAAAATATAAATTATATTACTTTGTGGGAGTTTACAGGTGGTGGTGTTGCTCTTCTGTACGCGTCAAAAGAACTTGAGAAGCTTTCCACGGCTAACTTTGATCAGAAAATAGGTGTCCAAATCATCCAAAACGCTCTCAAGGTTTTTCTTCTCTCATCACATCACATCACATCTTGTCTTCATCCCCAAACTGAAACAGCTTCTTAACACAAAAAACTTCCTTTGATGCAGACACCTGTTTACACAATTGCTTCCAACGCTGGAGTCGAGGGTGCAGTCATTGTAGGCAAGCTTTTGGAATCAGATAATCCTGACCTCGGTTACGATGCTGCTAAAGGTAAACATTACAACAGACTTGCTCTTGGTCCCCCCCCACCTTGTTGTTTCGTTATGTATTTAAACCACTTTCTGCATTTTTTTTGTTTTCAGGAGAATACGTTGATATGGTCAAGTCTGGTATCATCGACCCTGTGAAAGTGATCAGAACCGCATTGGTTGATGCTGCAAGGTACACAGAGTTTGAAAACTTCTCGTGTTAAAGTTTATAGTTTATTGCAGTGCCTTTTAGCTGATCTTTGTTGTTATATTGGATAGTGTCTCGTCTTTGTTGACAACAACGGAAGCAGTTGTGACTGAGATTCCAACGAAAGAAGATGCGTCTCCAGCTATGGGCGGTGGTGGCGGCGGCATGGGTGGTATGGGCGGTATGGGAGGAATGGGTTTCTGATGAGAGAACAAGTTTTACTTTTGGAGATCGTTGTGAGATGATGATAAGGTTGCTTCATCCACTATACACTAATGGATCCTCCTTTTTTCTGTCATGATTGGAATAGAGATAGACCATAAGATTTTTCCTTTCTGGATTTCATTCACAATCAATCTATAAAATATCTAAATTCTTTGGTCATACAAGTCTTTTTGTGTTATCTTGGAAAATTATATAGAATACTACATTTCAGGAAATATTCAGTGAGGTTTCGCATGGAGGTTTCTAGTTAACTTTCACCAAATTTAATCTCTTATTAACACACGATAATTACTGTCTACGGGTTTCTTTAATCCTATGAGTGAAATGGAGTACGAGTAAAAGAGAGAGAGAAATCTTGTGCAACGGATAGCTTTTGTGGGTATACTTTTATAGTGTGAGTGACCCTATTAGAAAGTTCCTGCATTCAAGTTGACGCCGTAGAAATCCGACAAAAAAATTTTAGAGAGATTCTAGTACCATTTCACTGACAAACTTGCGACTTCTGTTAATACTATAGTGTGTGAAAGTTTCATTGAAACCATTAGACATCAATGATATCTCAAAAATGTTATATGTAAATTTTTTAAAGTGACTAATCCACCCTGAAAGACTCCGCATCCAAAGTCCCTGATAAAAAGTCAATTCACAATTTTGGACAATCCTGTATGTGAATCTCATTAAAACCACTAGGACATCAATAATATCTCAATACTGTTTGACTGACTCCGTACCAAAAGACTCTATATCCAAGAAAATCTCATTTCTTACCGTGACTGACCCCATACCAAAAGACTATGGGTCCAACTGGTGATCAAGGAATGAAGAGGAATAACGCATTCCTTAATGTTCCTAACAAATTTTACCATTTACAAGGAATAGTTATTCCTTTTCATTCCTTCTCATTCCTTTTATTGTAGAGAATTAAAGAACAAATTTATTCCTCACTAAATTTGATATGGAATAATCGTTCCTCATTATTCCCATAATTTTATTCCCATCTATTCTTTTCCTATTTGTTCCTACTATTCCCGAGATGGTTACCAGTTAAACCCTATATATCCAAGAAAATTTCATTAGAAACATTTCAGTACTACTCCGCTGATATAAAGTCGTATGTAGTGAGATGTTTAGGTTTAACGTTGTAAACCAAGACTGTTTAAGTGACTATATACATTAATTTCAAGTTTCATCAACAATGTGTTGTTTGACCTTTTTCAAAAAGAAACCAATGACAAAGCCGCTTATTTCCTTACGAAAAACATATGATAAACCCGCAAATGTAAAGACGATTCAATAAAGGTCTACTAGCGCTCGAACAAACTCGTTACAAGAATCAAAGCCACTAAGTAGCAAAACAAAAGAGAAGCCATTTTTTAGCTGCCGAGTCTTTTTTAAAGATTTGACCCTAATTAAGTTGAAACCATTCTTCAGACCAAGACTTTAAGCATATCCCGGAACAAACCAGAAGCTCTTCATTACCGAAGCATCTGATGTTTTAGGCCATTTGATTGTACTCGACGCAAGATCGAATACACCGCAAACAATTTTTCTGTTGGGACGAAAATATTCTGCAGCTGGCCAAAGATCATAATCAACGAAACAGATCGAATCACTCTTGATTCCCTCACCGTCGATCTCTTTGATCGGAGATCTCACAGTGACTCCATAACCAAACATCAACATCTCACCACCAAGAGTATCTACTCTTTCCCAGTTACCACTTTCAACATTCATCTTAAAGATGCAAAACAAACGTTTCTCTTGTAACCCTCTTAAACTCAGAACAATCAAAACCTCTCCTGAGTTCGTAATCGCTACTTTCTTCCTCCACACAAACTCCCCAGGTTGCGAAACAAACCGAAACCTATGGTTAACGTATGGGTTCCCTTCTTCCTTAGGGGAATCTCCAGACAAATCAAGAATCTTGATGTAATCATTAGATGTTAACACGTAAAGCCTGTTGTCCTTATACGCCAATGATCTACACCGCGTGCCTTTATGCTCACGCCACGTCTCATCACCTTTCTTGTACGAGAACAAGTAATGTTCTTTGTAACTCCAGGCCACAGCGTAATCCCCTGTCCTCTCGTCCACCCAAAGACAAGCCGGTATATTCGAAGAGCTTGCGTTACTATAAAAGCTAGCGTTACCTACAAGCAACGACTTCATCGACGGGAGGTTGATCCTCTCGCAAGTAAACACATTCAGAAGATACGAATCTACACGAACATCGATCATCAGGAGCCAGTTGCTACAGCTAGCCATGACACAGCTTTCCGAGAAGTCGATTCCTGGATGTTCGGTTTCGAGAGTTTCGTCTTGTTGTTCGGGATCGAGTAGCAGAGTAGATGACTTACGGAAGAGAATTCGCCATGGATGCAGAGGTCGCACGCATGTTGTGGAGACAGAGTACCAGCTTGAGCAGACAGTTCTTGCCCGGTGAAAATCTTTTGTGTTTAGGGTTTCGAGGATCGATCTCAGAAGATCGGTACAAAGTTTGGACCAATCGTACCGGACTCTAGACATTTTTGTGTCGTCTCTTCAGATCATTCCCAATTGTTGTCTGAAGCTTTATTCGTAGCAGTGATGTGAATTAGGGTTTGGTTCTGAATTGAACAGAAAATGTTAATGGGCCGGAGAACATATAAGTAAGCCTAGGCCCATGATTTGAAAAGCACATGGTTTAAGCGTTCGTAGACTGTCATGGTCTTCATATCTGTTTAGCTTTATGTACGAGGTTTTAGTGTTCAACAAAACATAAACTTTTTTTTTTGACTAAATTTGATGCATTAAATTAAAGGTAAAAGTAACAAGAGTTTACAATTGCTAGATAGAAACCTAACAATTGAGAAAACATATGAGAAAGAAAAGTTTCAAGAATGAAACTAGAGAGTTGAGGCCGATGACTACATTGCAACCACAAGACAATGACCAATGGCATGAGACGAGAATAAGGTGAGTTGAATAGATGACCTTCTAAAAAGGAGGGTACCGGCCTCTACGCCCCTTATTTCGTCCACCTACCAGAGTCCATTGCATCTCTTGAATTTTCTGAGTTGGTTTGATCGGTCGACCTCCTCGAGTTCGAGAAAGATCACCCATTTCAAACCTTGAATACTCAGGGTCTAAAGAAGCAAAGTTACCTTTAAAAACATTTCCCTCCTCCTCATTTGTCAATGAAGAATCGTCACCTTGTGTTACCGAAGCAGGAGAGAGAACAAATACAGAATCGTCACCTTGTGTTACCGAAGCAAACAAAACATAAACTTCACCGAAGGTTAAAAAGTAAATACTTGTTGGTGAACTATGCTAATTATGTAATGTAAAGCCAAAGAAAGCCTCAGTCACAGCACCGACTAGTTTAAGCATATAAATCGGGAATACACCATTAGCTTTTCAAGTATCCACACTACTGGCATTTTCATTAGGAATCCAACTTGTCGGTTGCTTTGTATTCTGAATTTAATATATGTTAGTATTTTACAGATTCATTTTTTAAATATTGATTTCGAGTTATGGAACATTTTGGGCATAAAGTATGGAATTTCTATGGTTATAAAAGAAAAAACTCTTTTAAATTCCGAACGATCAAAAGTCAAAACCTCTTCTGAGTTTGAGATTATGATCCTCTTCTTATATAACGCATTTACAAATTACCTTTCGTACAAAAAAAAGTTGGTATTTTACAGATTCAATTTTAGAAAATATTGATTTCGGGCTTATGGAACATTTTGGGGCTTTTTTCAAGAAGGACCTAAGAATTCAAGTCAATTGCAAAACCAACCCCTTTTTTTTTCTCATTACTATTCATTAATGAATTTTCCAAACCATCTTTGTGTTTTCGAAATATTTACAAAACTGCCATTATTATTATTTTTTTTAATAAAATCGAAAATTAGTAAAAACCAATTACACCCTAAGCATCTCTTCTTATTTACAACAATGCCATCATCATCAATTTTGCAACCACCATTGAACCACCATGTTTGAGCTCATAAAAGCTCAATAACTCAATTTTAACCACTTTTTCTCTTCTCTAAGTCAACAAATCTTTCATTTCCTCTACATTTCTATCTAAAAAACTCTCTCAAATTTCATTTTCATCTCACAAATTTCATATTTTCGAGTTTCTTCATTAGTAAATCATCAAAGATGCTTCTTTTTGCTCAGTTTATGAGTTTGGACGGCTGAAAGGGTCGGAATCGAGGTTCACACCGGCAAAAGGTAGCTATTTACATGGTTTTCACCACTTTTTCAGTCTGTGTCGCGATGGTAGACTGCTTTATATGTCTACACAAATGTGTAGACGTACGATTCCGTCTATTTGTCAACGAACAAGTCAGTTTCGCAATTGACCTTTTTAACTTTTTTTGTAACGCAGACTTCCCCAGCAGTCTACATCCTTACCTTTGACTACAAAAACAAAAATCTACGTAGACCTACCAAGACGGCTACGTAAAAGAGGTTAGTTTTACATTTGACCTCACTTTTGACTTTCTTAAGTAGACTTCAAAGGAAGTCTACTAAATGTAGGCTGCCAAAAAAGTCTACCTAAGGTCAGTTTTAAAACATTGACTTCATTGAATAGGTTAGTTTTGTATTTGACTAAAATATTTTTAAATAAAATAGATATTTTTTAAATTGTAGACTTCCAATGCAGTCTTCGCATTTTTCACAAAAAAAAATATAGACTGTTCGTGAAGTCTACATATTTATTTTGGTCAAATGCAAAATCAACCCATGGGTTTTAAAGTTAGACCTTATGCGAAGTCTACCAAGCTGTAGACGTGCATTTTAGTCTACACATATAAAGTCAAACAATGGTCAATTGCAAAACTAACCTTTTTCAAAAAAATTGAAACATGTAGACTACATATGAAATCTATCTTCGAAAGTCAAAACTTAGATGAGTTCTGGTCAATAACAAAAACTAACATTTTTAATGTGGTAGACTAAAACGGAAGTCTAAATGTATAAAGTCAAAACTTGGATGAGTTCTGGTCAAATAAAAAAAGTAACCCATAAAATTTTTCAATTGCAAAAACTAACCCAAAAATTAGACCTATTTGACCGTCTACACACGTAAACTGAAACGAAAGTCTACACTGTCGTAGACTGATTGAAAAGTCTACGTAGGAAAATAAATTAAAACTGAATTTCTGTATTATTCATAAAGTTTTTTCTAGATTTTTTTGTTTGAAAGTGTGTGTTAGTTAATCCTAATAGGTTTGAGTGATTTTGAAAAGAAAAACTGTTGTAGTTATGAAATTATAATACTTTTGGTTTGAGTACATAGTTTGCTAATAAGTGTAGACGTCTTTGTAAGTCTACATCTATTAAAAAAAATTAAACATAGAATGGTTCAGTTACTTATTGTATACAGAGAATGAATGGTGAAAAACTCTTTTGTAGCAGTTTGTGATATAGTCGTTGAGTTAAGGTATTCCTTACCAAACCTATGTTACATAGACAAGTATATGTTGAATTTGTGGCATGCTGAAATTGTGTATCTTTAAGTCAATTTTATGTACACATATATAAATCCAGCCAACCTAATCCAGCCAACCTCAAGAGATTACCAATAAAACGAGTGAATGGAGTGTGATTCTTTACAATAAACGTCACGAGTAATAGAGAAGTGTGATACTTTACGTTGAAACAGTGCAAGTGATACACCAATCTGTTCATTGTATAACAAGCAGAGAAGAATTTTATTTTGATTCATATTGATCTGGCTGTGAAAATATACCACAACAGTCCAACCACATAAATAAACTATCCTAATGAAAAAAGGTTACAATAGGACAATTCTTGAAGGGACAGAAGTATATAGAAAAAGAAAGAAAGAATCAAGAATGGTCGGGCACTTGCAGCAACTCCTTCCTTTGTCTTTGGAGACCAACAGACTGAAGAGATGATCTTCCAAACAAGCGACCGCCTAACATCGTATTACCTTGCAGCAAGTATCATGATCACCTGCAATGATCCACAACAAGTATGAAAAGAAATTTACATAAGTTAAATAAAATCACTGTGACAAATCTCCAAACTAAAAGAAACAGTTGACAAAAGGTCAAACCTTTGAGCATCGCTGCTCTGCAAGTTTCTCCCTGTCTTTCTGAAAGAGGAAATCCGGGATCCAATCAGTTCTGCTAAAGCAGTGCTGCTCTGCAAGTTTATATATGATTTAATTTGCTTCGTTTTCTTCAATATACAAGAAGCGTGGTGACCACCAAACGAATCACCTAGTAAGATGTGGGCTAGCTTACACTGAAATCACATGATAAACGAGAAGGAATGAGAATAACAAGCTCAACGATTGTCTCATCCTCCTGCAAAAAAAAAAACAAATAACTTTCAAGCTCTTCTTACATTCCAAAAACAAAAAAAAAACCAAAGAATCAGAAACATAATAAAACCTGCTGTGTCCAAGGTCCCTTGGTAAGGTTTGGATCCAAAACTTTCTGCCACCGATGCATGCATTGAACTTCAGTTTTATCAGGGAAAAACTCAGCTGCAAAAAAACAAATAAAAAACAATAATAAACCAATTCAAACAACAAGAACAGTTCATAAAGACTTACATAGAACAGGAACATGGAACTAATAGTCATTTACCTCACGTTCTTCCCTGTATCGCTGCTCCAGTACCAATCAAGAAGCCAGCTGGGTTCATGCGTGATAATGATCATTGTCTGGATTTGTACCCAAGTAAAGGACGAGCTTCTCTTTGCTTAGTAGTCCTATATCTCCAAACTCCATCACATGAGAACCATGCGTCGAAACAGTTCCTGCCGTCCTCTTCTTCACCTGAATTTTTTAAAAAAATTGAAACCATTTTCTTTTGATGCATGTTGTTCACTCACCAACTCAATGAATAAATACAAAACATGAAATCTTACCAGTTCATATTGCTGGTGCAAACTCTCTCTAAATTGTGTTTATCACTAAACAAATTAATAATAACAGAGGAATGAATCTTTCGCGCTCTCCGATTCGTCAATCTGAGAGAGGACCACCACTAATCTAGAAGCAAAAGTCTTCATCGCAAGAAACCAACTTCGCGCTCTCTGATTCCTCAATGTCGTAGAGTATCAGCTCGATCTACAACAACATATAAAAAAAAATATCAAAGCTTTTAAAATAAGGAATCAAGCACACACACACACACACACACACACACAGGTACTGAAACAACAAAGAGTCTCAAAAAAGTCAAGGATTATTACACCAAGATTGCTTCGTTTTGGACACTGTTTGCACTGGATACAGTTAACCCACATGATATCACTCCCTGTGTCGAGTTGAACGTAATATAGCTCTTCGCAGGTGTTCCAACTCCAATTTTCGCATAATACAACCTGAGATAAAGATCAATATGATTCAATTAAAGATAACTGTGACCTAAGATGAACAGAGAAAGGGTGAAAACGAACCCTAGGATGTCAGGGCGACCGGTTCCACCGAGAGGCAGATCGATTCCGGCGAAAATTGTGAGCTGGCGCTTGTCATCGTGCTACTTGAGGGTGCTGAGGGAGCCTTGGAGCCTCGCTTTATCTTTGAAATAACCACTCTTTTCCTGGACAACGAGCATTGGCAGGGATTAAGCCGAAGATGCTCCTGTTCACCGGAAATCGCGGGATTAGGCCGAAGATGCTCTTGTTCACCAGAAATCGCCATGAGAGAGACAAGAGAGACAAACGGCGTGTATTAGGGTTTACACGCTTGAGAAAGGGTATTTATATGCTGGCTAACTTTTTGGTTAGGTTAAAAAAGGTTTGGTTTACTTCGTTTAGGTTAATTATTTTGGTTAAATCCGGTTAAGTTAAATTTTGTGGGTAGACTTCTTTGTATGTCTACAACGATTCTTTTTCGTCTTTTTAACAAAATTTAAAATATGATTTACCAATTTTTTAATAATTTTAAATATTCATAATATGTGTTACAAAAAAAAATATTCATAATATATGATTTTAAATTGCTGGAACATTTAATTTAAAATTAAAGATATACACGAATAAAATAGACTGACAAAAACGTCTACAGATTTATAGATTTTATTGTAGGTCTACGAAACCCTAAACCACAAATCTCAAACCCTGAATATTTTGCTTGATAATCAAAAAGTCTCATTTACTGTATCAAATATCAAAATTACACAAAATATAAACTACTAAACATTAATAAACAAATTTAAGTCCATAAAACAAAAAGAAAAAATCAAAATCTAAAGTCTAATTCTAAAAATCTACCACCAAAAGACCTATCATGTTACAACCTTTTGTTTCTAAACTATGAACATTGTTTAACACATGGATACCAATTTAGTATATATTCTTTAAAATTGTTCAGTTATATAAAATTTTAATATATTTACTTCATACTATCCATTATATTGATGATTAGTTAAAATCTATCACAATAATTATTTTAAAACAATTTTAAAACAAAATATTAGATAAAATTTTGGTGTAGACTACACATCAAGTCTACAAATTAGACTTCGCTGGAGGTCTAAAAGTATGTAGACTTCCTTCTTCTACATGTAGACTTCCAAAAGGATAGAAACGTAAATACTCCTCCGTTTTTTTGTTTGTTCATAAGGACTAAATAGTATTTTCATCTTCCATTTAGGTTGGTTATGCATTTGACTGAAATTAGGGTACACTAATGCATTTGACTTTAATATTTAGGTTGTTTTTAGCAATTCTCCCAACATTTTGGGCATAAAGTATGGAATTTCTATGGTTACAAAGGAAAAAACTCTTTTAAATTCCGAACGATCAAAAGTCAAAACCTCTTCTGAGTTTGAGATTATGATCCTCTTCTTATATAACGCATTTATAAAGGGAAAATGATGATAAATATAAGGGTTTATTTCGATGGTTTCTTTAAGAAATCTCCAAACAAGTCAAGAATGTTCAGAGCACTTTTCATTGACAAGTTCCCATGAGAGTAACAACGCCAAGTGTAGTATTTGATTAATAGAATTTTTTAAAAAACCTTAATATAATATTTGCTTAGATACGAAGTTAAAGAAACCCCCTACTAATGATGATCGTATGTAATGATCAAAGGTATAGACATAAAGCTTGTTATCTTTATAAGCCATAATCCATATCTTCACACTGTGTGCATGTAATACTCCATCGCTCATCACCATCACCGTCGTTTGATACTTTCTTGTCTGAGAAGATAACAGAATTGTTTGATAGCCAAAGCAACGACAGAAATCCACTAAACAGCTGTCTTTTGAGAACCTGAACTCGTCCGAAGTCACAAAAAAACTTGGTGCCGTAGAGCTCAAGGAAGTATTCCAATTGGTCTTTCCGTATATTTTATTGACATAGATGAATTAAAAAAATATATATAAATCTCAATTTTTTTTTGACATCACTATAAATCTCAATTAACAAACACTAATCAAGAAATACATAAACAAAAAGCAACACAAAAATTCATTTGATCTGATTATAACTCACGAAGACTAGGAATAAACCACCTCGCGTGACCATTCTTGTCAACATCTAGGATCATCTCCAAAACTTGAATCGAAAGATCACCACGATAGATAGACTTATATCTGTAATAAATCGAGTTTGGTCTAGTCCCATCAACTGCCGGTACAGTCACACCAAGATCAGTGATCCAAGCTTCTCCCTCTAATGACTCCACCTCATCCCAACTTGTCCCTTCTGAGTTTATCTTTAAAATGTTGAAAACCTGATTTAACCGGTTCTTCACCATCAAAACCTCACCAGAGACGGTAACACCGATCTTACCTCGCCTTCTTTGATCATCCCTAAACGGATCATCATTAACGTTTGCTAGTACCGCTCTAGGGAGTTCTTGAGAGCAATCCAAGATTCTGATTCGGTCTAGACTTGTAAAAATGTAAAGCTTGTTGTCTTTGTAGACAATATCTTGACATCCATGGAGATTCTCAGGACCTTCTTTTGTAGGTATCTCTCTCCAGAAATCGAATCCATTCTTAGTGTACATTATATAAGATAGACCTATCGACCATACAACTATGTAACCATTGGTTTTCTCGTCGACCCATAAAACCGCTTTTGTCCGGTTTAGAACGTTTCTTGCCGGTACTGATGATTGATTGATCATGAAGTTGAACGTGTTGTTTTGTAATCTATGAACTTGTAGCCTCCCTTGGTGTGACTCTAATGTTGGAAGTTCGATTCTCTCACGTGTAAAAACATTCAAAACGTATAGATTTGATCGTAGGTCTAACATTAAAAGCCAGCTTCCAGAAGTTGCGATACAATGGTGTGTAGAGAAGTCGTTGCCAAGATTTCTCAGTGTGTAAGATCTACCTTCTTGGGGATTGAACACTTGACATGTAGAGCTCTTTGGTCTTCTACGAGGGAAGATTATTATCCATGGAAACTTGTCTTGTATTGAAGAGATTTGTTTGCAAACTACGTGCCAATTCTTGCAAACGGATCGAGCTTTTAGATAATTAATGATGCTCAAACGTTCAAGGATTAATTGCAGAACATCAGCGTTAAGCTCCGACCACTTGACCTTGTTCGACATATTGAGAATTGAGACTTGTACCTCATACGAGTTGTAAAGTCTTGTTTATGTAATGGTTCTAATTAAACTTCCCTTTCCAACTAGGAATAGGAAAAGTTTTTCCTAGTCAAACTATGTCAGTGCATCGTAATCATCATCCGTGTTGTATTAGTATTACTTAATTCTAAAAAATAATTTTGGAAGTTGAAAGTTGCATCGTTTTCAAATAATCATTCGTACTGGAAAACTATGCATCTGTTTGTTTTGGAATTTTGTAATAAGACGAATGATGATTATAATAGACGAATAAAATTGTAAAATATAATATATGAAAAAAAACTGTTTCTAAATTTGAAAAAAGGTCGGTCAAGATAAAATTAGACCAACTCTTTTTTCATTATTCTAGAACGATGCAAGGAGCTGCAGACACCTTTCACATCCCAAATTTATAATAGATTTGGATGTTTTATTAGGTTGTATCGTAGCTACATTATCGCATCGAGGACAACCAACTAAAACTCTAGTCCTATAATCTTACTAAGAAGTCCAAAACAAACATATACTTAATCTTAAATCATCAAATATGACAACCAGCAGGTACAATCTTCCCACGAACCGAACCACCAACATTCTCACACAAGGCCATGGCCGAACCGTCCCCCCCATTGTACATCAAGTTGATGTTTGAGAGCTCAACGCCTTGACAAGGAAACGTTTTACTACACTGCATGTTCAAAGCCGCCTGGCTCGTAGAAGTTCCCCATATTTTGTTGTACGTCACGTCTCTGATCTGAACATGAGACTCATACTTTCCAGGACTATCGCATTGTCCATTTGGACAATACTGTTGGTCGATGACGATAGGGTTTGCAACGTTGACCATTTGGATATTATCGTACAAGAAGTTGGAAACCGAAATGGCCGAGACCGACTTAGCATATGTTTTGATCCGTAAACCGTCGGTTGTACCGTTGATAATAGAGTTTCTCACGGTTAAGCCCTCGACGTTCTTCTCATCTTTATACCTGCCTAGGCTTCCGACACTAATACCGTGCCCTGGTCCGCACCTGATGCAGGGAGATATCGCAAGATCTATTTACTGAATATTATTATAACACATAAAACCATTGGAGATCAAATAATATATAAAGATTTTTTTGCCTAAACAAAAAAAGAAATAAATCAGAGAATAATATCATCTATCTTATGGTTTAAGATACTTTACATATTTTACGTTAAGGAGTTTGCTAGATTTCCGCTAGTCAAATTTGAGTTCAAGCTACAACTGAGGCTAATTAATATACCTGACATCAGAGATATCCAACTTGGTAGTTCCGTCAAGTATTGCGATGCAATCGTCACCGGTTGCAATAGTGACGTTGTAAAGGTGCATATCTTTGGATCTACCAATCTTGATACCGTCGGTATTAGGGCTATCACCAGGAGCCGTGATAGTCACGCCGGTAATGTTAAAATCCTCGACCGCGAATAAGTTGAAGTGACCCATTTTGCTGTTGATCGAATTTAGACCGTTGATCCTCGACGATCGAACGAACGCAAACCCTATGTTGATAGCTAGTGTACGACACTTAGGGTTTTTGTTACAATCGTTGAGGGACCAAGAGTAATCACCTTGACCATCAAGCAACCCTCCTCCTGTAACGGTGAGATTGTCTACGTACCGGAACTCGATCCATGCTTCTTGTTTGATGACGTCAGGATCCCGAGGAGCCGTCAAGGTTCCGGTGATTATAAAAGTGATATAACTTTTGCAAGGGCCAGCGAACGTTACTTGACTGAGATAGAATGTTCCGAGGGGTATATAGACCGTTGAGCTTCCACCACTCCATTGACAAGCATCGTTCCAGGCCTTTGAAATCGCAATAGCGTTGTCTGTTTTACCGTCGCCGCGAGCACCGTAGTTTCTGACGTCGAAGACCTTATCTCCTTTGTAATATCCACTCGTGGGAGCACTTGAGACGGCGAGTAAGAAGAAGAAGAGAGATGAGACACACAAGATCAGAAACCTAGACGCCATCTCGATCGATCTCGCTTTTTTTTTTTCTTAATTACCTTTTGGTTTAGTTGAAGCCAAGTCAAGCGTTTGAGCTTCTTTATTTATAGGGTGATAAGATCAGAATATATATGACATTAAATCTTTAATAGACATATAAGGGAAACACAATCTGTTACTACCATACATATGGAAAATAATTAGTGTCATGATATTAAGAAATAATCTTATCAAGATGTAATAAGATTTATGTGTAATTTGTAACTCAATCAATATATGTAGATTCTTCCGTTTTCTATTCTTTTTTTTTTTAAATTTATTTCCTTTTGACAAAAGTTAAATTATACTACCAAAAGTAAAAATGTTGTTACATTTCTTAGGTTAGCATACTACACATCTCTGGCAAAAACAATTAAAACCGAAAGATGGAAAAGAACAAGAGCTTGTATATCAGTATGGGAGTTTTAAAATATGTGTATAATATTTTATGTGTTTACGTACTAATGGAGCTTATATGTATGAATTATTCAATTTAAATGTCACATTAAGATAAGGGGGTGTTAATGGGAAGTATACTTTTAATGATTTTAAGAATATATAAAGTCTAGTGTTATTGGTATGGTAATTATACAATTCTTTACAAATCTTTTATTATTGGTATAATGATTTTATAATTCTCTTCAAATCTTTTGCTATTCAAAATGTTTAGATTTTAATGATTCCATAAATCTAGTAAAATTAGTGTTATTAAGAATTATATTCTTAACCATTTAACTCATGAAACAAGATTTGAAGAATACTACATATTTACCTTAGATTCTTAAAATCATTACAATAATTTATTTCTACATATTTTCACAATATACAAAACTTTTTACAACTCTTTCTAAATTTAACAAATCTATCAATTTTTAAAATCAATAAATTCTATAACCGGGTGTTGTATCTGTCTAATATGAGATTTTCTTATCTAACATAATTTGAGTTGCCAAAAAAATTACAAATCTATATAGTCACTAAATGTTAACATTTGACTAAACCGTTTTTAGTAGATATATATGATTTGCTGTAATAAGGAAATGATCAATTATTGATATAATTCTCATTGTTACGGGGTGTAATAAGGAAAGGATTAAAATAAAATGGAAAACTAATTGATATGATCGGATTTTTTGCTTAATTTTGTGAACATTTAAGCTAAACCTTTTTTAGTAGATACATATGATCTGCTGTAATAAGGAAATGATCAATTATTGATATAACTCCCATTGTTACGGGGTGTAATAAGGATTAAAATAAAATGGAAAACTAATTGAGGTGATCGAATTTTCTTGCTTAATTTGGTGCATTTATATTTAGATGTGGCAAAAACATTCAAATAGAAATTATCTACTCATACATAGCTCTAGTGACATTTAGTAATGTTTCCCGAAGGCATGAGGAGGCCCCACTACGTTCAGCAGGCCCAGGTCCAGTGTAAGTGAAGCAATCAGCTTAGTAGATGGGTTAGGAAAGCCCAATACGTATCTGGGTTGTTGTACTCATTCGAGAAAAGAAGCAGAAGGTCACCATGTGAACTTATACCAGATTATTTAAATGGACGCAGAAGGTCACCATGACAAAATGTAGACGAACTTCCGGCTAAATAAACACGAAGAAACAAAGGACAAGTTTTACGTCAAAATGGTAATGCACGATCAAAAGGTTATATACGTTGAATTGGTAGGTGGAGGTCCTCTACCACCACAACTTTTATTTTCTATGGAATATGGATACGATTGTTTATAGGAGAATCACCATTAATAGCACTTCTTTCCAAGAAGGGGTCCCCATTTCATCTGCAAAAAGCCTGTACTAGGAGGAGAAACAATCTTTTTGGTCAACGAGAAACAATCTTATTATTATCATTTCAACAAGGTTTATGCAAAAGAGACCACTTGGTTTGTTTTATTATTTTAACTCTAGGAGCAGTCGATTCATAGACATGTGTTGACTTCCCAACACTGATCGGTTGATTTTGTAAACCTATCACTCGACCAACATGACAAACTAAATAATTTACAAGAGAAAACACAAGCTCTAGTTAAGCTTTTTTTTTGACATTTATAAGACATGGGATCAAACATATAGAATCACAAGCTATCAAGAACTCAAACACACACACTTAACAAGAAGTCCTTCTCTTATTATTCAAACAATCAAGCTTAAGTACAATATCAAAAGCTTCAATCACAAACTCGTATAATCAAACATCATCACAACATTCTCTTATATAGAGATTTCTATTTTCCTAATCCTATTTGATATTACAAAAAACCAAAACCTCAACATATTAGGATTAGGTCAAGATACTTGTTCACTAAGTTTTCTTATTCTTTAAGCTTAAGTCAACATTCTCCCCCTTAAGCTTAAAGCCATCTTCACAAACTTCTTGAACTCCAATGAGACTTCTCATCTCTCTGAACTTTATTCTACCAAGTGATTTGGTGAGAATGTCAGCTCTTTGTTCACTTCCCGGAATGTGTTCCACACCAACTTGCTCGTTCTCCACGCACTCTCGAATAAAATGAAACCTCCTGTGTATATGTTTACTCCGACCATGAAACACATGGTTTTTAGTTAACGCAATCGCAGACTTATTATCAACTCTAATAACCACACGCTTGCTGGCTTCTCCCACAACTTCACTTAACAATTCCTGCAACCAAATGGCCTGTTTTGCAGCCTCTGTAACTGCCATGAACTCAGCTTCACAGCTAGACAAAGCCACTATCTCTTGCTTAGTTGAGCACCAGGTTATGGGACTGTTACCAAGATAAAACACATGACCCGTTGTGCTTTTTCCATCGTCATTGTCCACGTTATGTGAGCTGTCACTGAAACCTTCTAGCTTTAATCCTCTGTTTCGTTCAAACCGTAGCCCAAGAGTACTCGTTCCTTTTAGATACCGTAGTATCATCTTTAGTGCAGCGCCGTGTGAGACCCTTGGTTCCTGCATATATCGACTTAGAACTCCAACTGAGAAAGATAAATCAGGGCGTGTATGTAGAAGATATCTGAGACAACCAATGGTCCTTCGATACTCCTTTTCATCGATTCTTTCTTCAGTGAGAGCCCTTGAAAACTTGGCATTCATCTCCATTGGTACATGAGTAGGATTACAAGCATCCATTCCAGTTTCTTCTAGAATTTTCTGCGCATATCTATCTTGTTTCAGGATGATTCCGTTGTTACTTTGATGCACCTCGATCCCTAGATAGTAAGTCAAGAGACCAAGGTCACTCATATCAAACTTCTTAGCCATCTCTGTTTTGAAGTTTAATATTGACTTAACGGAGGAGCCTGTAACAAGTAAATCATCAACGTACACAACTACTACAAGTAACTCTCCATTCATCTCCTTCCGGTATAAAGATGGCTCCTTAGTACATCTCTGAAACTGAAGCCCACGCAATATCTGATTCAGCTTAATGTTCCAAGCTCGAGGAGCCTGTTTTAAGCCGTACAAGGCTTTCTTAAGTCTATAGACCTTATGTTCTTGTCCACGCACAACGAACCCCTCCGGTTGCTCTACATAAACTTCTTCTTTCAACTCTCCATTGAGAAACGCGGTCTTCACGTCAAGATGATGGATTTCCCATCCTTTCTCAGCTGCTAAAGCAATGATCATTCGAATAGTCTCGATCCGAGCCACTGGGGCAAAGACTTCATCATAGTCTATGCCGTGCCTCTGAACATAACCCTTTGCCACTAGCCTAGCCTTAAACTTACTGATGCTTCCGTCTGCGTTTCTCTTTATTTTAAACACCCATTTAAGCCCTATAGGCTTTACTCCCACTGGAAGCTCCACTAGTTCCCAAGTATCGTTCTTTTCGATAAAGAAAATCTCGTCCCTACACGCATCAACCCACACTTCCAACTCCTTTGCTTCATCGAAACTCCATGGTTCATCATTTATCACCATCAGCAAACGCTCACATTCAACTTCAGCCAAAGTAATATAGTCATCAAGATAGGCGGGAGTAGTGGTTACTCTCTGTGATCTTCTCAATGGTGCTTGTACTTCATTATTCTCTTCATTACCTTCTTCTTCTTCTTCGTTATCCTCATCAATAGTTTCATCTTCTTCTTCATCATCAAGGTTGATAATTTCTTTAGTATCATCTTTTATTCTTTTTACTTGGACAACTAGTTTCTCGTCATGCTCTGTTTTCTCTGTTTCACTCCAATCCCACTTCTTTGTTTCATCAAATATAACATCTCGGGAGACAACAATACGCTTAGTTGATGGATCAAAGAGACGATATGCTTTAGACCCTGGTTCTGTTCCTAGATGCACAAGTATTCTTGTTCCATCATCAAGTTTCTTTCTTCCTGCATTAGTTGTCCTCGCATAACATACGCAGCCAAAAACACGCAGATGAGTGAGACTTGGCTTTTTTGACTTTAGAGCTTCGTATGGTGTCTTTCCTTCCAGTGACCGAGTCGCCACTCGGTTGATTAGATATGTAGAATGTCTCACTGCCTCACCCCAGAGTATATTAGGTAAGTGCATATGTTTTAACATACTTCTTGTCATCTCTAAGAGAGTCCTGTTACGGCGTTCTACAACTCCATTCTGCTGCGGGGAGTAAGGCGCCGTTAGATGTCGTTTGATTCCATTTTCCTCACAGTACGCTGTAAAATCATTAGATAAGAACTCTCCTCCTCGATCTGTCCTAAAGGTTTTGATCTTACTCTGTACTTCTTGCTCTACCATCTTCTTGAATTGTTTGAATTTTTCAAATGCCTCACTCTTCACATTCAACAAGATTGTCCACATATATCTTGTATGATCATCAATGAGTACAAAGACGTAACGCTTTTGTGCTGCTGTTGATGGTGAGATAGGTCCACATAAATCTCCATGAATTAACTCAAGTGGCTCAGATGCTCGATATAAGGTTGCTTGTGGGAATGGCCTCCTTGTTTGTTTTCCAAGTAAACAAGATATGCAGGTTTCTTCTTTAGATGTGATCTTAGGTACGCCAATGACTAGGTCTTTCTCGACCATCATCCTCAGTTTCTCGGTGTTGATGTGACCTAGACGGGCATGCCATATAGATGATTCATTCATTGAAGAAACTTGCAAACACTGAATCTCATCAGTTTGCAAAGTAACCTTATATAGTCTGTTCTTTGAACGTTTTGTGCTCACCATTAGTGCTCCTGATCGATCGTACATCATCAGTGTATCACCTTTCAAACGGACTTCACATCCAACCTCAGTAGCTTGTCCTAAGCTTACTATATTGCTCTTTAACCCTGAAATGAAGTAGACATTATCCAGGACTTTCTTCTTGCCATTCTCAAACGTAAACCGAACTGAGCCTCTTCCTTTTATATCAATACGTGAGTCATCCCCAAACCTTACCTTGCCTATAATGGTTTCATCAATCTCTTGAAAGAACAGTCGGTTTCCACTCATATGGTTACTTTCTCCATTGTCGAGATACCATACGTTTATTGTGTCCATATCAGCTTCAAACACGGTAGGATTGACTCTGTTCTCATTGAGATAAATCACTTCGTTCATCATTAATTTGTCAGCCTCATGAGTGTCATCATCATTCTTCTCAACAGTTTCTTGGAGCTTAAGGTGTTTATCTGGACAATCAGATGCATAATGACCCTGTTTTTCACATCGGAAACAGGTAATGTGGGAAAGATCTCCATTAGATCGAAGCTTATAGGCTTCTCTCTGACTTTGGAAAGAACCTTGACGGCCACGACCTCTTCCCCTCCATGGTGTACGACCACCATGACCTCTGCCTTTTCCGTATCCTCCATAGTTCTCTGAGTCAGCATACATTAATTTTGTCTGATCATCACCTGCATCATCTTCTTCCTCCTCTGAGATTCTTTCTTCATAAACCTTAAGCCGACCAACAATGTCTTCAAAGCTTGTGTTTTTCAAGTCAAGCATCTGTTCAATAGAGGCAACGATTTGGATATACCTTTTTCTAGGTAAGCTTTTCAAAAATTTCTTCACCAACTTAGGCTCGTCTATTATTTCTCCTAGTGCAGCTGCCTTAGAAGTGATTTCAGATAGCTTTCCAACAAATACGTCTATGGTGTCTCCGTCCTTCATCTTGGTTTTATCGAACTCTGCCATCAATGTCTGCAGTCTTGCTTCTCTTACCCTCTCCGCTCCAAGATTTCGAGCTTTTATTGCGTCCCACACACCTTTAGCTGTATCCAAGTTTCCTATCTGCAAAACCAAAGCTTCTGGTACCGATTGGAACAAGTAGGCTATTGCCATATTATTTTTCTTCTCATCCTTGTTTCCAGGATCGATCACCTCCCATACCTCGCTCACCTTCAGTGCTATCTTCATCTTCATACTCCACACGGTATAATTTGAAGCAGTTAACATCGGAAACTTCACAGAGGGAGGACCACCTTCTTTCGTCGTAACAGGATCATCTTTAATATCTGCCATGGTCGTGGATGTCTTGTATTAGGTCTGCAAGAATTCTTTGTATGGTTCTGATACCAAATATAGAATCACAAGCTATCAAGAACTCAAACACACACACTTAACAAGAAGTCCTTCTCTTATTATTCAAACAATCAAGCTTAAGTACAATATCAAAAGCTTCAATCACAAACTCGTATAATCAAACATCATCACAACATTCTCTTATATAGAGATTTCTATTTTCCTAATCCTATTTGATATTACAAAAAACCAAAACTTCAACATATTAGGATTAGGTCAAGATACTTGTTCACTAAACTTTCTTATTCTTTAAGCTTAAGTCAACAAAACATAACCCAACTTTGACGTTTGAGTGCAACTTCAGTCGAAAGCAAGCTGACATGTGGGTGAACGCCTGAAGGACAAGGACAAGTCCTTGAGCATCTCAAGTTTATTGTCGGAGTCCGTGGATTTAGAGGAGATAGTCACTTTCTTCAAACATCTTCCGCTTCTTAATATGAATGCTGCTACTTCTTTCTCCTCTTTTCTTCCTTCATATCCTATCCATTCAAAAGTTTCTAGACTCGATGACAGACATTCAGGAAATGAGCTCGGGTCATTCCAACAGGGGCGCATGTGTTCACCATTATGCCACTGCAATAAATCGACAATATAATATAAGGACTAGAGAAATACCATGGTCGCATACAAATTACAATGAATTGCATTGACGTGTGTGTGTGTATCTTACCTGTTGAAGTTTGAGGAAACGTAAATTAGGTGAATCGTTTAGCAAACGCATAAGTAGATTCAACCACTCTGTTTCACATGTGCATATTTTCAAGTGTACAAGACGTTGGAAGACAGTACCAACAGAATATGCATCCTGCAATACAACACAATACATAATTAAGAACAAGTACAATATATTTCTTCAGTAATATATACTTGATTTTGAAAAGAAAATAAATAAGGGATGCACAAGGTCAAAGATTACAAATAACAGCATGTATATTTAGGCAGATGTTTTTTTTTTTTTTATTATTTTATCTAGGCAGATACTGGTAAGGTAAAAGATTACAAATATTATTTACCTTTGAGTATGGCAAACATGTAAAGAGACGCTTTGCCGAAGTAACATAAGTCAGAGTCACCCCAGGAGAACTATGAGCGGCAACAACATCTGCCTTAAAAATATTAGGCATTTTATTACAGCTTCAAGCTTAAGAGAAGTGAAGAGTGAAGTGAAAAATCATATTGATCGTAGTAGTTGTTACAACAGTGTACAGTTTGAATATATATACACTTGGTTTAGTAAATGGAAGCTAAACCAGATATAACCGAACTAAACCGGATATCTATAATCTAATACCCCCCTCTCAAGATGGAATGCACAAGCTGTGAGTTCCAATCTTGTCAAGTAAACTGTGAAAGAGGCCAGGTTGGACAGCTTTGGTGAAGATATCGGCAAGCTGCAAGCTGGATTTGACATGAAGAGTCTTCATAAAACCACTTTGTAGGCGCTCCCGGACGATATGACAGTCGTTCTCGACGTGCTTGGTGCGCTCGTGGAAAACAGGGTTAGACGCGATGTAAAGAGCCGACTGATTGTCGCAGAAGAGAGTAGCTGGAGCAACCGGAGGACAATACATCTCACGTAGTACATTGGTCAACCAGATGAGCTCACAAGTCGTGTCTGCCATGGCTCTGTATTCAGCCTCAGAGCTACTCCGGGACACAGTCTGTTGTTTCTTCGAACGCCAGGATATCAACGAGTCTCCTAAGAAAACACAGTATCCTGTAACTGATCGCCTAGAATCAGGGCAAGCCGCCCAATCTGCATCAGAATATGCAGTAAGCTTTATCGAGGAAGAGGCAGAGTAAAAGAGTCCTTTAGCAGGATCATTCTTCAAGTAGCGTAACACTCGATAAGCCGCCTGTAGATGATCAGTGGTGGGAGCAGACATGTACTGACTCAACTTGTGAACCGCGTAGGTGATATCCGGTCGTGTGTGAGTCAGATAGAGAAGTCGTCCCACCAAGCGTCGAAAAATGCTAGGATCAGATAAGGCAGCACCAGTAGATGCAGAGAGCTTCAGGTTTGGTTCCATCGGAACCGATAATGGCTTACAGCCAAGAAGACCTGCTTCTTCCAAAAGTTCCAAAGTGTACTTTCGTTGATTGAGGGAGATGCCTTTCTCTGTACGAGCGATCTCAAATCCCAAGAAATACTTTGCAGGACCCAAATCACGAAGCTTGAAGGCAGATTTGAGAACATCCTTAAACTCAGTGACAGCAGAATCAGAGTTCGACACGATCAAAATGTCATCAACATAGACGAGAACGGCAATAAACACACCGTCTATGTATCTGACGAAGTAGGAATGATCAGAGTGCGTTTGAGTGAATCCAACACCCAATATCACACTTGATAACTTGTGATTCCACTGTCGAGAAGCCTGCTTTAGACCATACAATGATTTGTGAAGACGGCAGACTGAGTTTGGTGGACACTTCTTGCCTGTAATTTCCTCATATCCCTCAGGAAGACACATGTATATTTCTTCATCTAAGTCGCCGTTGAGGAACGCGTTGCTGATATCCAATTGCGAGATGGACCATCCTTTTGCTGCAGCAGTAGCAAGAAGAAGACGGAAGGTGCCAAGTTTCGCAACTGGAGAGAACGTATCAAGATAATCAAGACCCTCCAACTGAGTATATCCTTTGGCCACGAGACGAGATTTCGGCCGCTCAACAGTCCCATCAGCTAGATACTTGTAAGTATGTATCCATTTGCAACCAACAGGATGCTTATCTGGAGGCAAGGGACAAACAGACCAAGTACCCGTATCTTCTAGGGAAGTCATTTCAGATTTCATGGAGTTCCGAAATTCTTCAGAAAGCATAGCTTCTTTGAACGTCTTTGGAGGTTTTGTGGTCGTAATGTTAAGCAAGAAGTCACGATGAGAAGGTTGAATTTTGTCATATAACAAGAAAGCCGAAATAGGATATGTGGTTGTGTGAGTAGGATGAACAGGAAGACCTGGAGTTTTGTTTAAAAGATAGCAGTGATATTGATCGAGATAAGCAGGTGTTTTTGTTTGCCTTTTGGAACGAGTAGAAGCAAGAGATGGTTCTACTGTTATTGAAGATGAAGGAATAGTAGGATGATGTATGGAAGATGAAGGTATCTCAGAAGAAGTATTGTTAGGAAAAACAGAATCTGAGATATTTGAACCGAGATCAAAGAAAGCTGGAAAAGGAGAATCAGGAACCGGTAGAGGTAAGACATCTTGATCAAAAATGTCTGAGAATTTTGTAGAAGATAAGTTTCGTGAATGAAAAGGAAAAGTATCCTCATGAAAAACAACATTGCGAGTTATAGAGATTTCATTTGAGTCAATATGAAGAACTTTGTAACCTTTGAAGCCATGAGGATAGCCAAGAAAAACACAAGCTTCTGCTCGTGGAGAAAACTTGTTACGATCTTTGAGAAGTGTCGAAGCGAAACAGAGGCAACCAAAGGTGCGAAGATGATGATAAGAAGGAACACGATCTGTGAGAAGTTGAAAGGGGGACTTGTTTTGCAAAAGAGGAGATGGAGTTCTGTTTATGAGATAGACTGTTGTCTGTACACATTCTCCCCAATATTCAATAGGCACTTTCGATTGGAACAGCAACGCACGAGCCACATTTAGAATGTGTTGGTGTTTGCGTTCAACAACGGAGTTTTGTTGGGGCGTGTAGGGACAGGAGAAGTAGTGAGTGATGCCTTTTTCTTTGAGAAGAGTTGTGAAAGCTAGTTCAGGTGCGTTATCAGAACGTATGGCTTTGACAGAAGAGTTGTATTGAGTTTGGATATATTGTAAAAACTCAGGAAAGATTGTAGAAACCGAACTTTTGTCTTTTAACAAATACAGCCATGTAACGCGTGTGCAATCATCAACCAAAGTCAAAAAATATTTGAAACCATCGTGTGTTGAGTTTGAAAACGGACCCCATATATCCAAATGGATCAAATCAAAACAGGACTTTGATAAATGTTGTGAAGATGGAAAAGCAAGACGTTTTTGTTTGGCTAAAGGACAAATCGTACAAGGTTTATGCAAAGCATTTGATTTACATGAAATATCTAACAACTTTGATAAAATCTGAATCTTGCTATGAGAAGGATGTCCAAGCCTTTGATGCCAAACGTCAGAAGAAATTTGCAAAGCAGATGAATGCGAATCAAGCGAAGCAGAGGAAACAGAGTTTGAAGATGCAGCAGATGCAGAAGATGCGGAAGCTTGAATAGAAGCTGAAGACTCCAGAACATATAGATTGTTAAGAAGATCACCCTTCCCAATCGTCAAGTCCAGAGTAAGCTCCTGAAGGAGCAAAGGAGTATTTGGAAAAATGTAACAAGAATGTGAAGAAAAGAGAACAGAAATAGAACTGTTCCTAGTCAGAGCACTAATGCTCATGAGATTGAATTTGAAATGAGGGATGTATAAAACATCAAAAAGAGTTAAAGTTTCAGAAATTTTGATAGTGCCAGATAGAGTGACAGGAATGCGAGTTCCATCAGGTAACGTGACAGAGGTATTCGTGATGTTTCTAGTGACTAAAAACAATCCTAAATCATAGCTAACGTGGCAACTTGCACCTGTGTCAATTATCCAAGTTTGAGGCGTAACAGTAAGGCCATTGGTTCCCGCATTTATGAAATTTGAGTTAATGGAATGTGTGATACCTGAAGGTGGATGATGAGAAGTAGTGTGAGGAACAAGATGAGGTTGTGGCTTAGACGTGGAAGCTGTGCCATCGGAGAGAGAGAACGTTGCTCCAGAAATCTGAGTTATATCGTCATTGAGGTTGTTGTTATTAACACTCAAGACACTTAGAAGTTTGTTAACTTGATCTGTCGTCACCGTTCCCAAATGCACACCCTGTTGATCCAATAGAGAAATACCACCGGAATCAGTGAGGAGCATGTTGGCTGCGTTTTCTTGTCGCGGCTAATTCTGCTGAGGCTTCACAGGAGCAGGAGCAGTAGGAGTTACTCCAGTTGATGTTGATGAAGGTTTAGAGTAGTTGTTCTGTGAACGATAGCCTTGCGGGTAGCCATGAAGCTTATAGCACCGATTCACCGTGTGACCAGCAATGCCACAATGAGAACAAATCGGGCGGTTCTTCTGCTTATTGTATCCACCAGCATAAGCCGCCACTACTTGATCATCTGACTGCGCCACTTGCAGAGTTACTCCACTAGAACTCTTCATTGATCGTTGCCTTTCTTCTTGAGAGATAAGATTGAAGACCTTGGACAAGTTTGGCTTGGGCTCCATCATAAGAATCTGTCCCCTAGTCGCAGTAAAGGTATCATTCAATCCAGTGAGAAATTTCAGCACACGATCTTGTTCTTCACGGTGAGTAATGCGCTTGAGACTATCACAGTCAAGACGTCCACAGCAACAAGTATAAGGACTCTCATGATTCTTCAGTTCTTCCCAGAGTTGCTTCAAACGAGTATAAAACTCACTGACATTTTGTGATCCTTGAACCTCAGTGAAGATTTGCTGCTTGATTTCAGCCGTTCTTGGACCATCACTCTGCTTGAACTGATCATGAATATCTAACCACATCTGACGCGCAGTATCCAGATACATGATGCTCTTGGCGATTGATTTATCAACGGCATTCACAATCCATGTACAGACGATGTTGTTACATCGTGACCAAGAAGCATAATCAGGATGAGTCTCACTAAGCTCCGGATACGATCCATCAACGAAAACAGATTTGTTTCTAGCTCCTAACGCCATCAACATTGATCTACGCCAAGTATTAAAGTTCCCTAAGCCAGTAAGCTTCTCAGAGACAAGGGATATACCAGCGTGATCAGCGTGATGAACGTAAAGAGGATTCGAGTTGGGATCAAGAAGCGACGCCGATGGTGGAGGATTCTCTTCAGTCGAATCGGAATTAGGATTCGCCATCGAAGCAATATTCACAAAAACAGAGAAGAAGAATCCAAGAAAGCGATTGCGTGAAAGAGAAAACGCAGATCGAAGGTCAATGAAGGAGAGAAAACGAAATCAGAATCGCAATCGTAACAGAAATCACATGAAAGATCGCAAACACTTCACGAACACAAAGATCGAGAAAAATCGAAAGGAGATCTCGAATCGAAAGACTCATCGAAATGAAGAGATGATGAATCGTCGATGACGATCTGAATTTTCCCGAGAAAGCGAAGCAAGAAAGCGAGTTTTCACCGCTCTGATACCATATTACAGCTTCAAGCTTAAGAGAAGTGAAGAGTGAAGTGAAAAATCATATTGATCGAAGTAGTTGTTACAACAGTGTACAGTTTGAATATATATACACTTGGTTTAGTAAATGGAAGCTAAACCAGATATAACCGAACTAAACCGGATATCTATAATCTAATACATTTCATTCTCAATACACAAAATCCAACCGGATCGGAAAAAATGCCCAAGTGCTCCAAAGAAGGAGCATCTATCACAAACCCCATCTTCACCTTCTGTACCTCGTCCTGCTGATTTATACAAAGTTGCACTCTTGAGAGAAGGGACCTTAACTGTGAAAACGGTAACGTTGTTGTTGATACGTTGTTCCACTACCAAAGCTTCAAGAACATGACAACTGGACAAAAGCCTCCTGGCAAACTCTTCACCTGGGTACTTGACAGATACAAGGCTCAGAGTTTTAAGGGTCGGGAAAGAAGAAGGCAAGGTAGGAGAAACATCCGTAAGAGTCACACTCTTTAGTTTCAAGGAAACAAGCATTCTAGAGCCTGTATATAATAAACTCCTTGGAAGTATGACTGGAGAAGCTGTACCGGAAGAAGAACAGTCGATATCGATACTCAGGTCACGCACATGATGGTACTTAAGAGCGATGGTGATCCATACTCCAATATTAACAGCAAGAGACGTTTGAGTAAGTTTGAAATGCAGAGTTTCCACTGGCGCCTCGTGCATAATCAAAGACCTGTCTATAAAGCGGGAAAACCTTCCGATATCAATATTCTGATAGGTATCGTCGTACACAAGTTTCGGGACTGACTTCCAAAGACGCTCCCATCGTTTTGACAATACCATTGTGGCCAATACATCTTTAGTAGTAGGCAGTTTTGACAGTATTCTCAAGAGTAGAGCTTCAGGCAAATGACTTATCCTATACACATGAGACACTAAAGCCTAAAGCATAAAAGAAAAAAAACAGAAAAAAGAAGTCATAAGAAACGAGACAAGGTCAAAAGCAAAAGAAAATAGTTATCTATATTATTAAAGTTGAAGTACATTTTGGAGATGTTTGGAAACAAGTATAGTATTCTAAACGAAAGTTGTTTGGAAACATGAATATCTATATTACATTAATTGTATTTCCATATTTTATTAGCTTAATAATTTTATTAATTATATTACCTTAACGTTAATACACATCATTAATTATATTACCATAATAATAATAGTGCAGATTTTTATTTATTAGTTAATCAATATAGATTTTGTGCCAATTATAAAATCAAAAATGTAAATAACTAAGTTTTATATATGGTTAAATGTTCGATTTAGTAAAAAAAATTATTTTAGTTTCAACGGTGGAAAATAACGTAATCAAAAACATTATTTAAAGCCATGTTTTATGAATAAAATAATAACTTAAATAAAAAAAATAAAAATATGTTACATTTATTGTCACTTAATTTTTCATTTAATATAATTATTTTACTAAATAAACAGTCTTTTATCAGTTTATAAAATCAGTTAGGTATGAACATCTATACTATTAAAGCATAATACTTCTTATGAATATGGTCCTGACTTTTCCAATTAATTACCAATATTGTATGTACCTTTTCGTCTGCAGTATTTGCAACCAATAAAAAGTCATTATTTTGCAATTACATTAAAGAGTATTTAATAATTCAGTTCTTACCATTTTTTTAAAAAAATTGTTTCTTAAATATTTACGCCATAGCTTTCCAAAAATCTTTCACGTTATTAATTGTTTGAAAGCATTTATTAAATGAAATTTTAAAATAAAATCAAGTTGAAATAACAAATGATTAAATCAACAAAATCATAATACGGGTCTAGATTATCTCAACTTCTTAAAAAATAGTTAAATTTGTAATAATAACTAAAACATATAAACTAAATTTAATAAAATTATAGAAAATTTTTTAAAACGCACAAATAATTTTTTCAATACAGAGAGTTTTGAAGATATAAAATATTTTATTTAAATTAAAAAAAATCAGTGTAAAATAAGTTTAACTTCGGGTTCAATAAATAAAATTATTTGTTTCAACTGGTGGAAAATAACGTAATCAAAAAAAATATTCAAAGCCATGTTTTTATGAATAAAATAATAACTTAAATAAAAATAGAAATGTGTTACATTTATTGTCACTTAATTTTTCATTTAATATAATTATTTTACAAAATAAACAGTTTTTTTATCAATTTATAAAATCAGTTAGGCATGAGCATCTATACTATTAAAGCATAATACTTCTTATGAATATCGTCCTAACTTTTCCAATTAATTACAAATATTGTATGTAATTTTTTGCCGTCAGTATTTGCAACCAATAAAAAGTCATTATTTTGCAATTATATTAAATAGTTTTTAATAATTCAGTTTTTACCATTTTTAAATTTTTTGTTTCTTAAATATTTACGCCATATTTTTCTAAAAAATATTTCACGTTATTAATTATTTGAAAGCATTTAATAAATGAAACCTCAAAATAAAATCAAGTTGAAATAACAGATGATTAAATCAACAAAATCATAATACGGGTCTGAATTATCTCAACTTTTTAAAAAATAGTTTCATTGAAAATAAAAACTAAATCACATAAACTAAACTTAATAAAATTAAAGAAAATATTTTGAAATGCACAAATAAATTTTTCAATACAGAGAGGATGGAAGATATAAAATATTTTATTTAAATTAAAAAAAATCAGTGTAAAATAAGTTGAACTTCGGGTTCAATAAATAAAATCATATTACAGATTAGAATTATCTAGAGTCTTCAAATATTTAGTCATATTTAAAATAACAAAAATAAGTCATAAATTTTTAAAATATATAATTTATCAAAAATCATAGTTTTTATTACATAAATAATTTTTCCAACAAAAATACCCGCCCTTTTTAAGGGCGGGTCAAAATCTAGTGTAGTTTAAAGACAAATAACAGAGTATACAACTCACCTAACTGCATCTTATGCTGAACTTATATATTCAAGAAACTTCGGCCCATCAACCCAATTTTGGCCCAAATTTTACTTGGCTACTTGAGAATATAGGTCCATACCTTCGGTTGGATATATAAGCTTAACAGTTAACACTGATGGTTGAAATGTTTTTTATACACACGCGTTGCGATATCTGGTTGGACTAACGCACTTGTATATCCATATAATATAAACGTTGAATGCGTGATAATTTTGAAGAACGTGGCCGGTGACAATTTTCTGGCCTCTGTGTGAAATGCGTTTCTCCATCATCTAGGAAGGAAAAAAAAAGAGTTTGCTTCCACAAGCAAAACATTCCTCAGATATTTGCAAATACTATTAATCGAAAGCTGAAGTGTTTGTTTTCCATCTGTAAAAGAAAAAGGGGGTATACTAATAACAAGTCTGAGGCGTAAATAAAGTCAGCGGAAAAAATTGGGGGTCATCGTATAAATTTTAAGAAGGTTGAGATCCAGAAGATGGAAAGGAATATACGGCACGCAATTCAAAGAGGCCCCAAACGGGCGGGGGCACACGTCACAGCCTAATCTTCTTATCTGCTTGTCTTTTTCTCTCAGTTTATCTATTATCAATCTTTTTTATTATTGGACATATTAACCAAACCAACAAAATTTTTGTTATCAAAAACGCATAGATTAAGCCTTTAAGAACATAAGCTAATAGGGTCTGATTTTGTAGTATGCTACTGACAAGGATAAGAATTTGTGTCCAAATAATAATTATTCACATTATGGAAATAAATATTTAGAAGCAAAAATGATTACTGAACTCTTAATTAGATTTTATAAACGGCTAAAGCGGTTGCTCAAAAAAAAAAAAAACGGCTAAAGCGGTGGAGCTATCGAGCTCTTGCTTATAAATTGATCAAACCCGACGACTGTGTAAGTTTCGTGTTAACAACCAAATCCTTTCCCAGAAAAAAATAAAAAAAAAACAGATCCGAGTTTGAGTCGGGGCAAAAATGGAGAAAGCGATCGAGAGACAAAGAGTTCTTCTTGAACATCTCCGTCCGTCTTCTTCTTCCTCCCACAGTGTCGAGGGCTCTCTCTCTGTAAGCTTTTTTCTTTTCTCCCTCTCTCTATCTCTCTAGGCTTCGCGTTTTACGGATTGTTCTCGATCTTGATTTCTTTTACTGAATTTTTGATTTTGAGGTTGAATCATAATTTGATTCAATCCACGCTGAAAAAGCTATGGTTTCAGCTAATTTGAGATCGGATTTTGAAAGACTTGGATTTTTTTTTTTTTGGTTTGCTTGATTGAGATAGATAATCTTCAATTTTCACCATTTTCATTTATCTCTTAAAAAAAGTCAAAAGCTTATCTCGTAGTCGACTACTATTATCATCGAATCATTTCTTTACTAACGTCTATCTTTCCAGGCTTCTGCTTGTTTGGCTGGGGACAGTGCTGCTTATCAGAGGACCTCTCTCTATGGTGATGATGTTGTCATTGTCGCGTAAAGTCCATCTCTTTATGCTTTTCAAGGAATTTTATGAAGAACTTGTTGTCTCTCTCTCTCTCTCTCTGTAAGATTCTTGTGATGAAAACTCACGCGTTTTGATCAATTTTGCAGGGCACATAGGACTGCACTTTGCAAGTCCAAACGTGGCAACTTCAAGGATACTTATCCTGATGATCTCCTTGCACCTGTTCTTAGGGTCTGCCTGCTATATCTCTTGTATTCTGTTTATTTACTCATTTCTTTCCTACTTCTAAATTATTTGTTGTATTATCTTCTTGGTGCAGGCTTTGATAGAGAAGACAAATCTAGACCCAAGTGAAGTTGGTGACATTGTTGTCGGTACCGTTTTGGCACCCGGATCCCAGAGAGCCAGTGAGTGCAGGATGTCTGCTTTCTATGCTGGTTTCCCTGGTATGATTTTTTTTTTTCTTTTTTATGTACACCGATGCAAATCTTTGTGTCTGTTTACTGTATGCTCATGTTGTTATTTCATTTGGTGCAGAAACTGTGGCGGTGAGGACCGTGAATAGACAGTGCTCCTCTGGGCTTCAGGCTGTTGCCTGACGTTGCCGCTGCCATCAAAGCTGGATTTTATGATATTGGTTAGAGAATAGCTATCTATCTTTGATTTACATCGACTGATGATGTCTTTGTTCTCGTATAGCTGACGATGAGGTTGGATGCAGGTATTGGGGCTGGATTGGAGTCCATGACTACTAATCCTATGGCATGGGAAGGGTCAGTCAACCCAGCGGTACTGTCTCTTTATGGATTCTCAACTGTCTCTGTTTAGTCTGTGGCACACTATAAAACGTATTATGGTATTGCAGGTGAAGAAGTTTGAGCAAGCACAGAACTGTCTTCTCCCTATGGGTGTTACTTCAGAAAATGTAGCACACCGCTTTGGTGTCTCAAGGCAGGAGCAAGACCAAGCTGCTGTAAGGCTACTGAACTTTCTCAGTGTGGTTTGTACTTTCAGATAAACCGATTTATTTTATCTCGTGATGCTAAGCTATCTCGAGTCATATTGTTAGGTTGATTCGCACAGAAAGGCTGCTGCTGCTACTGCTGCTGGTAAATTCAAGGATGAGATCATTCCTGTTAAAACCAAGGTATTTTTTTCTTGATCCTTCACACAACTGTTAACATATAAGACTATTTTTCACACATATAAGACTTCTCCTGGCTGGTGCATTAGTTAATGAATTTCATTGTGTTTTGTGTTTCAGCTTGTTGACCCAAAGACAGGAGATGAGACACCCATTACAGTTTCTGTTGATGATGGGATCCGACCAAGCACAACCCTCGCTACTCTTGGGAAGCTGAAGCCAGTGTTTAAGAAGGATGGCACCACAACCGCTGGTACTTTTCTCGAACCGATTGTTTCATTGTAGATCAAACGGTTCTTTCTATCAAAAATTTTGATTCCATTGCTTCGTTTGTTCTTATGTGAAACAGGAAACTCCAGCCAAGTAAGTGATGGTGCAGGAGCGGTTCTCCTCATGAGGAGAAGTGTTGCTATGCAAAAAGGACTTCCCGTTCTTGGTGTATTCAGGTGGGTGATAGTTTTTAATAAACCTATAACGGTATAAGTGTGCACACATATTGTGATGTCTATTTAACACAGATAAGAGATCATAAATTTTTTATACTATTGTTGGAAAAAATTGCAGGACATTTGCTGCAGTTGGTGTTGACCCAGCAATCATGGGTGTCGGTCCAGCAGTTGCCATTCCTGCTGCAGTTAAGGCTGCTGGCTTAGAACTCGATGATATCGACTTGTTTGAGATCAACGAGGTAAATAAGCAAACACTTCTAGGATCTTCTTACCAAATATCTTTTCTCCAAAACCTTGTGATGATAACTGTCCGTTTAAATCCTTGTGTGTTTTCAGGCATTTGCATCTCAGTTTGTTTATTGCCGTAACAAATTGGGACTAGACGCAGAGAAAATCAATGTCAACGGTGGCGCAATGGCCATAGGACATCCTTTAGGCGCTACAGGTATATAAGGACACAGCTGCTCTAGTCTGCTACATTCAGTCCTAGGCTACAAACAATAGACCTCAATAGCTAAGAGACGCAAGATTAGCTAATGCTTGTTTAAATGTCTCACAGGAGCACGTTGCGTTGCTACTTTGTTGCACGAGATGAAACGCCGTGGAAAAGACTGTCGATTTGGGGTAGTGTCGATGTGCATTGGTATGCTTCTCTCTCTCTCTCACTCTATAATCTCACTCATACGATCTCTGAATTGGTGTCTGAGAATGTTAATTGTTGGTTGTTGGGAAAAATCTGACAGGGACGGGGATGGGTGCAGCGGCTGTGTTTGAGAGAGGAGATGGAGTTGATGAGCTTCGCAACGCGAAGGAAAGTTGAAGCTCAAGGCTATTTGTCCAAGGACGCTCGTTAAGAGATAACTGATGTGTACAAGCATCTATCACACATTTCAATCTCCAAATATTACATCTTTTTTATCTTCTTCAGTTTATCACAGTTATTTGAATAAAGCATCGCAACCAATGTTTGCCTAAATCTTGTATTCTTCTTGACCAGGTCATGTTTTTTCTTAGTATATTGTTTTTACATGAACGGGAATCTTCTATGAAATCTTTATTATGTATGGATGGATAATATTGTTCTTCTCGAAGTTCAGTTGCATTTTATAGAAATTTCTGCTGGCAGCACCTTTTTTAGCTTTCAATGGATATGTGTGAAATGTTCCACTAAAGTCCAAGTTTTCACTTTGATGTTCTTTTATTAATATGAGAAAATATTATTGAATATCAATTGGGGTGGTGGCGCAGTTGGCTAGCGCGTAGGTCTCATAGCTATTGAGTGATCCTGAGGTCGAGAGTTCGAGCCTCTCTCACCCCATTAATTTTTTTCGCCTTTCTAGAAGATCAGGTATTATAAAGATCACGTTGACGAAAACAACTAAATAAATATGCAAATACAACTCATGATAATACTTGAATAAATAGGAGCGGACATGGGTGCATGTAGAATGACTAAAATCATTTTAAACTCAAGTTACAAATTTTAAAAAATTTGCTCGTAAGCCTTTAAATATCCTTCATATCACCTTTCCCTAAATTATTGAAACCATTCAAATACACGTAAATTTCAATAAATACCAAAACTTTCAAACACTTGTTTTTTTTGGTGATAGATAAACACTTGTTTTTTTTTTTTGGTTTTGAACCAAACAAAAGAGGATATAAACACTAGTAATAGATTATAGTACTACTATTTAAGATATTATTTTCAAACATATTTAAATTTCAACTACGTTGAAAAGTTGACAGCATCAAATACCAACATCACACCAACTTTAATGAGGCGCACAAGTTGAAATATCATAAAACAATTTCATAATTTATTATTTAGTCCTTCTTTTCAACGTTTTGAGTTTACACAAAGTTAACCATAATTATATGAAGTTACTTGTTAAGTCCTTAATTACAAGGGTTTGAATTTTATTTATCGTTTTCTTCATTTCAATTAAACGTTAGATGTCACTCCTCTTTTCTCTCTCTTTCACTTAGTCCTCGATTCTCTCTCTCTACGCGTTTCAGCGTTAGTCTTCTTCTTTCTCTAGATCTCTGCCTTCCTTCCTTCCTCCACGCCCTTATAATAAATCTCTGATCCATCGCCTCCTCCGCGTTAGGAAAAAAAGAAAAAAAAAAAGAAGAAATGGCGCAACAACAATCGTCGTTGATCTACAGCTTCGTGGCTCGAGGCACAGTAATCCTCGTGGAGTTCACCGATTTCAAAGGAAACTTCACATCAATCGCCGCACAGTGCCTCCAAAAGCTCCCTTCCTCGAACAACAAGTTCACCTACAACTGCGATGGCCATACCTTCAATTACCTCGTCGAGAATGGATTCAGTAAGTCCTCAATCTCACCCGTCTTGATCTGATGATGCACATAAGCTATGTTTGGTATATGTATTTAGGTTTAATTTATGTTAGATCTGATTTTATGATGGTTTGATTTGATGTTCTGGATCTATGAGATATTTTCAATTAGTTTTGTAACAAAGTAATTGATATTTTCAAATTTCTGGGTGGTTTGATTGTCATCTAAGTACGGTTATAAATAGTTGGTAGAGACACTGATAGTATGGCGCTGTTCGTTTGCTGGTCGCTAGCGTCAACGACCAGAATCAGCGACCAGCAACTGCGACTTAATGTCGCTGATAGTGTTCGTTTGGAGGTCGCGCGTTCAATCGCAGCGACTGTTTTTTTTAAAAAAAAATTTTGATCGCACGATTTTGATTCCACCGTTAGAATTTCTAGCATCCAAAATTTTTAATCGCTGGTCGCTAGCGTTTGGTCGCTGCGACCGGTCGCTGAACCCGCGACCAGTAAACGAACAACGTTTGGTCGCTGAAGTTGGTCGCTGACGCTAGCGACCAGCAAACGAACAGGGCCTATATGTCGTCAAATGTTGTTTGTTTGTCTGTCGGCAGCATCATCTTCCAATTAATTTCAGATCGCATAATTTTTTAAAACTTAAAATTAGGAAAATCTCAGCGGTGGTATGAAATAACGATTTGTGAAAAACAAAAAAAACATAAAGTCGCACGACCACTTGTGGTTGTGGTCGCGGTCGCAGGGTGCAACGATACGCATGTTTTCTTATTAAAACGTGCCAACTACTCTTGTTTTATTTTTCTCAGTATGGTCTTAATGTTTTAACCGTTTTTTTTTTTGGTTCTCGTGGTGCAGCTTATTGTGTTGTTGCAGTTGATTCTGCTGGGAGGCAGATTCCTATGGCCTTCTTGGAACGGGTGAAGGAGGATTTCAACAAGAGATACGGTGGTGGAAAGGCTGCTACTGCTCAAGCTAACAGCTTGAATAAAGAGTTTGGGTACTTATAATAATACATCTCTTTGATTGGTTATTGAAATTTTTTCAGTTATATGATTGTCAATCTCGACTGATTCCTTTTTTCTTGGGTGCTCTAAAAAAAGGTCGAAACTGAAAGAGCACATGCAGTATTGTATGGATCATCCTGATGAGATTAGCAAGCTTGCTAAGGTGAAGGCTCAGGTGTCTGAAGTTAAAGGTGTCATGATGGAAAACATTGAAAAGGTTCGATTCCAATAGAGTTTGTTCAACCATTTATTTATACAATTGTGGAACTTACTCATTCATTTGCCAGGTTCTTGACCGTGGTGAGAAAATTGAACTTTTGGTGGACAAAACTGAAAACCTTCGCTCACAAGTTAGTTCTCTCTCTTACGCAATGCTTTGAGTTGCAGCTCTCTCTTCTCTCCTCTCCATTGTAACTGAAAAACTGTGTTTAACAGGCGCAAGATTTCAGAACACAAGGAACACAGATGAGAAGAAAGATGTGGTTTCAGAACATGAAGATAAAACTCATTGTTCTTGCAATTATCATCGCCTTGATCCTCATCATCGTCCTCTCAGTCTGCGGTGGCTTCAACTGTGGCAAATGAGTCTGGATCATTTCTTGATTTTCCGTCAACATCCTCCTCATTCACTTCGTCGTGCTGCTTCTTCTTTTTTGTGGTTTCTAAATTCTCATGCTCTATGTTTCTCTGCTTAGATTGTATTTCTTGAAGTTGGTTTTGTATAGGCCATAATATATATGTATGAATGTTCTGACATTTTGCCAACATTTGCTATATTGGTGGTTTCAACACTGATTCTTGCGAACCACTATGCTGACCTGATTCTTTTATTTTTTTTTCTTATATTTTTCCAAAAAATCAGCTTTGTCAAAGAATGTGGGTTCGTTCTGTTTGTTGCTGAAGAAACCAAACGATCCAAAAAAACAGAACATTTCATTATCATTATTGTAATGGATACAAGTGTCGACCTGAAAAGACTTTAAATTTAAAATTCTCTTCCTAAAGGTGGACATCAACTACACCGCTTCTCAAGCCTCCTAAACCAGATAACCAACCTGCTAGCTCCTCCTGCTCCACTTCCGAGTCAAAACCCGATGCAAAGTCTAAGATGAGGGAATAAGCTGGAGAAGAGATTTTCTGTCATGAAATCGAATAACAAATCAACGTTGGTGAGGAATAAGTCAGACAGACTAAATCAATGTTAGTTAGTCCATTCTGTACGCGTTTCAGCGTTGATAAATCTCAGATCTCTCGGTAAATTGCCGTGTTTTTCCTTGCAAGAATATGGCGCAACAAAAATCCTCGTTGATATGCAGCTTCGTGGCTCGAGGCACAGTAATCCTCGTGGAGTTCACCGATTCCAAAGGCAACTTAACATCCATCGCTGAACAGTATCTTCAAAAGCTTCCTTCCTCAAACAACAAGCTCACCTACAACTGTGATGGTCATAACTTCAGTTACCTCGTTGAAAATGGTTTCAGTAAGTCGTAATATTGCTTCGTTATAGCTTTGGTTTCTTTTTGGTTTAAGTTACTTTCTCTTGAGGCAGCAAGTTCTTATGTTTGGTATGTATTATAGCTTTTGTTGATGTTGGATCAAATCTGAGATAGGTTTGGTGGATCTCTAAGTGGAATAACTAGGGTTGATCTCCGATTCTGCCTTCTTTACTGTTTTCTCTGATTTGCTTGGCTTGTTTTTTGAAGTTATCAGTTTGGCGGTTTTATACTTTTATTGTCAGAGTATGGTTTCCGACTTTGCCCTGCGGATTTGAGCCGAACCGAACCAGCCGTTCCGTTCGTTTTGGGTTTTGAATTTGGTTTAGTTCGGAAAGCTTTTGAGAAACCAAATTTAGCTGAAAACCAAAATTAACAAATATTATCCAAGTCTTATTAAAAAAATAATTTAAACCAACTTTTAGCGGAAACAAAAAACGGTTCGATTTGTTGAAATTTGAGAAACCAAAATTAAGCAGAAAACCAAACCAAACCAAACCTTTTGTTCTATTTGTGAGATTGTGGCCTACCCGAATTAACCGAAACCAAAAATACCAAACCCGAATAGTTGACAGAGTAGGAAATATAACCTTTGAGCAATTGCATTGGATTTGGAGTATTCATTATGCTGTTCTGTTTTACTATACCGGATTTGGGGTTTCATGTGGTGTTGTTGATGGTAGACTTTTTTTTTTGTTTTCTGCCTTATCTATCAGTATTGTCTTAAAGTTCCAATTATTTTTTGTTATACTTGTGCAGCCTATTGTGTTGTTGCAGTTGAATCTTCTGGGAGGCAAATTACTATGGCCTTTTTGGAACGAGTTAAGGAGGATTTCAACAAGAGATATGGTGGTGGAAAGGCTGCTACTGCTCAAGCAAACAGCTTAAACAAAGAATTTGGGTACTTATATTTGATCATCTCTTTTGATTGCTATTGAAAAAAGGTTCAACTATCTTCATGGGCATTGTCGACTGATTCCTTTTTTGGCTGCTCTAAAAAGGTCGAAACTCAAAGAGCACATGCAGTATTGCATGGACCATCCTGATGAGATTATCGAGCTTGCTAAGATGAAAGCTCAACAAGATAAAGATGCCATGAGGAAAGAAATTGACAAGGTTCAAATCTGACCCTCTTTTGTTAACCTGGTTCCAATAGAGTTTTAGCTAGTGTGATGACTTAAAGTTCCAGGATCTTTTGGTTCATAAAGCATTAAAAATAGAAGGGAATGTAAGTTTATTGGTTGTGAAGACATAAACTGCTGTTCAGCCATTTAAACATTTTGTGGAACTCATTCATTTGCAGATTCTTAGCCGTGGGATATCTTGTAGTTTGAGTTGCAGCTCAGAGGTTAGTTCTCCTATGCAAATGTTTCAATGTCCATACACACACAGAAATGCTTTGAGTTGCAGCTTTCTCTCTCCTACTGTTTACTTTTCTTGTGTTCTCTAAGTTTTAACTGAAGTAAAAACTGTTTACAGCCACAGGTTTTCATAAGACCAAGGAGAAGAAAGATGCGGTTTCAGAACATGAAACTCATTGTTCTTGCAATCATCATCGCCTTGATCCTCATCATCATCCTCTCAGTCTGCGGTGGCTTCAACTGTGGCAAATGAGTCTGGGAACATTTTCTTCCTCGTTGTGCTGCTTTTGCTATGTTTCTCTGCTTAGATTTTACGTCTTGAAATTGGTTTTGTATATACATATATATATATATATATATATATATATATATATATATATATATATATATATATATATATATATACATATATATATGTTCAACATTTTGCCAACATTTGCTATTGCTGTTACCACCGACACTGATTCTTGGCAACCATTTGTTTGGACTTGATTTGAACCTTAATGTTTGATTTGGTCTTACTCGAGTTTTGCAAATTGCTATGATGACGGTATAGCATAGTCTGCCTGGTCTTAATCTTAATCTGGTCTGACTGGTTTAGCAAAGTCTCTGGATAGTTTCTTAAAACCTGTTAAGTAAGTCTTGGGTTGCTTTGTAGGTTGTAGCCATATTGGGCTCATGTGTTTCGATGTCTACTTTTCTCAAAGCTGTGATGGTTTCTATTGTAATGTCTTCATTCAAATAGCTTTGGATTAAGAGATGGAATTGGAAACACACTACAGAGGATAAGATGTTGAAAAAAAAAGGGGATACTATTTTTGGACTGAGGATATTATTGTTGTTACATTATTTGATCGTGATTTTGTTAACGTTGAAATACTGATCTGACGCATTTACCCTCCGAAGAAAAAAAATGAAATTATGTATTATCAACGACCAACAAGACGTCGTTTTGAAGATTATACTTTGTTCGAAGAGGCTGAGTGAGAGTCTTGGAAGCTTGGTACCCAAGTTATTTCTTTTCTTTTTCCATTTTTTTGTTTTCGCTCTATAAATGGACCCCACGGAAGTATTAAATAATAAAATATGACCCAAATATCTGATTAAGTAAATTGTTAACTCAAAAGGAACAATTGTAGTCACCGTGTTCCTTTTTCCCCAAAACTCTCTCTAGAGAAAGCCGCCGTGTTCATTGTCACCGGCCGACGGCGTGGGCTCCTTTAGCCACCGTCGGTCCGGTTTTCTCGAGTCCTCCTTCCGATCAGCTTCACTTTGTTTTTTCTTTGCGTTTTTCTATTTGGTGATTATCCGGGCGATGGAGGCTTCTGTAGACCTATCGACGCCGGCATGCATGCGGGGGGTGGAGGCTTCTCTAGATCCACCGTCGCCGCTCTAGCTTCCGGGAAGGGGAGGCTTCTTCGGCTCTTCCTTCGCCGGCTTTGGTGTGACGGAGCGAGGAGGCTCACATAGCTCCCCGATGTCGTTTTGGAACCCTAAATCTTGGGTGTGGTATTGTTTCCGAGGGTAGGTGATGCGACGAATGGGTTCGTGGATCGTCTAGGGTGAGATCTCGGTTGAAGCCGAAGATCTACGGCGACGGCGACGAGGTTCAAGATGATATAGCGGTGGTTCGCGGTTCCGCCTGTCTAGGGTTTCCGGTGGTTCAAAGTCGGAGGAGGTTTCGCAAGACGGTGAACCCTCCGGCGTGAAGACAGAACAGCGTAGAACAGCTATGGAGGCGCGGAGGCTCTGTAGAGCCAGAGCTCCGGCGAAAAAAAGTGTCGGTGGAGGTTGCGGTGGTTGCGCGAATGGCGGTCGATCAAGTCGAGATGGAAGACGCGTGTCGAGCTGACTGCGGAGATCTGTACACGTGTCCACGTCCATCTCCTTTCGGCGCGTCTAGGGCGAACTCTCCGTTCTAGAGTGTTGGACCGTTTGGGCCAGTTTCCCGGATTTGGGCTTCGGCCTGTGTTGTTGTGCCCAAGTGTTTGTGGGCTTTTTGTTTAGAACTTTTGTAATTGGGCTTCGGCCTTGGACTTGGCCCGCTTATTAAAATCAATCTTGAGGAAAAAAAAAAAAGTAAATTGTTAACGTTGAAACATTGATCTGACACATTCACCCTCCATCGAAAAAAAAAGGAAATTATGTATGCTATGGACACTTGGGATCCAAGCTAAATCCTATTTTCCTTTTTTCGTTTTTTCGACGCTCTATATAATATGATTCACTATTCTATCTCTATCTGTATCTCTCTATTTCCATACTTGACTTCGAGAGTGAAACCCTAGCTGCTACACTTGCCTTTTCTTTCTTTTTTCCAAATTCAATCTCTTCTGTAGATCAACAATAGAAAGAAACAACAACATGATGACGACGAAGAAAATTGCGACTGAAACAGAGAAGGCTAGGGCTGGTGATGGAGGTTGCAAATCTTTCGCAGCGAGGCCTGTCCAGGCGAAGAAGCAATCGGTGAAACTTTCTCAAAACCCTAAATCTGTGATTAGGATAAAACTGAAGAAGCCTTGCAACTCTGTTTCAACAAGGCCTCTAGAGGTGACGAAGCAGAAGAAGAAGCGGTCTATTCCGGAAGTTTCTGGAACAAACCCTAAAGCTGTTGCAGCCGTGAAGAAGAACGACAAGGATACGTTGGAGCTGTTCGAGATAGCCAAGAAATCAGCGGATGTGGCCAACGCGAAGGGACTTCTGGCGGCTAAAGCAGAGACATCTATCTGTGTGGATACTCTCTCTTTGCTCATTCGTTTTCCCATAAGCGCAACAGCTCCTGAAACGAGGAGGATCATGGATAGGCTTGGGCACCTCACAAGGCATAAAGACCGCAAAATCTGCAATTCCGCATCGGCTCTTTTTCAACATTGGAGTCAGATCATAAGAGATCAACAACACTAAGATGCCTCTAAAACTCAAGGACAACAACACACGAAGGAAGTTGGTAGGGCTTTGTAATTTGACAACAACAAGTCTCGGTTGTTTAATTCTTTCTTGTAATTTTCCAGTTTATATTTCTGTTTATGTGTGTATCAATTGAAATTGTATTCTTTCAGTTGTAAATCTGATGCTTGAGAAAAGTTTTAATTTTTATCTGACATAGACTCAAAAGGATATCACAGAGATGTGAATGAAAATTACTACTACTTTTGTATATAGTAAAAGAAACAGTACAAAACATAAGTAACTACTACACTACAAGTCCATAAACAGATTGATAAGTATTCAAAGACCAAACAAAAAACCACAAATACAAACAGTTTCTTAATTTATACGAACCACAATCATCTTGACAAGACACTCTAGCTTGTATGAAGCAGTGCCTTTGAAATATCTAATCGAAGAAACTCAATGAGAACATGCGGTATTGTATGAATCATCCTGATGAGCTTAGCAAGCTTGCTAAGGTGAAAGCTCAGGTGTCTGAAGTTAAAGATGCCATGATGAAAAATATTGACAAGGTCAAATCTGACCCCCTCTTTTGTTAACTTGGTTCCAATAGAGTTTTAGCTAGTATGATGACTTAAGTTCCAGGATCTTTTGGTTCATAAAAGCATTAACAATAGAAAGGAATGTACAATTTATCGGTTGTAAAAACATAAATTGCTGTTCAGCCATTTAAACATTTTGTGGAACTCATTAATTTGCAGATTCTTGCCCGTGATGAGATACATTATTTGTGTTCAGAGGTTAGTTCTCTTTTGGAAATGGTTCAATGCCCATACACACAGACATACTTTGAGTTGCAGCTTTCTCTCTTTTCTTCTGTTCTCGAAAGTTTTAATTGAACTCAAAACTGTGTACATCATCCACAGGTTCTTTTATAAGACAATGGACTCAAGTTAGAAGAAAGGTGTGGTTTCAAAACATGAAGATAAAACTCACTTTTCTTGCAATCATCATTGCATGGATCCTCATTATCAATGGTTCCAACCATTGCTTATGTTTGGTCAATCACTGTGTCGCTTCTCTGGATAACGACTAGTCGATTAGGCATCAAGATGATGATGTTGCAGGCGGTGTGAAGGAATCTCGGTGTTTGGTCATAGTTTTTTTAATAGTAAACTTGGTTTATGTAAATTTGTACGTTGAAACGACCAAATATGCTTTAGTTGTTGTTAGCTTTTGATTCTTAGTGTTATAGAGAACATACATCTCGTTGTTTCTGTTTTCTCTCTGTTATATCCTCTGTTTTGTAAAGAAACAGAGGAATGGATGAAGAGATGGACATACGACAGAGGATAAGTTAAAGTTATATTGAAGAAAATAGTGTAAACATGTCTCAAGTCTGACAGTGTCGTTTAAGCCTACTTGGTTGGATCTACGGTTTAACAGCTCGGGGTTTATACTTTGGGTTTTTATGTCTGTTTTGATATATGACACTTGATGACAAAAACATGTCTTAATCACTCTGACTTGTGTGAAGCAATATCTTATTGCCATTCAAATTTCAAAACAACACTCCAAGCTAAATAGAACATTATTAACCTAGTAATCACCCTTATCTTACATTATTGAGAAAGTATATAAGAAGACAGTATATTGGATACAAGAACATAGTTAACCTAGTGATCACTCTTAATTACCATACGATCAACAATGTGATAGGCATTGAGAGATCAAACGCAAAAATCGAAATGATTCTAACGTTTGTATGTTTTGACAGTGACTTGTGCTATTGCCAAGCCAAACAAAACTCCAAGCCCATATCCTGCTGTCACTCCTTTCCAGTTCAAAATTTGTTCTTCTTCTTCTTCATCTTCTTGCTCATAATTTTGTATTGGAGGTGCACTAGTGCCGAAGCAGGTTTCTTCGAGAGGAAGACCACAAAGCCCTGCATTGTATTCAAATGAAGATTTAGGTTGCCCAATAATTTGCGTTCCTTGTGGTATTTCACCCTTGAGTTGGTTATGAGCCACGCTTATGTACGCCAAAAACGAGAGGCTCCCAAGTCCTTGAGGAATAGTCCCTGAGAGCTGGTTGTTTGAAAGATCAAGTGACTCAAGCTCTGTAACATTTGCCAAAGACAGTGGAATAGGACCTGTGAATAGGTTGTTCGAGAGGTTGAGTGCAATCAATGCCTTCAAGAGTCCAATAGATTCAGGAATTCGTCCTTGGAGTTTGTTCCCGGAAAAATCGATGGTCGCATAGGAAGTAAGGACCTTCCCTTGCTCCATGAATAGACCTTTGTATTGCAAATCTAATGTATCTTCGTAGCTGTAGTAAGGATTGTTGTAGTCTCCCATATAGATTCTCCCACCTTCATCCGTTTGGAGTGATGATGATGCCTTCCAATTCACAAAGAAACTCGGCGGCAAACTTCCGGTAAAGTTGTTATCCGAGATTTCAAGTATTCGCAGCTTGGGAAACGCGAGAGGACCTTTGTCATGAGTCGATATGGGACCGTAGAACTTGTTTGAACGGAGGGTAAGGGCTTGCAAATCAGGCAAAGCCTTGAGCCAGAAAGGAAATGTGTCTTTGATCTTGTTGTGATCCAAACTTACAAACTTGAGCGAGGAGCAATTCATGAGAGATCTTGGAAGCTTCCCGGTTAGTCGATTATAGCCAACATCGAGTGTCCGCAGCGATGCACCATCGTGGAACATATCTGGAAGACTTCCTTCCAAGTTGTTCTTTCGGAGATTCACTACAATGAAGTTACTCAAACATGGAGGAATTGTACCGGTTAAGTTGTTGTAGGATAGATCAAGAACAGTAAGAGAGGTTCGGTTGCATATTTCAAGAGGTATGCTTCCTGTGAAAGTATTGTTCCATGCAGATAAAAGATTGATAGAGAGTGGTGGCATAGGTAGTGGTCCCGTAAAATGGTTTAACGCCAAATCTAATATCCTCACCGATGAGTTCTCTAAAACGTCTCCTCTACCTTTGAAACTTGTCAAATAGTTATTAGCAAGACTGACTGTTCGCAGACGAGGAAGGTTCCATAACCACTCGGGGACTTTCCCTTTGATCTGATTGTTGGAAATGTCTAAAAGCTCCAAGGATTGAAGGCTCGTCAAGAAGTTCGGGAACTGAGTGATGCCACAGCCCGACAAGGCCAGGTTCTCCAAGTTCAGTGAGATGTTTGAACGTGAGGTTAAACCGGCAGGTGATAACTGGTTTCCGGATAAACGAAGATTTGTCAATAACTTGAGAGAGGAGAAGATCCTTAGATCAATTGGGTAGCTTGTGTTTAGGGAAAAAAGATCGAGATCTTTGAGGGTGGTATACTTTGAGATAGGCTCTAGGATTTGTGCGTCAAATTCGTTACCTCCAAGGCGTAGGCTCTCTAGCTTAGATGAAAAGGAAGAGTTTGGAATGTCAATAGAACCGGTGAGATGGTTCCCAGTCAAATCAACTATTGACAAGAGAGGCTTCATGATGAGTAGAGAAGAAGGGATGTTTCCAGAGATGTGATTATAGGAAACGTTTAAAATAGAAAGGTTGGTGAGATTATGTACAAGTGGAAAACTACCGGTGAGCTCGTTTTGGGAAATATCTAAAGAGGAAAGCAGGCTTAGGTTACTAATAGAGGAAGGAACTTTACCAGTGAAGCCATTAGAGGAAAGAGACAAAACCTCTAATTTGTTGAGGTTACTGAACTGAGAAGGAAGTGAAGAAGAAGTGAAGTTGTTGTGAGAGAGGTTAAGATAACGAAGATGATGCAACTCAAAGAGGCTACTGTTGGGTTTTAGAATCCCAGTGAAGCAACCCGTCGGGAGCTGTAACTTCGTGACTGCACCAGTAGTGTTATCGCACTGGACTCCGTTAAAGTAGTCACTGAGGTTACAACTGCGAGAATCAAACTCGTTCTTGAACTGAAGAAGTGCCTTAATCTGGTGGTGACGACAACCAGCAAGTCCACCATTTATCATTAAGACGCTCGAAAGTAAGAGTGCCAAGAGAAAGTGTAAACACATATATGACATTGTTATCATGAATATTTTCAAGAAGTATACTGATTTGTTAGAAAAGAGAGAAAGAAGATGAGTCTATATTATATCATTGATCAGCAAAGTCTTGAAGCCTTACTAAAGTCTTGTTAGTGACGGATGAATTGGAGAAAATTATGTCTGAGATCCAACCAGGTCAAAGAAGTGAAATTAATACCTAACGTATAATTTGTGTTTGATTCACAAACACGTTCACACTCAGTAGCCTAACAGTGAGGGAAATGACATTAATTTGCTTTAGAGAAGACTTGGTCCTTTCTTGGAACAAAAATAAATTCAAGACAATAATTTTGATTAGATTGGAGGAAAGACATCAAATGTCAAAGTTGGTGTCGTAATAAACATTGTTGTAGAGTCTTCGTATAGATTCTCCCATCTTCATCCATGTCAAGAGAAAACAAACACTTGCTTCGAAAAATCAACATAGGATAAGGAAAACGATGTTATTTTTGTGCAATATCTCATAAAATAACATCTTCTCACTAAATTTGCCTATACAATATCGCAAATAGATTTTTTTTTTGGGGTATTTAGTTCCGAATTTCAAATCAGATATTTCTACATTTAGGATTGGATTCCGTTTGGATATATCTACCCGTGTCAGGTTTAAATTGGGTATTCATATCTGATTTTTTTAGTTTCTCAGATTTTTTGGATTTGTTCAAGTATTTTTACTTCAACTACTCATTAAATATTTAAATATATCTAAAAATCTAAAATCCAAAATAATAATATAAAACATATAAAATTTGATTAATATGAAATCAAATACCAAACTATACCTGAGACTGAATATTTTAATTATTCATTTGGGTTTTAAATATTTATTTAGGAGGTTCATTTGAATCTTTGGACACTTTTATTATCAAGACTTTTTATGTTATTTTTAGCAATTCGATTAGTTGAATTAATTTACTTATGTGTATAGCCTATGAAACTTTCAAATGAATCTTTTTTTAACATTTCTCATTTCAAAATAAGAAACACAAATTAATTAAACAATAATAATTAATTCATTCATATATACAAAGAAGGATGCTGGAAATTAAAAATAAGTACGAAGATACAATTAAAAGATCAGGACTAGAATGACACGTGGTAAGTGTACTCACAACCGGCGAGGGATCTAAACACATTTATTGTGACACAATATTAAAAATATTAAAAGTAAAATTAGATTGGGGGTTAACCACATCGTGGTGGTCTAGTGGTCTCCACCAGATGAAGAATTGTCATGTTGGTTCATGCCAGAGATCGATTTTCCTCTAGTATGCGAGATTATTAACTCCATATGTGGCCATACGGATATAGATTCATGCTTACGGCTCATTTGAATATCCGGAAAAGAATCTATCCGCAAGCTGCACCTTCCATTCGGGAGTTAGACTTGTACCTTTAATAGACCCAAATTTGATCCTTTTAGTTTATAAAAAAAAAAGATTGGGGGCACTTTTCTTATTCTCTCTTAGACTAAAAACTATTTAACCAAATAAGTTTAAATTATTTAATGGAAAACAAAAGGAGTAGGGGTCACGGGACCAAATCAGGATCAGATGTATAGTGATCAACAACAACACGCGATCACGGTTATGGCTGTGTTGTTGTTGATCCCTACACATCTGATCCTGATTTGGTAACTTTGAAAATATTGTATCTGACACATTTTACTTTCGGAAGCAAAGTAAAAAAAAGGAAATAGCGTAACAGTCTGTAAAATCTAACGGTGTCGTTTTGAGTAAATTGTTGGTTCCGTCGGTCCCAAACAATGTTAACGTTGAAATATTGATCTGACCCATTCACCCTCCATCGAACAGAAAAAAGGAAATTATGTGCACACTTGGGATCCAAGCTAAATCCTATTTTCCATTTTTCGTTTTCTTGACGCTCTATATAATATGATTCACTATTCTATCTCTCTCTATTCCCATACTTGACTTCGAGTGTGAAACCCTAGCTGCTACACTTGCCTTTTTTTCTTTAACAAATTCAATCTCTTCTGTAAATCAACAAAGGAAAGAAACAACAACATGATGACGATGAAGAAAATCGCGACTGAAACAGAGAAGTCTAGGGCTTATGATGATGGTTGCAAGTATTCTTTCGCAGCGAGGCCTGTCCAGGCGAAGAAGCAATCGGCTCCACTAACGAAACTTCCTCAAAACCCTAAATCTTTGATTAAGATAAAACTGAAGAAGCCTTGCAACTCTGTTTCAACATCAAGGTCTCTAGAGGTGACGAAGAGGAAGAAGAAGCCGTCTATTCCGGAAGTTTCTGGAACAAACCCTAAAGTTGTTGCAGTCGTGAAGAAGAACGACAAGGAAACGTTGGAGCTGTTCGACATAGCCAAGAAATCAGCGGATGTGGCCAACGCCAAGGGACTTCTGGCGGCTAAAGCAGAGACGTCAATCTGTGTGGATACTCTCTCTTTGCTCATCACTTTGCCAATCAGCGCAACTGCTCCTGAAACGAGGAGAATCATGGATAGGCTTGGGCATCTCACAAGGCACAAGGACCGCAAAATCTGCAATTCCGCATCGGCTCTTTTTCAACATTGGAGTCAGAGCATAAGAGATCAACAACACTAATGCTCTCTAAAACTCAAGAACACAACAACACGAAGGAAGTTGGTAGGGCTTCGTGATTTGACAACAACAAGTCTCGGTTGTTTTATTCTTCTTGGTAATTTTCCAGTTTATATTTCTGTTTATGTGTATCAGTTGAAATTGTATTCTTTCAGTTGTAAGTAAATCTGATGCTTGAGAAAAGTTTTAATTTTTTATCTGACATAGACTCAAAAGGATATCACAGAGATGTGTATGAAAATTACTACTACTTATCTATAGTAAAAGAAACAGTACGAAACATAAGGGAACTGCTACACCACAAGTCCATTAACAAATTGATAAGCAAGCATTCAAAGATCAAACAAAAGATACAAAGGGTTTCATAATTTATATGAACCACAATCATCTTGACAAGACACTCTGGCTTGTATGAAGCAGTGACTTTGACTTATTTGCTAAACCAACAACAGATTGACATGCATTCAAAGATCAAACGTAAAACACCAAATGATCCTAACGGTTTCTGCGTTTAGATAGACATATTATCTTGACAAGCCACTCCGGCTTGAATGAAGCGATGACATGACCAATAGCCAATCCAAGCAGCAGTCCAGTCCCATACCCTATGGCCGTTGCTTTCCAGTTCAACACGTCCTCTTCTTCTTCTTCTTTTTCTTCCTCTGATTGTTGCATTGGCCGTGCATCAGTCCTGAAGCAACTTTGTTCGAGAGGAAGACCACAAAGCCCTGCATTCCCTTCAAAGGAGGATTTAGGTTGCCCTGTGATTTGTGTTCCTTGTGGTATTACCCCCTTGAGTTGGTTATGAGCCACGCTTATGTACTCCAGAAATGAGAGGCTCCCAAGTCCTTGAGGAATTGTCCCTGAGAGTTGGTTGCCTGATAGATCTAGTGACTCTAGCTCCGTGAGGTTGGCCAAAGACAGAGGAATATGTCCTGTGAAGGCGTTGTTGGATAAATTTAATGCAATCAATTTCCTCAAGAGACCAATAGATTCTGGAATCTGTCCTTCAAGTCCATTCCCTGAGAAATCAATGGTAGCGTAGGAAGTGAGGATATTCGCCTCCTTCATTGATAGACCCTTGTACTCCAAATCTATGGTATCCTCATAGTAAAACAGAGAAATGGCGTAGTATCCCATATATATTCTCCCATCTTCGTTCATCTGGAGTGGTGATGATGCCTTCCAATTCACAAAGTAATCTGGGGGCAAGCTTCCTGTGAAGTTGTTATATGCTACTTCAAGTATGCGCAGCTCCGGAAACGCCAAAGAACCTTGATGAGCAGGAGATAGTGTGCCGTAGAATTTGTTTGAACGAAGGACAAGAGCTTGCAAATAAGGAAGCGCCTTGAGCCAGAAAGGAAAGGTGTCTTTCATTCTGTTGTTGTCAACACTTAGAAACTTTAAAGAGGAGCAATTCATAAGAGATCTCGGAAGCTTCCCGGTTAATCGATTGTAACCAACGTCAAGTGACCGAAGCAAGGCATCTTCATAGCACATGTCTGGAAGACTTCCTTCCAAGTTGTTCTTCCGGAGATTCAAGACAATGAGAGAGTTTTGTAAATTACTCAGGCATCCAGGAATTGAACCGGTGAAGTTGTTGTAGGAGATATCAACAAAAGAAAGAAAGCTTCTGTTGCATAATGCAAGAGGTATGTTCCCTGTGAAACTATTTTTCCATGTAGACAATGAGTTGAGAGAGTGTGGTGGATTAGGCAATGGTCCTTCGAAATGGTTTAAAGCCAAGTCTAAAATCTTCACCGATGAATTCTCTATAACTTCCAAGGAACCTTCAAACCCGGTTAAAGAGTTATTAGATAGAGTCATTATGCTCAAACGAGGAAGGTTCCAAAACCACTCGGGGACTTTCCCTTTGATTCTGTTGTGGGAAAGGTGTAGACGTGTCAAACTATTAAGGCCTTTCAAGAAATTTGGGAACTGACTGATGCCGCAGCCCATCAAAGCCAATACTTCCATGCTCAACGGGACGTATGAACTAGTTGGTGATAAACTATTACCGGAAAGATCAAGGAAGGCTAAAGAATTCATTGAGGAAAAGAGGTTTAAGTCAATTGGGTAGCTTATGTTTTGGTATGACAGGTTGAGTTTCCTGAGGTTAATAAGCTTTGAGATAGGCTCTAGGATTTGTCCTTGGAATTGGTTATTCTGAAGACAAAGAATCTCGAGTTGAGATGAAGAAGAGGAATTGGGACCTTCAATGGGGCCGGTGAGAGAGTTTTCAGAGAGATCAAGACGTGCCAAGAAAGGCATAGTGAGCAGAGAAGAAGGGATGGTTCCAGAGAAGTTGTTGTTGGAGAGTATTAAATTGGAAAGCTTTGTGTAATTCTGGACAAGTTGTATACTACCAGTGAGGTAGTTATTGTCAAGGTCTAAATGAGAAAGTTGGGTTAAGTTATTAAATGAGGAAGGAATTTGACCAGTGAAGCCAGTAGAGGAAAGAGATAAAACCTCTAATTTGTTGAGATTGCTGAATCCAGAAGGGAGTGAAGAGGGATTGAAGTTGTTGTTAGAGAGATTGAGGTGACGAAGATGATGCAACTCAAAGAGGCTACTGTTGGGTTTGAGATTTCCGGTGAAGCAGCCACTTGGGAGTTCTAGCTTTGTGACCACACCAGTCGTGTTATCGCACATGACACCTTGAAAGTAGTCGCTGTTGTTGCAACCGCCGGATTCAAACTCGTTCTTGAACTGCACAAGGGATCGGATCTGGTTAGGACGACAACCAGCTATTCCAACATCAAGCGCATTTATCACAAGGACACTTGAAGCAAAGACATTACTCAGTAAGAGTACCAAGAGAAAATGCAAATGCATACATGACATGTTCATCATGAAAACCTTTTCAAAGAAAAATATTCTTTTAAGAAAAAATGCATAGAAGATTGGCTATATATATATATGTGAGTCTGTGACTACCGAAGACTTGGTCTTCGTTGAGTTACGAAAAGTCTTGGTATTAGGGAATAGGGGTAGAAACTAACGTGGGAGAGCAATCGGACCATAAAGTGAAATCCACGTTGATGTTAATGTCTCTAACCTATAATTTATGTTGGACACTGTCACTTGGTTTGTCCTGTCAAATCACAATTACTCGAGACAGGCCTGGTCCAATATCCATGTTCAGTTCAATTATGTTTTAGTTGTTGTTACCAAGAGAAAATGAAAATGCATACATGACATGTTCATCATGAAAACCTTTTCAAAGAAAAATATTCCTCTAAGAAACGATGCTTAGAAGATTGGCTATATATAGTGTGTATATATATATATACAGGCCCGGCTCAAACTTTCGACAAACCCTGTGCTAAAATTAAAAAAACTACTAAATATTTTAGGCCCATTTTAATTCTTGTTTAATGAAGGGCCCTTTATATAACTGGTCTCACATGCATTTTAAATCCATCACGTGTTCTTCTTCTTCATCGGAAAGACGAGACTAATTTTTATTTCAGATTGTTCTTCATCCACTGTTTAAACTACTTTTTTCACTCAAAATCTAAAATTTGGACCCTTTTCTTATAAGAAAAATTGATTAAAAGGATAGGACCCGGCGCAAATGCACCGTCCGCACACCCTCAGAGCCGGCACTGTATATATAGTCTGTGACTACCCAAGACTTGGTCTCTTGGAGTTACGAAAAGTCTTGGTATTAGGGATTGGAACTAACGTGGGAGTACCGAAACAGATATGTATGCAAAACAGGCTCTGTCCCTCTTTGAACAAGAGGTGGTTGAGGATGGTTTGATACCCCCACCTAACTAATTATGAATGAAGTTAATTTGTGACAAAAAAAAAGGAACTAACGTGGGAGAGCAATCGGACCATAAAGTGAAATCCACGTTGATGTTAATGTCTCTAACCTATAATTTATGTTGGACTCAGTCACTCAGATCAGTTTGAATCATCTCATATACGTTCAGGTAAGAGGAAAGACTTTTTGTCCTGTCAAATAATAATTGCTCAAGACAGGCCTGGTCCAATATCCATGTTCCGTTCAATCCCGAACAGATATTTATGTTTGCGATCAGCTTTGATCCGGAGAATTTCAAATACCTACAGTGGCGGATCTAGGAATCCATTTAATAGGGGTCAAAAAAGTATTAGGTGTCATCAATGGGTTTTGAACTGTGATTTGGGGGGTGTTAAGAGAAGGACTTTTCCATCAGAACTACAGATTTTTCAATGTTTTTGGGAACATTTTATTATTTATTGGAATTTAAGGGGTGTCATGTGACCCCCCATTGCATAAAGTAGATCCGCCTCTGAATACTTATAGAAATCTGGATACACAGATTTTTTTAAAGTATCACGGATTATTTGATTCAATTAGTTTAATTATAATAAATATGGTTTATGTAAATTTTTAGGTTGAAAAGACCAATTATGTTTTAGTTGTTGACTTGTTGTTAACTTTTTGATGCTTATTATTACAGAGAGCTTAGACATACATCTCGTGACTCTGTTTTCTCTCTGATGTATGTCATTGTTTTTTACAAAATTAAATTCTGATATATCCATTGTTATATCCTCTGTTTTGGAAAGAAACCGATGAACGGATTAAGAGATGGAAACACACGATACAATACTATTTTTGGACTGGATTAATGAACTGAGAATATAGAATCTGACGCATTTGCCCTCGGAAGCGTAGAAAAAAGGAAATACCGTAACCGTCTCAAATCTAACGGCGTTGTTAGGCCAAGTAAATTGTTAACGTTGAAATAATGATCTGACGCATCTACCCTCCATCAAAAAAAAAAGGAAATTACGTATGATAATGGACACTTGGGATCCAAGTTCAATTCCTGTTTTCCTTTTTTCGTTTTTGCGACGCTCTATATAATATGATTCACACTATTCTATCTCTATCTCTATCTTTCTATTTCCATACTTGACTTCGAGAGTGAAACCCTAGCTGCTAAACTTGCTTTTTTTTTCCAAACTCAATCTCTTCCACAAATCAACAGAGAAACAACAACATGATGACGATGCAGAAAATTGCGATTGATGATGACCGTTGCAAGTATTCTTTTGCAGCGAGGCCTGTCCAGGCGAAGAAGCAATCGGTGAAACTTCCTCAAAACCCTAAATCAGTGATTAGGATAAAACTGAAGAAGCCTTGCAACTCTGTTTCAACGATGCCTCTAGAGGTGACGAAGAAGAAGAAGCGGTCTATTCCGGAAGTTTCTGGAACAAACCCTAAAGCTGTTGCAGCCGTGAAGAAGAATGACAAGGAGATGTTGGAGCTGTTCGACATAGCCAAGAAATCAGCGGATGTGGCCAACGCAAAGGGACTTCTGGCGGCTAAAGCAGAGACGTCAATCTGTGTGGATACTCTCTCTTTGCTCATTCGTTTTCCCATAAGCGCAACAGCTCCTGAAACGAGGAGGATCATGGAGAGGCTTGGGCATCTCACAAGGCACAAGGACCGCAAAATCTGCAATTCCGCATCGGCTCTTTTTCAACATTGGAGTCAGAGCATAAGAGATCAACAACACTAAGATGCCCCTCTAAACTTCAAGGACAAAGCATCAGAGCATCGGTTGTTTTTATTCGTCTTGGCAAATTAGAGTTGGTGTAGTCGACAGACTTTAAATTTTCGACTGCTCAAAAGCTAATAGTAAAGAATGCTTTCTCAATCTATATTTTTGTTGTTGTTAAAGTACCACTTTTGTTTTGGTCTTCTGTTTATGTGTTCCAATGACATTAGATTTTTAAATGTAAATTTGTTTTTACTTGTAAATCAATTCTTGAGAAACTTTTCATGATTTTTATCTGAGGATAATCTGTTTAAGAGAATAGAATGGGCATTTATAGACCTCAGACTTTAGATTTGACAGAGGCACTTATTTGTGGTAAATAAACAGAACAAAACATATCTGTGTGGACCTTGTGAAGATGATCGAGGAGTCTGCTGACTGGCCAGCGGAGTTACAGTATCTTCAGACTCTTAGAGATCAGTTTTATGTTTTTTCCGTTAGATTGCAGTCGTAAAGAAGAACTGAACAGATAAGATGTCGGAGCTGTTTGAAATAGCTAAGAAATCTGCAGATGTGACTTGTGCAAAGAGGATTCCCCTGTCTACAGAAGAGACATCGATCTGCCTAGACACACTCTCTTTACTTATCGACTTCCGAACAGCTCAACAGCTCCAGAAACCAAGAGGTTCATGGAGAAGCTTTCCTATCTTACAAGTTACAAAACACAAAGACCTCAAAAAAGTCTGCGGTCTAAAATGTCTATTTTTCTGTATTGGATTGAATAAATATGCACAAGGACATGATTTGTGAATGGTGATATAATATTAGATGCCATTGTGAAGCTGGAAGAGGCGTTAGAATGATGAATCAGTGAAAGACCATAGTCACCGTTTTCACTGAAGAGTTGTTTTTGATGATCATTCTTTCTTTTTATTCTCCACCGTTTAGCTCTGAGATTGATTTCCCACATTAGCCTAAATTACTTGCGGTGCTATTATTTGGTGCAATCCACTAGTTGGCATACACCCGACCAAGATAGCTCTATCTCATACCCTTTGAGAGCAGATTTCCAGAAATTTATTTTCTTTTGGTTATAGGCACGCACGCACTTGTTTTCAAAACGTCATTCTTAAAACCACCTACTTAGATGAACGCTGGCTGCTTTAAGGTATTGATTTTATGTCGTTGCTCTGTTACTTTTTGGCAAATTTACTATCGATACACGTTAAAACCAAGTAAAAGAACCAATATATCCCAGAAGGCTAATTTATAATTAAAGAAAACAATGAAGTCAATAGTCAAAATAAAATACTACAGTTAATCAAATCTTGCTCACTTGAGTACGCATGAAATCAATAGAACGCCTAGACGTAAACACAACATTACCCCACTCAACTTTTCCCCAAACTTCATCGCCATTGCGTCTTTCAAACGCAATCATCTCACAATAAATACTGTGACGATTATTTGAGAACTCGCTCTCCCACAACATTAATAGTTTTCCACCGTAGTTAACCATTTCGATCATTCCACCAGGAGGAGGATTCATATCCAAACCTCTAACCGCTTTCCACTTTTTACCCTTTGTGATATACAATAAGCAATTTATTCCAAGATATGTATACCGTGTCTTATCTATTGATACCCACTTGATGAATGCTTTTGGTGAAACATTCCATTTACCTTCTTTGGGATCATAAACATAGCCCGTCATTGTGTTGTTTGTAATGTAAAGCTTTCCATCGATCACCTCTAGCTTTTCAATTTTCGAGGAGCGGAGGTCGGCGCCAGGGTCAGGTAAAGGTTCCCAAGTTTGAGTCTTTGGATCGAAAGACTCGGCCCAATTCGGGTAGTCACTTGGGACGCCTCCTCCCATTACATATATTTTTTCATTGACGACGCCTGCAAAGGGACTCCCTCGAGCTACAGGCATGTGGGTTTTACGCCATAAGCCAACCCCTTCCTTACGGAACCGCATGACAGAGGAAGGAGCCCTTTTTTGCCTGAATGCATAGCTTTCTGAACCGACCCTAACGATCAAAGAGGGTACACGAGGATAATAGCAAGAAGATGGTATTGGAACCAACCGATTATTTGTGGTAAACTTTTTGGCCTTCTCCAAGTGACCACCATCGGTTGGGGTTTTATCTGGTTTTATCCAGAGAGTGAACCAGGAAGGATGTTTTTGACGGCAAAACTGTATGCAGATATGAAAGAAGTATTCATCGGTTCCGAGGTGAGATCGCGCCCTAGAGACCTCTTTGGATGAGACGAGAGAGCAAAAGGTCTTGCATACTAAGGAAAGTTTGGGGTAGTACGATCTTGATATGCGGGCTATGCAATTCACTATGATGTCATGTGGAAGTGACAAAAGCGAAGGAGATGGATTCGTCTTCTTCTTCTTCTTCCTCCTCCGTCGTTGTTCCACTTGGGAATCCATAGCTGCACGGTTGTAAAACTAGCTAGGGTTTAAACACGAGAACTAGTGCTTAAAAATAAGAAGGGATTTGAAATTTCCTATCTTGGGCTCAGGAAACTTTAATAATGACATGCGACTAATGTTGGGTTAATTATTTTAGTCTTTGGGCTTAAATAAATACTGTGTTTCAGATTAATTTTGTTTCAGATTAAAATCACTAAATATCATTTTATATTTAATTAATACATTATTTATTTGATATTAAAATCACTAAATATCATTTTATATTTCATATCCGACTCAGATCGGTGGTTGAACCGGTAGACATATACCTTATAGACAATATGGTCCGTATTCAATGAAAAATTCATTAATTAAATGTCCATAGAAACCAGTAAAAACCCAAAAACTCGTTATTAACATGTGATTCGATACTAAAGATCCGTGAAAAATACAAAATATCTGATAATATTTTAAGATTTTTTTATTTATTTTATCATATAATTTTTAATATTACATAAACTTGTGATTTTTAAACTTTGATATTTTTATCATGTCGTCCAAATAAAAATAATAATAAAAAAATATTGATATGACAATATTAGTTTATTTTTGTTTCTAATAACCTATTATAGTTTTTGTATTTTTTATTTTAGATTTTGAAATTTAATTTTATGATACATAGATTTAAGAAAATAATATTAGATGTAATTAGATTAATTTATTTGTATAATATGTAGGTCTAATATTTAAACTTAAAATATCTATTTTATTAAAGTAGAAGTACTTTCTAGAAATGTTTGGAAACAAGGATAGTAGTAGAAAAAATATAATGTTGTTTGGAAAGATAGATACCACTATATTAAATAAAAAAGGATGGGCTTATTATGAATCATATATTATTATAGTCCAAAGTACAATTAATATTTATTCTTGGGTTTTGTATGATTGTTATTAATTTGTTAAGAAAAATTATTAGAATTATTTATAGTTTCATTTTAAGGGGTTTTTAAATAAATAAAGAACATAATATAATCTATATAATATATATTTCGTATTGTTGCATTCTGTTTTTGTATATTTTAAATACTTTTCTTAAAATTTCTTGATATATAATTTAATAAATACAATATAACTATATTGTGATCCATCTCATGAGTTATTCTGTATATTTAAGAATAATACATTATTATTAAGTTACAAAATTATTAAATTACAAAAATTATATATATTTGTAAAATTCTTACTACGATGCTTACGGTTCACAATATTTTACGGACCCTATTACACAACATAATAATAAAATACATAGTTTAAACAATAAACAAAAATAGTAAAACTAGAAACGTAAAATTTTAACTTTCTAAAGTTTGTATATACTAAGTATATACTGTAAAACATGCATCCGCACAGTTGTACGGGTCAAGATCTAGTTTATATTAAATAAAATTAATACTCCCTCCGTTTCATATTACTTGTCGTTCTAAGCTTATGCACACAGATTAAGAAAACATTTAATTTTACATATTTCGAAAATAAAAACACTATTACCAATACACCTAACCATATATCAACCAATTGAAAAATAGAATAGAGAATATTATCAATAAATTTTGCATTGAAAACCGAAAACGACACTTTTTTGAAACAGAAAATTTCCTCTAGAACGACAAATAATTCGAAACAGAGGGAGTATATCTTATAAGTATGTGTAAGTCCATTATTTATTGATCCATTTAAAATATAATATGCATGCCCAAAATGAAAAGACTCAAAAGCCATTAATGAATTTTATTAATTATTTGCAAAATAGAGATATTTTTAGAAAAATTGTAATTTTCGTTAAGGGTATAAAATGGGAATAAATGATATTGATACGTTTTGGAATAATAAGTCTAGAAAATGAATGACGTTTTAAATTGCAGTAACAAGTGGAAGCCTCATTGGTCCAGTGGTTTGACTAAGGGTTCAATTGCTCTACACCTGGAGGTCTGGAATTCAAACCCCAGAAAATATCAAATTATGCAGATTGTGGAGAAACAGGTTACATGAGATCTTCAGTTTGGCACATGGCGTACCATCGAACATGAATCTCATAGGACGGCTCAGAGTGGTCCAGTCAAGCGTGTATTCTCACAGGATGGTAGAATTGTCGACTGTAGAATCGTCTTTGTAATATTCTTATCATTGTAATAGCATAATTAATCGATAATAGACGTTCCAAAAGAAACTGCAGTAACAACTTTTAAACAACCAAAACATGCATGTGTTAAGAAATTTATATATCCAAATTTTAACCAGGTACCTAAGGATGTGCCCAAAAGGAACCTTAGAGGGGAAAGGAAATTCATTGTCTTTAGGTACGTGTTCTCGTCTTCTCACTTCTGGATGCGTTTGGTGGTTTCATCCAGAAGTCATTAGGTACGTGTTCTCGTCTTCTCACGTGCTTCGAAGACTGCGGTTACATCAGATAGGAGGAGAGTGGGACTCAGTTCCCTTTTAGAATTAACCATTACTAGATTCTGACCCGCCCTTCAAAGGGCGGGTATATTTTTTGTTTTTAATTTTTTATTTATGTTTTATTTGTAATCATATTTAATATATTTAAAAAATTATTAGTTAAAAGTTTTGATAATTATATTGAATTTGTGATGTTATATAACTATACACTTGTACACAATATTTTGAAACCGATCTGGATTCACGATTAAACCGGCAAACCCGTGGATCTGGTATGTAATTCGGTTTGAGTTTTAGGAAAAACATCATTGTTTAATAATCTGGTAAAACCCACGAAACCCGGTAAAACCCACGGAAACCCGGTAAAACCCATGGAAATCCACTTAAAACTCAAAACTTCGGTTACCAGTTGAACCACTGGTTAAACCAATACGTAATTTTTAATTATTAATTTTTTGGATTTTTAATTATATTATTAGAATATGTTTGTATTCTAATTAGGAAATTAGATTTTTGGTTTTTATATAAAATATATATATATATATATATATATGATCTTGTGGATTATGAATCTATTAACAAATCTAATTGTTGTGATTTGGTATTAGTTTATTTTTGTTATCAATTATCAATTATAATTTTATGTTTTACTTTTAGATTATTTTAGATTTAAAATTTAATTTTATTATTTACAATAGACATTTAAATACTTAAAAAGTTATTAATATTTTGTAAAATTTAGTTCAAGCACATGAGCCTTTCATAGAAAACCTACCCGTATACATACATATCCACTTTCTATATTTTATAAAATAGGAGTAAGGAAAAAATACATAAATACAGTATATTAGTCCATATCGTATATGTAGAAGGCGGTTATATTTTGATTCCTGAATATTTTTGGTTGTTAAATAAATACTATGATTTTGGAATTAGATATAGGATAATTAATAGGTGAAGTAAAAGAGTAAGGAAAATGAAACAAAAATATATATATTCGTACATTTATGTTGCAATATTTGTAGCCCTTAAAAATAGGACTTAGTGGTTATGGAGGTTGACTATATATTAAGTTATGCAGTTTTCTTATTATTATTATACGGTTACTTTAGTTAGTTATATTTGGATGCCACTTTTTTAAATTGGACCTAACCCATATCAATTAGACATGTTGAAGAATTAATAGTATTGATATTTGTGTCTTTCTTAGTGAATATATTTTTGTTTTTCTTTGTAAGCATATTTAGTGTTTTTCTTTATAATCATATTTGTGTAAATTTTTTTTTTAAATTATTACTATTTTTTTATAATTGTATTGAATTAGTGATGATTCATAACTATACACTTGCGTAATAGTCATTTCACACGTAAATTTTGTAATTTGGTCATAAATATATAGAAACAAATTTTGTTTAAATACCAAAATAAAGTTATTTTGTTTATTAATCAGATAGTAATTAAATAAATGCAAATTATATGTTTTTCACTAAAGTCTGGTTTCATATATAATCATAATAATAATATTATTGCACATAATAGCACACATAATATTACAGAATACAGCTTTACTACTTTACTCCCACCGCTGACTCCTCTTATTGCTGGATAGTTAAATTAGAGTAATGGGCCTGATTTAATAGAATCAAGAGGGCCGAGATATAAAGGTGTTAGGGCGGTTAATATGCGAAGTGTAAAGTAGTTATTGTTTTGATTAACAATCACGGACAGTTATCAATAATTAACAATCACGGACGGGTATAAAATTTAAAAAGATGGACATAACTTACTATCAATTGGACATGTTGAAGAATTAATATAATAGATTTTAACACTTTTTCACAGTTTTTTTTTTAAACTAACTTTTTCACAGTTATTGCATTCATTTATGGTTTTTCTTTTTTGCAAAAAAACCCATAACTCAAAATCAAACAAAAAAATTAACCAATGATTTTTGGTACTTTTATTTGTCATATTCACCTAAAAATTCGAATTATTCAAAAAATGCCATGTATATTAATAACATGCTCAATTATTTTTCAAACAACAAAAACTACGAATACAAATTATTTAAGAAACAAAGAGTATAAAGTTAAATTATAAGAAAGAGAAGAAGATCTAATTATAAAACCATATGTTTTGAAAATTACATGGATGTGGAAGAAAATCCTCAAGTGCAGAGAAAAAGCTAAGTAATTTTACTGTGTGGAAGTTCGAAATGGCAGGAAAACTGCGTTTTGGCATGAGAAGTGGTGTTCTTTGGGTTGCCTAATAGATATTTTGAGAGAAGGTAGTTGTATTGATATGGGTATCCCTTTGAATGCTACGGTAGCAGACAGTATGAAGCATAGAAGAAGGTCGCATCGAGTTCAACTTCTGAACATGGTGGAAGTGGAAATTGAAAGAGTTAAAGAGAGTAGAGGAGTAGAAGAGGATGTATCTAAGTGGAAAAATAGTAAAGGCAAGTACAAGACCAAATTTTCTACAAAGGAAACTTGGCTGAGTATTAGAGAAGATCATCCTCTTTGCTACTGGTACAAAGCGGTTTGGTTCAAGCACGCGACTCCGAGGTACTCCTTTATTACTTGGGTTGCTATGAGAGGAAGGTTAGCAACAGGAGATAGAATGCTGGTATGGAGTGGGAACATTGATGCGACCTGTGTTCTATGTAAAAATCCTTTGGAGACTATACAACATTTATTCTTTGAATGTCCGTATTCTGCGCAAGTTTGGGAAGCGCTTATGAAGGGTGTGATGGTGGATCAGTATACGGGAGATTGGGAGACACTTATCAGGCTAATTGTTGATGATACTGGATGGAGTAAAGTGAAGGTGTTTGTCATGAGATATATGTTTCAGGCAACGATTTATATGATATGGAGAGAAAGGAATAGAAGAAGGCATGGAGAGAAAGCAGTCCCAACAATGAGTATGGTGAGTCAATTGGATAAGAACATGCGAAATCAACTAACTGTGATCAGAAGTAGAGGAGACGAGAAGTTTGAAGGGGGGATGGCTTATTGGTTTGAAGCAAGATAAAATCAGTTTGAGTTTTCTTTTGATGTAGTTTATTTTCAAATCATTCAAAACAAAGTACACTTAGTTGTAAAAAGAGTTTTTTTCTTTTAAATTAAATTTAACATTCAATTAAAAAAAAAGATACATAGCAACTCAACTATAAATAAATAAATAAAAACAGAGAAATTTACAAAATGTAACCTCACACAACCCAGGGAGAACACAACAAGTTATATTCTGTAACACCAATGTGGTTGAAAATGATGTAGATGCTGATATGTTTATGGAGTTTGTTTCAGTTGTTTAATGGGAACTTTGAAGTTGAGTTAAAAACAAAAAAACATAACTTTTAACCTTTCCTCTTCCTGTGAAAAGAGTTTCTGGGAGAACTGAAAAAGAAGCACAGGTACAGAACTTTTAGAATATGAAACAGACCAAGCAAAACAAAAACATAACGTGTACTGTAAAGATCAACGAACTAATCAAAAATCATGATGGAGTAGTGCTCGAGCTCGAGGTTGTAAGAAGTGAGGAACTACTCCCTAAGATGTGAAGATTGTTTGGCCTGAGGATGTGAAGCTCTCAGGTTTTGATACAAAGAGTATATGACACGGCGCCAAAACTAATACAAACGCAATCACTGGTTTGAATACGGATCATAACATGGCCTCTAACGCAAATACGAGATTTTGGCAACATCTCAAGAATGAGTTATCCATTCCTCAAAAACCAAATCTGTAAGTTTAGACAGCTATAAAAACAGTAGATATATATTATATATAGCCGCCAAAAACAAAGGATGTTCGGTCGATCATCTACAAAAAGATTTCAAGATTCTGTAATGGCAAGCAAGAAGCTGTTGTTGTTGTACGAGGAAATATCAATGAGCATTGAGATAGAGTGAGAGTTTTTTTAGAAGCCAGCCCATCCAGCAGGTTGAGCAGCTTTCTGGTTATCCCTCATCTTTGTGTTCCCAAATCTCTGTTGTGAAGTGTTTCCAGAACTTACAGATCTTTGTGTTGCAGACGCTGAAGATGTTGCAGCAGCTCTGAAGGACTCTGTCTCGAACCCCCATGGCTCAAAACCTTGGCTTGCTGGAGCAGGAGCTGAAGAAGCTGGTTTACTTTTTGTTCTCACAGACTGATTAAGGGTCTTTGATGCAGATTCCAACACGGGTTCACTAAAAGGTTGCCATGAGTTTGGATCCGAGCTTCCTGTTGACCAATCAGACCTGTCTGTTTGCTGAAGATCCCAAACACTTCCTTCAACCCTATCTCTCTATTTCAACAAGAACAGTCATAATAATGTAAGAAAAAAACTGATGCAAAGCCTAAATGTTGTTGGTCTAAGTAACGCTTAGATTAGGTAATTACCGAAGGAGTTGAGGACACGGAACGCATCCCCGGAGAGGTTTGGTTTTGTGACAAGTCTCTGCTTGGTGAGGCTGACGCAGATTTAGAGGCAAGTGCTTGCTTGAGATCCTGCAACTCTTGCCTCTGCGATCTGCAGATAGCAGAAAGCTTTTCGAACTTAGCAGTAATCTCAGCCTTCTCTGACTTTGTATGCTTCAACTCATCCTTTAACCTCTCTATTTCAGCTTCCAATGCCTCTTCTTTTCCAGGTTGTTTATTACCATTATCAAGCTTCGCCGTATCAAAGTCAGCAACAAACGAGTTAAAAGCATCGTCCTTAGACACTCTTGCCCTGTTACTGGCTGCTGCTGCAGCAGGACTTGTATCCTTACCTCGAGCCTCTCCTCTCACAGGACTAGGCTTTTTAGATGCGTTACTGTATTGTTGTCTTCTGATACAACAGAGGTTTGAGCATGCTGAGTCGCCCAAAAGGCACCAAGAGGGCCTCCTCCACTAGCTTGTTCTCCAGACGATGATGGTGGTGGAGGTGGTGGACTTCTGCGAGGTGCTGGAGAAGATTTGCTTGATGGTTTTGATGATGAACCGTCAGTAGATTGCATTTCAGGTGGTCCATCAGGTAATGACTTCTGTAAATTAGCAGGAAGCTGCTCGTTGACACGAAACCAAACCTGTAGATACAAAATGTTATTAGCCAGTTGCATCAAAATGACAACAAAAGTGTCATTATTATTATTATTTACCTGTGTAACATCTGGTCGTTCATCAGGTGAACCTTGAAGCATGTCTCTAATGAGATCCGTAACAGAGGAACTGTACTTGGGCGATTTCAGGTATACGGTAGTTCCCGTTTAAAACCTGAAGCTTTGATTCTCCATCAAACGCACTCTTGAAATAGCATATCCGATATAAAAGACATCCAAGAGCCTGGCCACAACCATTTGCAAAAGACATTAGTGTCCTCGACCTCATTGATTAAAATCAATCAGGAGAAGCGTTTTCAAAATGGCATTTTACCCATATATCGACCTTCTCACTTATAATCTCCCTTCGAAAGAGATCCCACATCTATTTTAACCAATAAAAAGACACATGAGAATATCAAAATATTGCTCCTTTATAAAATCTGTATAAAAATCATTGATCTAGTCAAAACCTCAGGAGCTCTATATGCTGGTGTTGTGTGTTTCCTTATATTGTCTTCTTCAATTCCCATCTCTTCTGCTCTTTCGAATACCTTGTGGTTTGTTGAAACGCTTCCAAAATCGCATAGCTTCCACAGTCCATCTGAGCTCAACAGAAGATTCTCAGCCTTCAAGTCTCTGAGACAACAACAACAGTAACACTGATGTAAATATGTAAGGAAACAGTTTTCTTAAAATCCTATTTATACGATTCAAACTGGTTTAAACCATTCTAATTCGATTTAAAATGTTTTAAAATCGGTTTAAACGATCTAAATTAGTCTAAATTTGTTAAATTAAGTAATAATGTTGGTACAAAATCTACAAATTTGTCTTATTTCTTTTGCTTTTGTATATCTAATTTTGATAATTCAATAATATGGTAATGCCTAGACTCGTATAATCTGTTAAGTCGCTAGTCATTTCTTAAACATTGGATATAATAAACACAAGATATATAATGAAGCTGCGTGTGTATATACACCTGTGAGCAATGCGTGGGGACTGAGAGTGCATAGCAAAGACAGCATTACACACATCTCTGAAGATCAAAAGAGCCTGTTTCTCTTCAAAGTAACCAGCACCTCTGCTCTCAAGCACTTCCACAAGAGACTTCCCGCAATACTCCATAGCCAAAAGAGCTTCCTTCTTGTTCCTCCCCATATCCAAGACACCGTGCGCGTACAGCGCGACCACATTCGGATGTCCCTTCAGAGATTTCAGAACCGAGATCTCTTTCATCACGAGCTCGAGCGACTCCTCGTCGTTGCATATCATGTGCTTCAGAGCGTACTGCTTAGACGCGTGGGTTGTGTCTTGAGCTAAGTAGACGCTGGAGAATCCTCCTTCAGCGATGACGCCTCTCACTTGGACTTTGAGGCTTCCTATCTCGAGGTAACGACCTTCGAGACCCGCGGGCTCTTTCTGAGCGAATGGTTTGAACTTCCACATGGTTTATAGATCAGTGGAAGAGTAACAAAGAACTGGCTCTGCAACAAACTTAATACATTTTTCAGACTACAAAAAAAAAGCATAGATCAAGCACTACCCAACATGCTAAAACAACTTCTCAGATTAGAAACCAATCAAGTAGAACTAAAAGTCTGAGTCTTTGCTCAATGTTCTAAGGCGAATCCCTAACCAGATCAGTACAGAACCTTAATTTTTTAAATCAACAATACAAGGAATGCCTTGTAAATCTATAGGGGAATCAAAGCTCAAAACCTACTTCACAAGTGTACTCCTTTGAATCAGGATTCTGATTCAAACATCACAAACACAACACTAACGAGTCCAAACGATTAATCGGAAACAGAGTCTCTAGCTTTTCCGGGTGATCGAGATCTCGCCTTAGAAACAGAGAATCCAATTCCAGATTAGAGGATAAAGATCGTACCTTTGGGAGAAACCCAGATGCTGATCAGCAGAGTTTTATATTTTATCCCACCAAAAAAATCGAGATCACTGTAGCTGCATTAAGATCTGCGTTCGCTTTTGCGTAGAAAGGAGGAAACTTTCAGCAGAAGTAGAACGATTTAGAGATAGAGAGAGAGAGGGAGAGAGGGGGGGATGAGAGCGGTAAATCAGGGAACCTGAACGTGTACGTGACCATCCCATTATCCTTTTTTATTTATTTTTATTTCTCTTGATTGATTGTACTCATACTTTTAAGCACTTTGTATTTTAATATATACGTATAAAGTTAGCATTATCTGCTTGATATGAAATTATATTTAGATGATTTTTGTTTGATGAGATGATGATGCACTTGTTGTTTTGCTCCAATTCCAGCCACGTTCTTATCATTATATATGAATATAAAATACCCAAGGTTTTGGTTAGGTCAACATGTTCAAAACAATGTTGTATTACTGCAATATAATTGGTTTCTAATTCGAATATATAGCAGGTGATATAGTTTGGAGAAAGATGAATGTGCTTACTGGATATTGTACCTAGTATCACAATTTCTTCTTCACTCTTTGTTTAGAAAATAAAATAAAAATTCTTGACTTGTGACCTTAAAGATCAAAAGGTCAAAAAGGTCTTGGATTATTTTCAAAATACCGAAGAAAATTCTACTTTTTTGGTTTTTATTTCAGAAAATGTAGAACGTACGTACGACTTGATTTTATTGCTGTTTATATTCACCATGCCAATCACCTTTTATAGCTCTGTTTATGCAAGTATACATTAGATATATAGGCCTATAAGAACTTCCTTGTAACGTTAAAAATCGTCCTGACAAAATGAAAAAATTTCGAATGGTTTATTGTTGAATCAAAATCCAAGTTAAGAAATGTCCGAGTCTTAGACAAGAAGATGGTCTTTGATTGGGATCATCAATAGACAACACCATGAGTAAGTTTGTTTCAAAGACCTTTTATAATACAATGCTTATGTGAATCTAAAGACCGTGATGTGAAGAAAGTGTTGCAACTTTCGGTGATGAGTGATAAGCTAAATGAGCTTCAGATAGGTGAAATATATAAATCCTAAAGTCGACTGATGGCATATGGAAATAACCGTTGTACACTAGTAAAAATATCTGCTTAAGCCACTGAAATTTTAACCAAACGAGGACGGTTTATTGGTTTTGAAGGAGCTCCGGCCCCAATACAGACCTAGATTTAAATTCTACTGATCACTGGAGAACTAATATTTCGGCATCGCCAGACACATGTATCGACATGTGGGCTGAAAACATAGGTTGCAAATACGTGATTAGTCTGAACCCACTTCTATGAGATGCTAGAATATCTCTGTAATCCAAAAAAAAATTGTAGAAAAATAATCGCACTAGCTTATTTGGTTGTCTCTCCGAAAATGTTGAATAAGATCATATAATAAAATAAGAGAAAATTTGAACTTCCAGAAAAAAAATGTTGAAAAGTACATTTCTCGACATGTTATTGGGCTAACAATTTACTTTTACTAGTTATGTGTTGGTCCAAATTTAACCTAAATTTCAGAAAAGTTTTCCATCTCTTAAAATCTAGATATTTTAACAGAATTAATTAAATAACTAAAATAAAGAAATCTAAATATTTTAGTAGAATTGTCTAAATTAATAACTAAAATATATGTTGACAAAAAAAAGAACTAAAATCTCTAGAGAATCCTTTAAAAATGATAACCTCAACTTTATAAAAATTAAAAAATAATTAAGAAATGACCCAGGTGATGTAATGACAGTTTAGGCTCACGTTTTGCTGACGTGTCTTGATCTCAGCGAGTTTGAGAAAAGCACATTGTTAACAAATATAACTCTAGAGAAATATAACATTTCGTATGTATAACGGACCATTTAAAAGTCTTAACTAACCATGATCTATAACTAATTCATGGTTAAAAATACGCGAAGAAAAATCTCCTAACTATCTTCGTTTCCTATATAAACATCCACAAACCATATTCTCTTCTATTCGTTTACATTGGTGTATTTTGGGGATTTTCCATTTTATGTTGTAAAACAATATGTGAAAATTTCAATTTCTGATAATGAGGATAAATTAATTTATTGATCATATATAAATATTTTGAAAAAATCTTAAAATAGCACTAAATTTTTTATTGTCACAAATATAACAACTAATAATCAAAATGATCAAAACATTTCATTAAAGACGTAAAAATACACTTATACCCTTATGATATTATAATTTAGAGTTAAGGGGATGATAATTTGAGATTGAGGTTTATAATTTTATAAAATTAAAATAAGATTAAAATTTTCAAAATAAAATTTTAAAAAATAGTTTCGAAAATTATCTTTTAATTTCAAAAAGAAAACTAAAACCTAAAAATATTTATAAAATATTTATTCTGCACAAGATGCAAATCTTAACCTAAGTATGTATCTATTTAATAATTTTAAATCTTAAATATTTCTAAATCTCAGAACAAAAAAAATGAACAAAATGAGAATAAAATTTAAAATTAATATTTATATCGAGTAATAATCAAAATGAAAAAGCAACACAAAATGAAAAATATTTCTTAAATAACTTTCATATAAATGTTATTTAAGAAACTAAGGGCCAAAAAAATTAATTGGATCAAAAATATAAATTTTATTTTTATACAATATTTCTTACAAAACTTTCATATAAATTCACAATGCATAAGACACATGTTTTATCCTAGTATCTAAGATATTTTATAAGTTTAGAAAATATAAATAATCTTCATATTGTTTTCATTTTGTATCATCCAAGTATGTAGAGTCATCTGATTAATGAGAAATCATCTCTAAAATAATAAAAAGTGCTCTTTTCCTCGCACAAAATCTTCTCTTTAAGTACTTCAAAATATTTTTTATATCAAGAAAAGTTTTCACTCCAACAAAAAAAAAAGCAATTGGAGATATCGGTATGTACAGAAAAAAAAGGAACATAAGCACACATACAAAGCAACTTTCTCCTTATGAGAATACATAAGACATAGCATCAGATTCGGTTGAATGTTATAATGCCCGAGAGTACAAGCAACCGATTTGATCGTTTTATTTTTGCATTTCTAAACACACCATGATATGCAAATTAGGGGATAAGTAGATTTTTTTGTCACGAATAGGTAGATAAGTTCCTCTCCAGGAGCTATTTATTCTTGTGGTCTTAATTGATTCATTGATAACAATCATATCATATTCTGGGTGGTGGAGATATAGAAGAACTCAACACCAATATATATCTCGTCTTTCACCAGAAATCCGTTTGAAGCCTTGTGCAATTCCTCCAGCGCCAAAAACTTGGATTCTCCCTTCTGCCCATCAGAGCCAAACCAGAAGTGCTGGCCTTTTATCACATGTAGAGATTAAAAGTTAGCAAACGGCTTATATATAATGAAAAAAATATTGAATGAACAAAATTTGAACTGAAGGATATTAGAGCATTATTAATAGCACCGAAATCCCACTAATCATGTTTTGGTACCTATTTCATGGTGATTGCGTTTGAATTGGTCCAACACTCGCAGTTTAAAGACGGCCAGAGTTTTTGTATTTGGACTCGTCACGTAATCAGACGCATGCAAATACAAAGACAATGAATTTCCTTTCCCCTCTAAGGTTCCTTTCGGGTACATCCGTAGGTACCTGGTTAAAAGGGAAAACAAAATATATTCCCTATGTTTTGTAAATATAGAAGTTTTAGAAAAAAAATATATTTCACACATGGTTTCTTTTTTTAATGTTTTCTATGAATTTTTAGGTTTTTTTATAAAATATATAGTTAATAATAAAATTGTAAAATTCAAAAAATTATAATTAAGTTTACCGGCTATTATTTGTTTAAAGCTTTTAAAAATTAATAATCGCAAATAATAAAGACTTCTATTTTTTGATAAATAATTTCTTTTTTGATAAAATAATAAAGGCTTCTACATTTTCTTAATGTGTGAAAACATAAAAAAAAATCTATATTTTAAATAACAAACATTTTATAATCTAATACGTTTAATTTAAACGTTTTTTTAATGCTAATTTAATTTGAAACGTAGTTTAATTTAAAACGTTCATTCATTTTCTAGACTTATTATCCCTACAGATTACAATATTGTATTGTTTGTACATATGAAACATTAGTTGTGAAGGATAGAAAAATGAATCTGTATTGATGACAAAAAAAAAGTGAATCTGTATATGTAAAATTTTACTTCCTGTGTTATGCAACCAAAAACGTATTATTAAATTGAAGCAGAGGGAGCAAATACCATCTGCGTGGTCCAACGGTGAACTGGTACGAGGAATGATGTTCACCAACGAAGGTGGAGAAGTGAGTAATCTTCCAAGTGAATTTAGACTTGTTTCTCTCCACCTCTATCAGTTTAATGCTTTCTGCAGTCCCTATAGTTCGAGGGGTGCAGCTAACGTCGAGGGATTGCGGGTTGACGTTAGTGATCTCGGCTGAGAAAACTGATTTGTCGTTCACAGTGTATAACTCCTTCATGTTGTTGAGTGGGATGCTTACCAATAATGTAGAATTGTTTGCGTCGAAACAAAACCACGTCCCTGATGATATAACACATATCCAGCAGTATCAAAATAAAATAGAAATCATCGATAACTATTACTTGTGAGAAGTTACGATAGATATACAGCGGTTGTAGTTAAGGATTGAAGAAGTAGCAGAGTATATGGTAAGTTTGACGTTGCAATTGACTTTCCAACTAGAACCGATACACTTGCTGTCGGTGATAACCAGAGCATAGTATAGGCAGTCCTGCTGTGTCAAGATAACGATGTTCCTGTATTAACACGCATATTAATTAGGTTAAAACTAATTTGCTATAACCAGTGTTGGGAAAGAGAGATATTGTATGACTCACCATTTTAGACCACCAACGTAGATATCCGATGACACACAATTCTCAACTTGTCGAGTCATTACCTTAGACATTCCATCAACCAACATTAAGTGAACGTTGTTGTGGCTCTTTGCCTCTGCTCTAACGGTGTCTAGATAGAATATATGCAGATAAGCAAACATGTGTAGACATAAATGAGTTAAACTTATATCTATGGGCATTGGCCTACAAGTAAAACGAACCTTCAAGTGACAAAGTTTGACCCATTTCAAGATGTTGGTCGTCTAAAACACTGCAGCTCTCGTTTAAGAAAAAAAAAAACTTGTTGATCTGTAGTTCGTATTGCAGTGTGTGTGAAGGAAGTGGTATGTATACCTGCATATATAGGAAAGTTTTAGAGGAAGGGGGCTTCAATATAGAGGTGGGCTTAGAGCGGATATTTGTGATCCGTCAGCTTCGTCTGGATCATTAATTTAGCCGATTAACATTCTCTCCGCAAGCATCTTATACTTTGTGTCCACTTATCCTGAAAACATCTATATTTTTGCCCAAATATGTGATTCTATTCACAAAAAATAAAAAAAATCGAAAAGTTTATATAAATTATAATATTTTGTTATAAAACAAAAATATTTTATTTTAAAAATTTTAATAACTAAATAATACATTTAGTAAATAAAATATTATAAAACTTATATAAAATAATATAATAAAAAATTATATACATGTATCTATCCATGTTATTTTACACAAAATCAATTATGGACTATATTGTGTGAATTTATCTGGTTATGACATACATCTATATTTTACCCGATTATCTGCGTGAATTTATCTATCTAAACCGAACGAGTTACGCATTACTTTCAATCAGTGATGCATTATATCGTGTGAATTGATCCGGTTATGATTGCATACATGATACATCCATATTTCACACGGATGGAATAATTTATGAGCGAATTTCGTTGGATTTAAACCCAGCAAGTTATGAATGCTTTTCAATCAGATAAAAGTATAAAACTAGAATGTACATAATTGGTAAAGGCAATATGAATTTTACATATTTAATATTTACAGTTAGATCTCGTAATAAAATTTATTATTTTAGATGCATGTTATTTTTGTTTTTTACTGTTTTGCTTTTCAAGTAGTAGTTATTTTGTGTCTTCTACCTGTGCAGATATTAATTTTTACGTTTCTATGTAATGATATTTGTTTTTCATGATCAGTATTATATATTTTAAATATGTTGTCATATAATATAGCACCGACCTGTTTTGGACGTGATACATATGTACAGTGCCTGGAATTTGATAACCTTAGGAACATTATTTATTTCTTTCTAATTAGGAGACATTACACACCTAGGATACATAAAATACTTTTCAATTGCTATTTTTACATAATTATTATGTATAGGATACTTTTCAATTGCTATTTTTCAAAATCAACCAAAAGGATTCGAAGAAGCAAACAAAAAAAATTGGTATATCAAGAAATTGAATTACATCCTCAGTCACAACCTGCACCCTACATTTTTGATGTTTACTACCACAAACACTTTATTCCAACGCTATCCTCGAGAATCGAACATATTGTGGCTGTCAATTTTCCAGTTGTTGAGATATATCATATATGTGTAGAGAGAATCACATGCAATTGGCTTTGAATGACATGCAGATTGAATGCATAACATTATATACTTATGCAGATTGTGTTGATAATAACTAATCTGCATAACAAAATAAAACATAAAATAATAACTAATCTGCATGCAGATTCATTTTAGAAAGTAATTTATTGATATGTAAATAAAGAGGGAAATGTCCAACAAATATATTGTAACACATTCATCCTTTTTATATTTTCTCTTGAACTAAAACTTGTATTTTTGTATGAAGTATTATCTTAAGTATTTCTAAAACACTTTTAACACTTAGTCTAGTCTTAAGACATTTTATTTGAAACCCAAAAATAAAACCGGAATATAATCAAAAAATGAATCTGAAACTAGACCACAATTTATAAAAACCTGAACATGTACTATTTCTTTAAATCTGAAAAATAAAAACCAAACCAAAATTGAACAGGATACCCTAGTATTCAAAATATAATAAATAATTTTATTTAAATTTTAAATATCTATAAATATAATTTATAAACAAAAATTTATTCAACACATCTGAATTACTTGAATATTTTTTCCGGCTTTTAGGGTGTTAACTCGGATTTTCAGGGTTTTTTTTTTGTTTTTTGCTTTAGACTCGAAGTAAACTGAAACCATTTTTAATTTGACTATGTTTCGGGTTTTATAAATAAATACTGACATGAACCTGACATTAATTATTCAAACCGATCCATTATAAAAATGTTTAGTTCCTAAACAGGGTCATAAACATTCCAACCAAAATAATTGGACCTGATCCGAACCGTAAATCCAAAATGCCCAACACTAATTCAATCAACGATGATGATTTGATAAAATAGTTGATTTGCATTTGTCTTCATATTTATTTGATTTACATTATCTGTTTGTTGATTTGCATATTTTAAACTGCAATATCTTTGGCATTTTTCTTTGTGATAGTTAACCTAAAGAACTCATGTGAGAAAAAGAAATGACCAAAATGCTTCATGATGTGTTTAATTTTTGTTCAAAAAGATGTGTTTATAATGAGCTGTTGACACATAAATTATGCACCTACAATTGTGTGTTAATGAGTGATGCCTCATTAAAAATCAAGAGAGACAAAAGTTATTCTCTCTAGATACTTTAAACAGGGTATTTGCAGGTCCATAATTGAAAGTATTTATCTATATAAATGTGAAATTATGTCGCTTTAATAGATTGAGGTTTGGTTTTATATATATTCATGAATGGATAAAAACATGTGATTTATAATAGTTACGGATAAATACTACCTCCAAGTCTCCAACAGGGCTCTTGTGAATATCAGTATAAATTTTTATAGTGTGTTCCCATTTTTATTGTCTAAATGAAATTCAAATAAATAACTACATTATTTTATCAAAAGATAGAATACTTTTTTCTATTTTTAGTAATTTATATAGAATTTACAAAGAGAAACAACATTCGTTTGTAAAGAATTACGGGTCTCTAATTTATATATTTTCAAATATATATTCTTGATTTTGTACCTGTATTTTAAGCTTCTAAGTTGTATTTTAATGTGTATATATACACGTGTGTATGGATAAAGTCAGTGTTTTCTTAATGTTATCTGCGTGATATATAAGATATGCTTAAGTGACTTTTATTGTTAAATAGTGAGATGTTATGCACTTGTTGATCTGTGTCAAGATCTATACATGGAGGTGATGATGTTGGTGGAAGTGATGATGATGCTGGAAGTGATGATGATGTAGACCTTGCTAAGAACTTCGTGACATTGTATACACATTGGTTCAAGATGGTTAAAGAGAATTCTATATTTGCTAAGGAGAAAGTAAAGCTAGAGGCTCAGATTGGTGAGGCATTGAAATATGCTTCGGAGAAAGAAGAAGAATAAAGACAAGTTAGAGTTCAACTTGAAAAAATTCAGAAAGATCTGTATTTTAAGCTTCTAAGTTGTATTTTAATGTGTATATATACACGTGTGTACGGATAAAGTCAGTGTTTTCTTAATGTTATCTGCGTGATATATAAGATATGCTTAAGTGACTTTTATTGTTAAATAGTGAGATGTTATGCACTTGTTGATCTGTGTCAAGATCTATACATGGAGGTGATGATGTTGGTGGAAGTGATGATGATGCTGGAAGTGATGATGATGTAGACCTTGCTAAGAACTTCGTGACATTGTATACACATTGGTTCAAGATGGTTAAAGAGAATTCTATATTTGCTAAGGAGAAAGTAAAGCTAGAGGCTCAGATTGGTGAGGCGTGAAATATGCTTCGGAGAAAGAAGAAGAATAAAGACAAGTTAGAGTTCAACTTGAAAAAATTCAGAAAGATCTGAAGATGCTTAGTAATGGTACAGATCAATTGGATCATCTACTTAGCATTCAGACAGAGTGATCGGTGTGGTCTTTGATTCAAGGAAGAATCTTTTAAAGGTGGATGTGTTTTTGTGCCTGAAGGAGCAAAAGAGAATGTAGCGACGTGTGCTACAGCTGCTAAGAATTTGACGGAAACTGTAATAGATGGTAAGCTTCGACTGCTAATGTGAAGTCTGTGACTGTTACTGCGACTGCTGCAAGAGCTACTACTGCGCCTGCCGCAAGGACTGCGACAAGCGACTGCTGCAAGGGCTGCGACTGCTACAAGGAAAACTCCATAAGTGCAGAGTGCACCTCGACGAGCTTTTGTTCATGTTTGTCATTATTGTGGGGTTCTTGGGCATATTAGGTCAAGGTGTTTCAAGCTGTTGAGGGAGAAGCAACATATGGAGCAAACATATGGTATGAGGTCTCATAATCCAGTATGTTATTGTGGAGCTTGAGATCAGGTTCAGCGTGGTGGGTTTTATTCTGGTCAAAGAGTTAATCATTGAAGGAGAAGGTCTATGGATACGTGGTCTGGAAGATCTGGTCATTATGGAGGTGGTGTGATGAGATTCTATCCTCCGTATGGAGGATGGCGATCATCTTCATATTAGTTTTTGACCTATGATGTGACTCAAACGGAGAGATTGGAGATGCAGCTTCATGTTTGAGTTGTTGAGTTCACATGCATAGTCAAAAAGAGGGAGATTGAAAATGTTATTTCCTGAGATGTTCTGATGTATTTCGTGATGTACTACACAAGGTTTGTCAAGACATATGTTAATTAAAACGCATGTCAAAACATTGAGTTGAGTTGCTTACAATGAATTTGCATGTTGTGGTTGTGTGTGTGTAAGTGGACATTGGAAAAGGAAAGAGAATATCTTGTTGAAGACAAATGACATTTTCCATTAAGTAAAACGGTTTTGTTTGAAGAGGAAGTGTTACTTGGAGAAGAATAGGAAGTTTCCTTACATGGAAATGGAAGTTCATTAAATTGCATTTAACGAATTTGGAGAGTAAGTTTATGGTTTCTTATATAAGGAGAGACGTGCCTTATGAGAAGATAAGCACCCAGAGATTAAAGTGAGAGAGAGGGAGAGAGTTTGATATTCGTGTTCACGCACACCAATTAACCTAATGTGCACACTACCACAATCGAATGGTATGTCGATGTAGCACTTTAGGATCGAATCCACAGAGACCAACTCTTACACTTTATTTCTATTGGATCAATACTTAGCTAAAACAAATATGGGGCTTTTGAGATTAAGGTATCGTAACAAGCAAAGAAAATAGTATAAATGAGAATTCAATTTAAAGAGAAGCCAGCCTAGGGTTACTTCATCGGGTGTTAATACTTGTGAGCCAAACAATTATTCAAGTGCTAATAAGAACAGTCTAGAACTCGGATCACTCAAGTAGAACAGTCCACTGTCGTGGTACTGCTCCCTATGCTGATCGATCTCACCGTCTAACTGTCGTTGAGGTGAGAAGCGATCGCAAGCAATAGAGATCAGGTCCGATAGGTTCACAGAACACCCTAATATCTACTTTCGCTGATTAGGGATGCAATGCTCATTCAAAACAGATCTAGCAACCTAAGCACTTTTGATGATCAGATTAAACCTATGATCTAACATTAAGCGGCCAGTTTAATGCAAGCAATAAGAACAGTTATGAATGAAGACAATCGAGTGATTCACTTATCTATGTTTAGCTCACGAAATCAACACCCTAGAACCCTAGACAAGCTAGCCGACTACTCAGCCATGAACAGAGAGAACACAGAGATAACAGATGAAGAAAACATGCTGAATCAATAAAATAAATGAGATAGGGTTCAGGATTCTTCTCAAGAGTGTAGAGATCCTTCTCCCTTTACAAATAAGTAAATCCCAACAATGGAGTCTTAGGTCTGTTTCTCTATGAAAAATAGCGTAGTATGATGTAGAAAAATAGAAAAAGAAGTTATATCAAAGCCACAGGCGGCTGGGAGAGAAAAATAGGATAATTAGGGCAAATCCCGAGATGTTGTATTTTCCTTATTCGTCCGGAACAACCACGGGATCACTCCGTCTGCTTGTTCCGCTTGATCGAGAACAATCATCAGACTGTTCTGCGTGAAAATCACCAAACTGCACTGTTTTCTGTCTCTTTTGTTCCAGCAAGTCCATCTCCCATCCAGTGCAACTCCAGACCTGTAATGACTCGAAAAGGACTAGAAAGACTCGATAAAGACTTGAAAACCAATTAGAAAACATATATACAATGATGTATAAAACACCATATATCAATTCCCCCAGACTTAGATCCTTGTTTGTCCTCGAACAAGACCAAGTATCAAGAACAGGGAGAAAGGTTTGAAAGTGTGGGAACTCTCCTATTCTCAGCAACCATACCTTAATCACGAATCTCTGAACCATACAAGCAGTAAGCTAGGACAACACACCCTTACCAGAACCCCACTGACTGCTGTTCAAAAATCGGCTCCATACTCTACATCTCAAACCTGAAAAAGCAACACTATCGAGACAGAACTCCCTACATTCATTTAAGAGCATCGTGAGCTTCTCATTACAGGCACTATTCAGGGTAGACGGGCTAGGTGTGGAACAGGCTAATTTTATGGTGGAGCTAAAGAGTGTTTAGGGGCTACCAACTATTCGTAGTGGATGCAGGATATCGCGCAAAATAGTCGTGAGAGGACGGCTCCATTGATGTCCACAGCCCCTTACTCGTTTTGCTATCTCAGGAGCGACTGTTCTTTTCGTTCGGGAACAATCATCAGACTGTTCCGCTCATCTGTCTGCTCCTCATCCCTTCATATTGATACCTACTCTTCTGCTCGACCTTTCCAGTGGCTCATGTATCCTGAATTCTTCTCCTTCTCCATCACCATATGCTAAATAAAATGAAAAATAGATTTTTTTTTTTTTTTTTTTTTTTTTTTTTTTTAATTTTTTTTTTTTTACAAGTACAAAAAGAGATGGTGAGGTGACGAAGAAGGAGGTAACATGTGATGTCAAGGATGCCACTGGTGGTTTTGATTCAAATCATTCTGGTTCTCCACCCATATTCTTGAACAGCTTATTGGCTATGGAGCGGTTCCTCCCTTAATCTGCTTGTTCTCCTTTTGACTGAATCTGCGCAGCAGTAACGAGTAAGAGGCTGCGTCGATCCTTTCCTCTCCGACCTTTTTGCACATATCTGCACATATAACACTGAAAAACAAATGCATGAAGGTGGAATAAAGGCTAAGGTGCAGGGTGGGAACTAGCTAAAGATGAGCTAGCCACTCAGGAACAGCAAGATGGATATAAAGAATAAGAAGTCCTGAGTGTAGTTCTCGTTTCCCTGATCTAGTGCCCATAACAAGAAGAATTTCAGTCAAGATTAGGTTCAAGTTAGGTGGAGTTAAGTCTACCCAGTGTAACCTGATCGGCTGAGAACTTCTGGAGAATCAAGTGAGATATGTCAGGGTGTTCCAGGTCCACATGTGTGTCTTTCGCCACTGCTAAGGTCACTGAATAAGACAACTAAAGCACGAGGTGGTTAGTGATCAACACAGAATAAGGTCCTAATTCCCACAAAACTTTGACTGACTCAATCCTAAAAACTGACTCAAACTGACTCAAAAGAAAAACAAAAGAAAGAAACGAGTTAGTAAACGACGGAGACCCTCCCCCAGACTTACTTCACAACGTCTCGGTGTGAAAATAAAGCAGAGAGAAGGTGAAAACAAGAATTTACAATTTTTTTTTTTTTTTTTTTTTTTTTTTTTTTTTTTTTTTTTTTTTTTTTTTTTTTTTTTTTGGGTCGAGATACTTACCTGGAGCGGGTGCTCCGAAAAATTCTGGGTGTTCTGTCGCCAGATGTTCACCTGGGCGGTTGTTCTCGGCTCCTACAGAACAGGGAGCTCCGTTTCTGCAACCCAGAATTTTTCGAAGTATCTCGAATTTTTCTGCTTTTTGACCTGAAACTCAATAAACTAAAACGAAAATAAGCAAACAAAAACAAAACCAAGTTATATTTACACTTACCAGTGGGTTGCCTCCCACCAAGCGCTTGGTTAAAGTCACTAGCTTGACTTGGTGATAGGGATCAGTCGGGTTGAGCATGAGGGCTTGTTCCAAAACAAGCTCCACAATCTGACATGTTCAGCTTCAAAACTCTGCTCAACAACCCTTTCACAGCAGCTTCTCCTTTCTCTTTCAGCTCCTCAGTGAGAATAACTCTGACTTTAGAGAAAGGTTTAGAGGTACCTTTGCACTTTACTTCATACTCAATGGATTTCTCATCACACCAGTGAGGTGTCAAAGTCATAGTAGGATCTCTTTTGACCCTTTTCTTCTGGACTTTCTCTTTCACCCTTGCATTCCCACTGAGTTTCTTGGTATCATTGTGAGGATCTCCATTCAGAACTTCCTTGAACTCACTGTTTTTACCAAGCTCCTTCCTTGGAACAACCTTCAGCTTTTCTCCACTGAACACTGAGATGCAAGAGGCGTTTAGTTTCTGAAATCTGGTGAGAACAGCCGGATAGAAGACATTCTTGTTGATGTGGGAGAAAGAGACTCTCTTATTAGGCATATCAACGATTGCTCCCACTGTAGCCATAAATGTCCTTCCTAAGATCAAAGGCATCTCATGATCCTTATTCATCTCAACAACCTGAAATTCAGTATGGAGAACACAGTCCCCAACTTGGACAGGAAGGTTGCGAATAGTGCCATAAGGAACTGCTCTGGAAGAGTTTGCAAAAGTCAGAGTCACCTGAGAAGGCTCAACATCAGCAATGCCTAACTTGTCTACAATCGCCTTTGAGACAAGATTCACACAAGATCCAGAGTCACAAAGAGCTTCCTCAAATTCTACTCCAGCAATAGAACATGGAAAAGCAAATTTTCCAGGGTCATCAACCTTAGGCAACACCTTCAGGTGTCTAGGTGGAACCGGATAGGGAACCGTAGGAACATAGACTCGCACTGGTGGAATATCAGTAGATCCATCGGGAGCGGGAGCAGTCGCGGGAGCAGTCGCGGGAGCAGTCGCGGGAGCAGTCGCGGGAGCAGTCACTCTAGAGCTAGCAGATTGCTCTGTTCTCTGTTCTGCGCCCAGAACAGTCTCAGCGAACAGTTGTTCCACTTGTTTTTCCTCAGATTTCTCACTTCTCTGCTCGGTTGCATTACAGTGCTCAACCCTAGAATTCATCACACTCTTTCCGCGAATGATCTCTTGCTGTCTTTTAACAGTTTCAGCAGTTTGAGCAAGCTGAACATCAATCTTCTTTATGTGGTTGCTCACAGTATCATATTTTGAATTCAGCTCGGTGAACATGCTGTCCATCCTGGTGTTGATGTCTGTGGTAACCTGATTCAGTGCCTTGACCTGAAGTTGCTGGCTCTGGAGCATCTGCTGCATCATAATGTTCAGATTTTTCAGATCATCTGGCGGATTGTTCCCTGCAGTCGGGGCACTCGCGGCTGGAACAACTTGCTGATTGCTCTGCGGGATGGTGTTCTGATACCCAGATCCTTGTGCCTGGTTGTTCTGCAGTAGCTGATCGACCTTAGCTGTTAGCTCATCAATTTTCTGGGTGTGTACACTGTTCCCTTTCTTGGAGCGGTTGCTCTCCTGATTCTCATTGGCTGAGCTAGCTGCCATGTTCTCAATCAGCTTGAGCGCTCCATCAGTGGTCTGAGTCATGAAGTCTCCATTGCTCGAAGAGTTTAGAGCACCTTGGTATTTCCAGTCCACCCCATCATAGAAAATGCCCAGGAGGTAATCATCATCAAATCCATGGTGAGGGCATTCTCTCTGGTAGTCATTGAAGCGCTCCCATGCATCACAAAAAGGCTCATCATAGAGCTGTCTGAATGAAGTGATCTTGTTCCTCAATGCAGCTGTTCTCGCCTTAGAGTAGAAATGGTTGAGGAACGCTGATCGGACCTGTTCCCATGAAGTGAGAGAGCCGGTAGGGAGGGAGTTCAACCACCGTGCAGCTTTTCCATCAAGAGAGAATGGGAATAACATGCACTTGATGTAGTCTGGTGGCACACCATTCGCACGAGTAAAACTGCAGACTTTTTCGAAATTCTCAATATGCTCCATTGGAATTTCTGCAGAGAGACCAGAGAACACTTTTCTTTGCACCAGATCAATGAGAGCAGGCTTGATCTCGAAGTCCTGCCTGGTGCAGAGTGGAGGAACAATGGCAGAGCGTGTAGTAGGAATGTTCCGCGGAAGGTTTCTCTCCCCGATTGGAACAGTCTGCGCTGCTTGTTCCTGCCGCGCGAGAGCAGTCTGTTGAGCAGATTGTTCTGCAGCTGCTTGCTGAGCTTGGATGGTCTGCTGCATCTGAAGCATCTGCTGTTGCATCAGTTGCATTGCTGCAGCGAGATCATCCTGATGACCGTGATCACCCATGGTGGTGTCAGTAGGCCTTGGCTGTTGTCGGTTCTGATTTTCTAAACCTTGCGATCTCCTGCAACAAAGAGAAAAGAGCAAGTTAGAGGTATTAGACTAAATAAATAACCGAAAAATAAAGGTAAAAAGATGGTCCCCGGCAACGGCGCCAAATTGATATTCGTGTTCACGCACACCAATTAACCTAATGTGCACACTACCACAATCGAATGGTATGTCGATGTAGCACTTTAGGATCGAATCCACAGAGACCAACTCTTACACTTTATTTCTATTGGATCAATACTTAGCTAAAACAAATATGGGGCTTTTGAGATTAAGGTATCGTAACAAGCAAAGAAAATAGTATAAATGAGAATTCAATTTAAAGAGAAGCCAGCCTAGGGTTACTTCATCGGGTGTTAATACTTGTGAGCCAAACAATTATTCAAGTGCTAATAAGAACAGTCTAGAACTCGGATCACTCAAGTAGAACAGTCCACTGTCGTGGTACTGCTCCCTATGCTGATCGATCTCACCGTCTAACTGTCGTTGAGGTGAGAAGCGATCGCAAGCAATAGAGATCAGGTCCGATAGGTTCACAGAACACCCTAATATCTACTTTCGCTGATTAGGGATGCAATGCTCATTCAAAACAGATCTAGCAACCTAAGCACTTTTGATGATCAGATTAAACCTATGATCTAACATTAAGCGGCCAGTTTAATGCAAGCAATAAGAACAGTTATGAATGAAGACAATCGAGTGATTCACTTATCTATGTTTAGCTCACGAAATCAACACCCTAGAACCCTAGACAAGCTAGCCGACTACTCAGCCATGAACAGAGAGAACACAGAGATAACAGATGAAGAAAACATGCTGAATCAATAAAATAAATGAGATAGGGTTCAGGATTCTTCTCAAGAGTGTAGAGATCCTTCTCCCTTTACAAATAAGTAAATCCCAACAATGGAGTCTTAGGTCTGTTTCTCTATGAAAAATAGCGTAGTATGATGTAGAAAAATAGAAAAAGAAGTTATATCAAAGCCACAGGCGGCTGGGAGAGAAAAATAGGATAATTAGGGCAAATCCCGAGATGTTGTATTTTCCTTATTCGTCCGGAACAACCACGGGATCACTCCGTCTGCTTGTTCCGCTTGATCGAGAACAATCATCAGACTGTTCTGCGTGAAAATCACCAAACTGCACTGTTTTCTGTCTCTTTTGTTCCAGCAAGTCCATCTCCCATCCAGTGCAACTCCAGACCTGTAATGACTCGAAAAGGACTAGAAAGACTCGATAAAGACTTGAAAACCAATTAGAAAACATATATACAATGATGTATAAAACACCATATATCAGAGTTCTATTCGTGTGAAGTTTTATTGTGTTCTTGTTGGTGTCGACGTAGTGTTTGACATAGTGTCTGACGGAGTGTTCCGTAGTACTTAGTGTTGCGACGTTGGTGCTGGCGTGCATGTGGCAGAGTTGTCCGTTGTGGTGTGGTGATCAATCCGTGCATTGGTGTGATATAGCATTAGGTGTTGATGTATTCGGTGACGTATTTGGTGAAATACTTGGTAACGTACTTTCAGAGACTTGGAAGTTGAAGTCTAGATTTAGGGGGAGTTTAGCTCAGAGTTAGGTTATCCTGATAAAGTTTTAATTCTGGGGGAGTTCAGCTCAAAGTTAGTTTACCTTGAAGAATTCATACTATAGAAGGGAGCGATGATACAAGAGGGTTTTGCTTGTTTTACGCGTTTGCGAATTGGTTGTAATTTGTTTTCTCATTTTAGTAGATTTGAATTAATGACAAGATCCTTAAAGAGCAGAAAACGAACCTCGTTAACAAACTCCGTTTGTCATTTACTTTTTGTTCTATTTATTTCTGACTCATTCACACTAACAGAAATAATATAAATCCTAAAATTGACTGATGGCATATGGATATAACCATTGTACACTAGTGAAACTATTTGGTAAAGCCACCGAATTTTTGTTGCTATAGAGAAAATAACCACACAAACTTATTTGGATGTCTCTCCAGAAATGTTGAATAAGATCATATAATAGAAAAAAATGTCACTGAAAACGAGTATAACAATGTGGTGTGGGGACTATTTTTTATGGAACAAGATACAAATTTAACTTTCAGACAGAAAAAAAGGCATTGAAGATTTTAAATGGTAGGTCTGTGAGCAGGCACATATACTACACACATACGTAAATATTGCAGAAGAAAGTTACATAAGCAGACACACAAAGCAGCTTTCTCCTCGTGGGAATACATAAGACATAACATCAGATTCGGTTGAATGTTATCATCCCAGACAGTACAAGCAGCCGATTTGGTGATATTTTATTTTGTATATCGAAACACACCACGATATGCAAAGTAGTATATAATATAATAGGTGATAAGTTCCTCTCCAGGCTATTTATTCTTGTGGTCTTGATTCAATCAATTGATACCAAGTCAGATCATATTCTCAGTTGTGGAGACATAGAAAAACTCAACACCGATATATATCGTATCGTTCACCAGAAATCCGTTTGAAGGCTTGTGCAGTTTGTCCAGCGCCAAAAACTTGGGTTCTCCTTTATGGCCATCAGAGCCAAACCAGAGCTGCTGGTCTTTTATCAAGCAAGTAGAGTTAACAAAAATTAGCTAACGGCTTTTTATGTATATATAAATTGATTCTTCGTGATCATACAAATATAAATATATACAAATTAGATATACTACAATATTTCACTTAGTTTAAAATTATGTTATTTTAATTAAATATGTGATTTTAGATATAAATATCTTGTCAGTTTGGTTATTATTTAGATATATTAGATTGCACATACTTCTCTAAATCAACCATAAGATTTTCTTACAAATAAATTAATTTCTTAGTTGCAATTAGTTTGGTTTGTTATCTTAGATTCAGAAATAAATTGTAGTAAAATTAGGTATGCTTTAATATATGTTGTATTGAGAATCAAATGGAATTTAACAAAAAAAAAGAGAGAATCGTACAGAAAAAAATAAAGTGTTGATCGATTTCAAAATTACTTAAGTATATATATAACAACACTTTGTTTTGAAAACAAGTGCATATATAATTTTTTTACAAAAGTATTAAACTGTTAATATTAGTTAATTTTAATTTTATTTATTAATATGTTTTTTGTCATTTCGTAATATATATACAAATTAATTTTATTATACATAAAAATATGTTGTTATTTTGTTAAACATTTAGTTTTGGTACAAGAATTACTCATTTTGTTGGTAAATTGAATTACATATATTACTTCAAATTAGTGTATAGTTATTTTTTATTTAATTAGAAAAATCAGATCTGTTTTATTGATTCCATTTACCTAGGTATCCATCTTAGATATCGAACTAATATTTTCATAAAATTTTGTGAAATCATGTGATTTACTTAAAATATTGAATAAACTTAAAACTTTACATATGTATTTATTAATTTATTATGATAAAATTATAAATAAAATGTATTTTTGAAAATTAATATGAAAAAGAAATAAATAAATCTCGATAATGGTAATTATAATATTTTACACATACTTTATACATAAAATTGTATATAATATATTTCATTTGATTTTTTATTATATATATTATAAATAAATAAAAATTAAAATTAAATATTTATATATGTTAAGTGAAAAGTATATAAAATAAATATAGTTTAAAATTCTAATTAGAATATTAAATAAAGTTATAATAATGACAATTTAATATAACATTTTAGTTTATTGAATATATCTTTGTAATTAACACTCTTAAGGTTAACTCCCACCGGAAGCTATAACGGTATAATAATGTACAATTTGACGTTTTCTCTTTCCAACCGGACAGTAAACATGACTGCATTATAGTGTGATTTCTTTATATGCTACAGTGGCACACTATATTTGGTAATGCACTGTAGCAACGTCAATTTTTTTTTTCAAAACTGTTTTTTGGTCAAATCAAAGACTGTTTATTTAAATATTGTCTAATTAAAGTTGATACATTTGATTTATATTACCATTTTATAATTAGATCAAATATTATAAATAAAAATATATAACAGATTTTAATTTACACAATGAAAACTAAATTACAAAATAAAACTAATATTTTAATATAACTGTTATATAATATATTAATACTTAAAATATAAAAAATTTATTTTTATTATATTTTAATATTAATTAATATTTTTACACATAAAATAATTAGTATTTAGCAAAACAGAAAAATAATAAGAAACTTGATTAATAATATAATAATAAAGAATAATTTTTTTAGTGTGATATTTGGTGTTATGTTTGGAGAGACAAAAAACTTTAGTGCTAATATTACATTAAAATAGTGTAATTTTGATATTAAAATAGTGTTATGGCCTTATGAATTGGAAATGCTTTAAGAATTAACACCGTAAAAATCTAAGTTGTCAACCAACATTATAAAGATATATAGTATATACATTATCAAAAGGCTTTTAATAATAAAATATAATGTAAGGGTGTTACCGTGTTAGAGCATATTAATATCTACTTGATAGATATATCAAAATGCATACAAAATACTCTCTAGGAAACCCCGCACTAATCACGATCTTATACCTAATTCATGGTGATTGCGCTTGAGTTGGTCCAGCACTCGCAGTTTAAAGACGGCCAACGTATTTGTCTTTGGACTGGTCACGTAATCGGAAGCATGCAAATACAAAGACAACTGAATTTCCTTTCCCCTCTAAGGTTCCTTGTGGGCACATCCTTAGGTACCTGGTTAAAATGGAAAATAAAGCATATATAATTATTTTTTTTCCCTGAAATTTGGATATATAAATTTCTCAACACATCTTTTGGTTATTCTAAAAGTTGTTACTGCAGTTTAAAACGTCATTCATTTCCTAGACCTATTATTCCAAAACGTATAATAAATTGAAACAGACGGAGCACTTACCATCTCCGTGGTCCAACCGTGAACTGGTACGATGAATTATTTTCACCAGTGAAGGACGAAAAACGAGTAATCTTCCAGGTGAATTTAGACTTGTTACTCTCCACCTCCGTCAGTTTAATTCTTTCTGCTGTCCCTATGGTTCGAGGTATACTGGTAACGTCCAGGAATCTCGGTTTGACTTCTGTGATCTCGGCTGAGAAAACCGATTTGTCGTTCACAGTATATGACTCCTTCAGGCTATTGAGTGGGATGCTTATCAGTACATGAGTATTGTTTGCCTCGAAACAAACCGGAGTCTCTGATAATATAACACATATCAGCAGAATCAAAATAATATATAAATCATCAATAATTACTACTTGTGAAAAGTTAATTAGATATACGGTGGTTTCCATGAAGGAGTGAAGAAGTATCAGAGTATAGGGTAAGTTTGACGGTGCAATTGACTTTCCAATTAGAACCGATACACTTGCTGTCCCTGATCATCAGACCAAAGTATAGGGAGTCCTCATATGCGGTCATAATGATGTTCCTATATTAAAACGCATATTAGGTTAAACTAATATGCTTTAACCGTACGTGTTGGGTAAGAGATCGAATGACTCACCATTTTAGACCACCAACATAGATATCCGATGACACAAAATTCTCAACTTGTCGAGTCATTAGCTTAGACATTCCATCAACCAAAACTAAGTGAACGTTGCTGTGGCTCTTTGCCTCTGTTCTTACGGTGTCTAGATAGAGAATATATATGCAGATGAGCGAACATGTATAGAGAGATAAATAAGTTAATAAAACTTATAAATCTATGTGGCATGGCTATAAGTAAAACGAACCTTCAAGTGACACAGTTAGACCCATTTCAAGATGGTGGTCGTATAAGACACTGCTCTCGTTTTTTTAAGAAAAAATTAAATTTGTTGATGATCTATAGTTTGTATTGCAGTGAGAAGGAAGTGCTATGCGTGCCATGCATATATAGGCAAATTTCTAGACGAATGGGGTTCAATGTAAAGGTGGACATGGAGCGCATATCAATTACCCGCTCTGCTTTAAAGCATCATCAATTTTTAGATCTACTTCGAGAATATTTTGATATTCAGTATTTAGATATTCAGCAAAATGCATATTTTAGACTAGAAATCTAATTTGATTCCTAAATAAAAATAACTATATGTTGATCCACGCTTTAAAAACGTGAAATATTTTATGATAAAATATTAATTAACAGCGTTATAAATGTTTTGTTAATTTGTAAAAAAAATTTCTATTTAAAATAATTTTGTATTAAAATTAGCGTTTTAAAATCTGACCCAGATCTGCGATCGAACCGTTAAACTGTTGATCTGATATGTAATACGGCTAAGGTTAAAAGAAATATCCATTATTTTAAAACATGATAAAACCAGTAAAATCCGTTAATCCTCAAGTCAAACTGGTTGAATCGATGGATAACCGATTTGTAATCCAATTTAATTGAAATTGTTATTTTTAATTTAAGTTTTATTTTAAATTTTAGCATTAGATATTTAAATACTTATTAATTTAATCTTATTGTTTTTATTATATGTCATACTTCTGACTTATCAAAGAAAAAAAATTATTATATTAAGTGAAAACTAAAGAAAATAGATTTCAATGTTTTGCTATTGGTATACCATAAATTTTACCCACTTTTATCCATGGTATATAAATGTTTTAAGATATGTTTACTACGATTTGGAGTCTTTTTAGAGTTTACAGGTTCAGGTACGTTTTGGAAAAATATAGTGATTAATGATTATGGAGCTTTTTGAGGTATGGAACTGCAGAGATGCGTCAGATGTTTAGTTATGGATGGAAACTATCCTACCATTATATTGAGCTTATATTTTGACACAAGATATACCTTTGAATTAGCTTTCCAATTCCACCAGTTTAAGGTCAATCAGCATCCTATAGCAGAAGTTATGTCCCTACAAAAAACAGTTGTAATACATAAATAGAATCACTTACTTAAATGATATTAGTTTGCATTATTTATTATCAAATGATTCAAAATATGTGTTACAACATCGATTATAATAAATGATACGGTTATTAAATTATTTTATATCATTTCAATAAAACCGATACAAATTTATATTTGTTACATCATTTCCAAAAATTGATACAAGATACAACTTTGCATCAATTAAATAACTGATACATTTACTATTTTCTGTTAGTATCACTTAGAAAATGATAAAATGTAACATCATTTCAATAAAATGTGCAAACTTGATATTAATGATAATTAAAATGCTGCTAACGTATTTTAATGTAATATTAATATGTATGTAATTCCTTTGTTTGTTGAATATATTGATGAAGATCTTATTATAAACTATAATATTCAATATTTTCATGTAAATTTATAGAAATAAAAATCTATTTGATAAGTAACTATAATAATTTGATATCATGAATTGCTAAAATGAAAACTGAATATATTTATTGATAAAGAATCTGAAAAACTATATTGTTATAAGTATTTCTATGCTCATAATAATATTTAATTAATTAAAGAAATAAAGAAGTCGAATGAAAAGATTTTGTTTTAAAACTAAAAATAATATTACAGATTTCCACATATATTTTTTTGTAACTGGATTTCCACATAATTAAACGAATAAAGTAACTAATTTTCTATTATTGCCATAATTTGTTTTGTAAATAAAAATTGAAACCGTTAAATATATATATATTTTCCAAAAATGTAGTAATATCTCCTACTTTTTTCTCATCCACTAGATCACAATCTTTTGGTAACAACAAACAAACTGCATATAGACCACGACATTTTCTATAAACTCATCTTCTTCCACACACAGTTCTTTAAAAGGACTTATTCAACACAGTTACAACACAGAGTAAAAACTGTTTCTACTCAGTCATTTTAAATGGTTTCATATTCTGTTTTCACACTTTTCGATTGCTTTTTTTTTCTTATTATATGGAATGGTTTCCATACTATCATCATTGATAGGTTAACAAAGGATCGAGGACAGTGAGTTTCAAAATCAATGGAGATGCAAACAAAGGTTAGAATTTATGCTATTTATACTTAAAATGATTATCTTTATTCACACAAGGATGCCAAGAGTTTCTAACTTTCTACATGATTTCTGAATTTTTTTTCTATTCTGCTTTAAATTTTGTAGAACAAAAGTTTCTCCAGCTATTATGATGAATGATTCCTATCATGGAACGAAGAAACATGGAACACAGAGTTATTGCGTTTACAAGATGGAATAAAATTCATGGACAAAAGAAAAAATAGGAATTGAAGTTTATGTCGACTCGGTTTGATGTTTGACTTTTGTGTTTTTCTTTTTTTTGTAAATAATTGTTTTAACCGTGATGTATTAATATAATATTCTTATCAACAATTGTGAAATATGAATTTGTTTATCAAGATAATAATAGATATTAGAAAGAAAGATAATTGCAACAAAGAATATAAATATTCCGTAAAAATATTAATTGGAATTATTTAACAAAATAAATCATTTTAATCAAATAATTTATTAAAATTACGTTTTTTTAAATTGATACTAATTTTATGTCAGTTATTTATAAATGATATAAATTATTGATATCAATTATTTTAAGTGATAGAACTACTTGCATCATTTAACACTATTGATGTAAAAACTAACATCATTTATAATAAATGACATATTTTAGCATCATTTATGTGAATGATGCAAATAATATATATTTTTACATCATTTATAAATAATGCAAATACTGAAAATAAATGATGTAAAACTCTCTTTTTTTTTGTAATGTGTCCGTTTTAATGAAAAGTGATCAGTCTACTTCGCGAGAGGAAGTTGTTGAGAAGATGAAAGAACGTCTATCGACGTCACACCTTCGGTGTCGATCGACGGTGATGCCAAAACACGGGCCAAACCAATTTTATGAGCGACTGAAGCCCAGAAGTCATCACAAATTACCAAAATATCCATGCACGACATAAAACCCTATTTATGTATTTTATAAGCCATTGTTGACGACAAAGTTTTATTCTATTTATTGTTCTTAGTTAGGAGAGAAGAGATGAACTCCTTCATAGTCTTCTTGTAACTCCATTGGTTTCGATTTTATATTATTTATTCTATTCACATATTCTTTCTATGATTTCTGTGAAAAACTTCATGTCTCAATAGATCCACATGTTAGGTTTAGGGTTCAGATAAGTGAGAGATTAGCCCCAAATATAGAATTGCTAAGTTGTTAGATATCAATCAATAGAATTTCTCTTATTGCTTGTGTTCTAGAGTCGCGAACTATAACCTTGAACATAGGATAGTTAGGCGCAAGCGACATCATGGTTTACTTCCTGATTTAATTCTCTTGAGTTAAGATTGATAGAAAAAAGCGAAAGCTGATTTAGCCAAACGATAATCCTATAGATTATCGACGTTTAGAAAGGTGTATCGATCGATATTCCAATAGAATCACCGCTCGACACTTTCTCAAGATCAACAAACGATAGTTGAGATATGAGATCAAGAAAATAGATAGTCTAAACAAGCGACAACTGATAGATTATTATTTAGTTTGGGTGCTAGAATATCTACATCAAATTTAGTCTCTATATCATTATAGTCCTAACTACCAGAATATAAATCCTAGATCCATCAACTCATCCTTCCATCAACTCATCCTTCCATCAACCCATCAATCAGTCTTTTTAGAAAAACTATCTCGTTCGACCTGTTTTACTTTATTTACTGTTTTACAATCAATTATACTAACTTAATTATAAACTGCTTAGATCTATTGTGTGCCATATCCCTCTGTGGATTCGATCCTTAAGTGCTATAACTCGATATTTTATTTGAAAGAGTATAAATCAGGTAATTTAAATTATATCATTTATATTTTCTAAATATGATTTTTTCTTGTATTTTAATATAGATATATAATTATATATTAAAACTAAAAATAACAAAATGTTCACGTCCTAAGTTTGTGCTTTGCACGAATTGTTGTTTCTGTTTGTTATTTTTGGTTTTATACAAAAAGATACAAAAGTGAATCTAGAATTCAAATATAAAATATTATGAGTATAATATATTTTAACATATGTAAATTGTTTCTAATTATAAAATATAAATACATGTTTAAAAATAAGGATAAACAGACATACAAATTTAAATATATTTTAAAATAAATGAAATTAATACATTTAAACACATAAAAATTAAATATATATGAATGTAAATAACTGTATTCATAAAATATGTAGTCATACTAATATTTTTAAATATCAATCTTTAAAATCTGCCTAAACGTCTACGTAGACCGCGTAATGTATACCTAGACACTCTTAAATTATATAAATCTGCATAAAACACAAACTCTCCGTGAAATAAAATTGGGACCGTGACATAAAATTGGGATGATCAACAACCGCCTAACGTCTAAACAACCCCTAGGGCGCAATTTAGAAACTGTTTATTGGCAAGGTCATAGGAATTTCTACAGTATTTATTATTATATATTTACAATTAGGTCTCATAAGAGCATCTCCAACCTCACCCCATAATTTACTCTAAAATTGAGAATGGAGTTGAAAACGGAGTGGAAAATGGAGTGATGACAAAAAATAAAAGCATTACTCTATTAAAATATGGAGTGGGGTTGGAAATGCCCTAATAAAACTTATTATCTTGCATCCATGTTATTTTTGTTTGTTACCTTTTTAAATAGTTATTTTCTGTCTTTTGCATTTTGAATTTTCTATGAGAAAACTATTGATGTTATAATAATTAATAAGGTAAGCCTTTTTCAAAAAAAAAAACAAATAATTAATAAGACTAATTTCTACAACAATTAATCTTCACACAGTAAATAGATTTTTGTAAATCAGTCAGATCATAGATAACTAGTTTAAATAGGTTTTCAGGTTTCAACCACCTTTTCTTTCACTTTTTTTGTTCAGGAATTACTTTTCCTCAATAGTACCAAACCTGTTTGCGTGTGAGACGTGTAGAAGCCAAATTTTGAAAATCCAATAGATAATATTGAAAATGTGAAAAGAATGTATAAATATAACATTAGACTCCTGTAAAATAAAATCTTTATTAGGGTTTGAAAAAAATAAAGTCTCGCATTAAAAAGGAAAAATTCTTTAGTTTTTATATAGTATTTTTAGCAGAGGTTAAATAACTTTGATGATCATGTCTTCAAGTGTTATATACAATATAATCTCTTTAAATTAATACTCGATAAATAAATATATATTAAAAATCTCTATAAATTAATATAATTTTATAATCTAAATTGAGTTTTTGGTTTAATTAGTATATCGATAAATTAACAATCTCTATAAATTAATAAAAAATATAGTTTTAATGTAATTCCAATATTATTAATTTATAGAGGTTTCACTGCATTATCATTCTTTATTTTTGAAAGATATCAAATCAGGAGATTAGTCAATTGGGACTCGGTCCGTAAGGCATTCCCGGATTATCAGAAAAGAAAGAGGTCAAACCTTAATTGGTTTTCTATTTTCTTAGAGAAATTGCAAACGTTTTATCATTCTATATTATTGCTTATAATTGTTTTTCCTTCATGATATATATTTTCAATCAATATATTTGCCGTCGAACGCAATCGATTTTTACGGTGTGACAATTTTGATGACCTTTGAATATATTCATTTGGCATATGTACGTTCTACAAGACATCACACCCAACATAGAATTGTTTTTATTGGTATTTTTGCTTTATCAAAAAGCTTAAGACGTTTTAACATGCTAGGCTTAATGTTCAAAAAAAAAACATGCTAGGCTATGGTCTGTATTTAAAACTGTGAGATTATTTTTTACAAAATTAGTTATGTGATATATGATTTTGATAAACTCTTAATTGTAAACTTATTTGATATTAATTTACTTTACCATTTTGATTTATACAATGTTTTTATATTAAACTTATTTTAGCTTAATAAACTCAATTCCATATTTTTTTAAATATAATATGCTAAGCGTTCATTTAATTTACTTTCTATTTATACAATATTTTGTAGTATTGAATACCAACAAACCAATAATTTTATCCGTCCTTTTAAAGAGTGGGTATATTTTTTGTTTAAATTTTTTGAACAATTTTATTGTTATATTTGTGTTTTTTGTAATCATATTTTTGTTTTAATCATATTTATGTATAATATTAATTTAGTTTAATATAATTTTTGGTAACTATATTAAATGTTTCAAATCGCATAACTATACATTTGTGTTTTATGCATTTCAGAAATTATTTTTAAACACATATATTATATTTTTTAGTAGTTATCCATCATAATTAGTAAATAATATTCGTAAAAAACATATTCGGAATCGACTCTAAAATCAAAGTCTCATACTTGATTAGACTTGACCTATATATTTGAACGGTTCTTATAATATTATATTCGAAAAATATGAAATCCAACCCGCTCCAACTTGCCCCGAAGACCAAACAAAGTGTTTGAAAAATGTGAAAAAAATAATTTTAGTAAATTCTGTTAAATATATTAAGTTTATTGCAATTATAAAATATTTTATTTATTTTTTAGATAGATTATTTAGAATATAATTAGTCGGACACAACATATATCAATAGGTCATACTTGTGTGTTAATAGAATATATTAAATTAATTAAGAATTATTTTTGATATTATGAAAAAATTATACTCAAAGAACAATTAAATGATAGTTTTATAATATATAGACAACCATGCTGAATTTTTATTTTGTTTTGGCAATTTCCAAAAAAAAAAACTAAATAAAAAAGGTTAGAATTTTTCCTTATTTTTGTTTATTTCTTTTTTGATGTTTTACTTCCACAATCACTCTCTTTATTCCAACGCTATCGAGAATCGAACATCAGTGGCGGTCAATTTTCCAGTCGGTGAGAATCTATATGCGTAGAGAAGCAATGCAAAATATCTCTTCTTCACCCTATCCTGAAAGTAACGCTATCGAGAATCGAACATCAGTGGCGGTCAATTTTCCAATCGGTGAGAATCTATATATGCGTAGATTAGCAATGCAAAATATCTCTTCTTCACCCTATCCTGAAAGTCAATTGCCTTTTCTTTATGATAGGTAACCTAAAGAATGTCCCACGTGAGGAAAAAAATCGCACGTAGGTGTCAGTAGGCAGTATAAATGACCAAAGATCAGGTGCTTTAAGATGTGTTTGTTTAGAGTTATTGACACGTAAATTATGCACCAACAATTGTGTATTCGGTATTCCTTCTATCAGTGTATCATCTAATCATTTTACTTGATATAAAAGAAATTAAAATAGTTCTCGTCTTATTTTCTTAGTATTTCCAAGACACTCAGACGAGTTTCCAAAAAAAAAATCCCGCAACAAACAGAATTGACCTTCTTCAGATCACAATTTCTCTCATTAATCGGGAAAGGTAAAGATAAAATTAAATTAACACAAATACAGAAAAATCGACGCCAGTAACAAAAAAAAACGAGAAACAAACTTGAGAAAATAAGATTAAACCGAACAAAATGTTTAAATATAACTGAAGAACCATGATCAAGCATATATCCTCATCTTGTTGATCACTTTGAAAACATCATCCACATCATCGTCGTCGTCATCTTTGACCTTCTCTACACACCGTTCATTTTCTTCCTGAAAACTGCCGTCGCCGCCACCACATCCTCCTCTGATGTCTGCAGCACCAGACTGGACTCTCATGAAGGAAGTGCACAAAAGAAGTGTTAAGAGGCAACATATGATAAATTCTCTGGATGCAGCCATGGATCAGACACTTTGTCTAAATCAAATTATAATAGATTAACAGAACTGCTTAAAAAGCTTTGGTTCTTTCTTTACTTTCTTATTTTGTTATATGTTTTCTCCTACAGTTATGCTTATATAAGAAATGAAATTTACTATTAATGGTATAAATAGTTTCCTTTTGCGCTGGTCTTAAGGCTAACTAACTGCTGCAGTATTTGGAACTTATTCTCTCTTCCAAGTAATTATTCACTTATTTAGAAAATGAATTTCTTCAGTTTGGTTGTGAATACTCAAAGTTACATTATTTTTTTTGGTAAAAATGTTAAAGTATCAAAGTTGCATTATTTAACGCTTTACAACTTCATGATGGAACTATCAACTATGGACCTAATTGGGCTTTAACGGTTTTGCACCTAGAGAGAGTTACGTGACCACTATTACTCACAATTCCAAGGATGAATTCTTGGGCCTAACCATTAAAATTTCATCGGCCCAATAAGAAAACCATCGTGTCCAATAATGGTCCAGTGTCAGTCACCACCAACATAACGAACTTTTCTCTGATCGGTAAACATCTTCTTCTCCTCCGACCACTACCACCGTCCCTCCTCCGTCATGCCGGAGATCGACGCATTATTCGAATCAATCAATCTCCGCGACCTTCTCGCGGGACACGATCTCAACGATCCCACAACTCCACTATCGGCGCCGGATCTCCGTCTCCTCATAAACCGCTTAGACTCCCACTCCCTCCGGATCAAGTCCAGAGTCCAGTCCTACCTCGTCGCTCACCACTCCGAGTTCTCCGACCTTTTCTCGACCTGCCAAGACGCCGTCTCCAGGACCCGCCTGATCTCCGGCGACGTCTCCGATGTCGTGGAGCTGATTTCCGACCGTCCGATCGATGTGGAGATTCGCAGAGTGGTCGAGGAGATAACGGAGAAGACCAGGGAGGTGAAGGTGAAGAGGGAGTCGCTCGAGGTTGTGAGTGCGGTCGTGGGGATCTGCGAGGCTTTGGAGGAAGCGAAGGTGGCTTTGAAAGGAGGGAGGTTTAGATTCGCGGCTGAGAGAGTGAGAGAGCTGAAGGGAGTGTTGAGGGTTGGTGAAGAGGAGGAGGAAGAAGGAGAGCCTTTGGCTTACGTTTTGCTTAGGAAAGAATGGTCTCATTGCTTTGACGAGGTGAGGCGTTTTGGGTATTCATAAAAATCTGATCTTTCTTGTGATACGAGAAGCAATGAGGCAATGGGTATTCATAAAAATCTAATCTTTCTTGTGAAACGGGAGGCAATGAGTTTTAAGTTGTAAGCTTTATTTTCTTAGGAGGAAGCTTTTGCTGTTGTTAGTCTTTCATTTTTGCTTTTGTTTGTGTAAGAATGGTGTGAGAGTTTAGAAGAACTTGTGTCTGTGTTTGCAGATTCAAGAGGTGCTTGCGAAGATTCATGGAAAGTGCAGTGAGTTTCGAGATGGACTCGTGCTAAGCTAAGGATTAGTTATCAGCTAAGCGTTGGCGAGACTACTGGAATCGCTCTTACTACTGTTCTTGAAGCTATGGAGGTATGAATGTGATTCTAGCAAAAGTCATAGCAGTTTCAATAGTGTTTTTCTTTTGGTATGAGTCATTTGTTTTCAGGCTATTTGAGTTTTGACTGTTCTAGGATATTTTCTAGGTGATTGGAATGTTAGACTATGGGCTTGCGAAAGCAGCTGACTCAATCTTCAAGCATGTCATTACCCCAGCTGTAACTCATGCATCTACCTTTAACGCTGTTAGAAGATTCTTGTAAAACCTCAGGGGATGTAACTGAAGCGATATTGCAAGCTAGAACAGTCCACAGATCATAAGGTTGCTATTTTATGATCTGCTCATTATCCATCTCATGAATTCTATATTTTTCTCTAGCCTATAAGTTATGTGCTTTTTGTTTTTGTTTCGCTGCTCCTTGTCTTCTAATCCACTAGATGCTTACTTTGAATGCAGACTGAAAATGTGGATGGAGATGCAATCTATTCAGGAATTCTTAAAGTTGTTAAATTCATTTGCCGTTCCTTGTGCTTTGGGAACGTTACATGGATCCATTCTTTCGGGAGATTAACTTGGCCGAGGATATCAGAACTAATTATATCTAAATTTCTTTCAAAGGTTCGCTTAAGAGAGAGAGAGAGAGAGAGAGAGAGAGAGAGAGAGCACTCTTCTCCTTTGAACTGGAACTGTAGGTTGTGTAAAAGCTTGTTGTTCCTTTTGGAGTCAGGTTGTCCCAGAAGATGCCTCAAAACTTGCCGACTTTCAGAAAGTTATTGAGCGGACCTCTCAATTTGAAACAGCTCTAAAGGAACTGAGTTTCATTTCACCATCTGACACGGAGGGAAGGCTCAGCAGATACGCTGAAAATGTTGAGGTTCATTTTGCATCTAGAAAGAAGATAGAAATTCTAGCAAAAGCAAGAAGTTTGCTGTTGCAGTGCAACTTTACGATTCCCAAGGTGAAGCTTTTGCTTATCGTCTTACAACCGCATCAGCCTTTACATGTTAAAGGTCGTGACTGTGTAATCCTTTTCTCAGGGACTTGCTATGAGGAATGCCAGTTTCAAGTCTGATGGTGCGGAATCTATAGATGAAAATTCCGCGAAGCACATCGTTCGCTTACTTTTTTACATCTGAAATGTGTATGGTGTCGGAAGCTGCTTCTCAACTTATGCAATTTGGTGCATAAGACTCTCGAGGTAGCTCTTTAGGACTTGTGTAGTTCAATTTTAGCATCTTTTTCAGACATGGTTAGGATGATAAACTCTTATTTTTGCTCCTGCAGGATGTTTGTGTGTCTTCTGCAAGAGTTGCTTCAGAGTTCTACCACGCTGCTCGAGATTCTTTACTTCTATATGAAGCTGTTGTTCCCGTTAAGGTCAGTGAACGAAGATCTAATATCTTTAACAGACATGCGCAAATTCTTATCTTATTTCTTCCTTGATCTCTCTCGAAATGTGAAGCTAGAGAAACAACTCAATGGGATCAATCAGGCTGCTGCTCTTCTGCACAACGATTGTCTATATTTGTTTGAAGAGATACTTGGACTTGCTTTTGAGGTATGGACTTGAATATTATTTTCATTGATTGAGAAAACCAACGTTCTCTTCTTTAAACTGTTTTATTCTAATCTATATGCTTCTTCTCTGACTACATCATCATTTTGTGTGTCAAAGTATCGTGATAGCTTCCCTAGCTCCATCAAGGAATATGCAGTATTTGCTGACGTAGCCCCAAGATTTAAGCTGATGGCAGAAGAAGTTTTACAAAGACAAGTTCAGCTAGTCATTTCGAATTTGCAAGAGGTGAGTTTCTTTGGGAAAAAGTAGTATCATGTGAAAGTTTAAAGAGCATTGATTCTTCAGATAACATTTTTTGCATCTATCATCAGGCAATAGATAGTGCAGATGGATTTCAGGATACTCATCAAATAAATCAATTTGAATCTGCAAAATTTAGCATTGAGCAGGTAAATGCTCTATCCTTTTATCTTGTTTAGTATAGAATGTCACTTTTATCAGGAACATTGCAATTGTTTTATAGGTTGTATTTAGCCTAGAGAAAGTGCATATGATATGGGAGCCGGTGTTACGGCCCAAAACTTACAAACAGAGCATGTGCGTGATTTTGGAGTCAGTCTTTCGCAGAATAACCAGAGACATTCTTCTTCTAGGATGACATGGCTGCTGATGAAACTTTTCAGGTAACTGTTTTCTCTTTGCTAGTCCTTTGTGCAAGTAACTTTATAACATGGCTACTAAAAATGATTTTGCTTATCCTCAGCTACAAAGACTGATTCATCTCATGATGGAGAATCTGTCTTCGTTACTCGGTTCCTTGAAATCTGCAGACGATAGTTCTCGTCCTCTTGATGATCTCATACCATCTCTGCGTAAAACCCAAAAACTAGCAGGCATGTCTTTACTAATATATCTCATACCATCAAATTAACACTAAGCTTGGGATATGATCAGTGATTTTTTTTTCGTTTGTGTTTCTCATTTACAGAACTATTGGATATGCCTCTCAAGTCTATAACTTCAGCATGGGAAAGTGGCGAGTTGTTTAGTTGCAATTTTACGAGAACAGAGGTACTAACTTTATTTAACTTGATATGCCTCATGAAGCCATTTGCTATTGTTTATCAACTCTTTTTTTTCTACGAGTTGGTTCTACCTCTTCTGAAAGCCTTGTGATGACAAATGTTGCAGGTACAAGATTTCATCAAAGCTATATTTGCAGATTCGCCACTGAGAAAAGAATGTTTATGGAGGATAGAGGACTAGTTAACTAGTAGCAGGGAATGACAAAAACTAAAAACCCATATATAGACCTGAGAAGAAGAATGAAATTGAGCCCTTATTTGCAGAAGATTGAAGCTTGTATCATCCACACACACTCGTGTGTAAGAATGTACTATGTCAGAGTTTAAGCTTTAGGATTTTTTTTTTTTTTTGAGCAACAGTTTAAGCTTTAGGTTTAAATGTTTCTGCAAGGTTTTGTTGTACATGATTTTACATTTGGTCATAAGATCTAAAGGGAAAAAAGGGTCAACTTCCAAGCTAATTTTATGGGCAAGTAATTAACAGCTTTCAGTATTAGAAGAAACAACTATTTTTTGGTAATGATGGAGGTGGACAATGTTTAACTTTCTCAGTTTGATTTCAATTCGACTATTTTGTTACCTTTTCTGTTTCACCACACCAATACCAACATGATTTTATTATGAAAACCAATTTCAACACCATCTTAATTAGAAAGAATAAGATCAAAACTCAAAAGCTAATTCCGTATTGTTTCTACATTCATTTTCTATTAATAAACTCCTTGTTACTGGTTAATATCTATAGAGCAATAACGGCTATTTGGATAAAATATTGGTTGAGCATCTGAAAATTGCTAGTTGAAGTGAAGTTTTATTAACCAATTAAAAACACTGTTCAATTTCCTATTGTGTTTCAGCAATGGCAGTCTTTAAAACCAAAAAGAAAAAGAGAGAGAGAGAATAAAAAGATAGAACATTTCCAAGCCCTCCTTCCAAAAAAATTAACAAAAAGGGCAGAGAGAGATCATTTGAGACTGTTAGAAACCAGCATTGTGATGATGATATTGATTCTGAGATCATGATCATGAAGCATTACCAGATGAGTCCTGCTTTCCTCAGTTGTCCGGTTGTGAAGGATTATCGTCCTGTATCTTAGTCTCTGAACTTGGACTCTCTGCATCAGTTTTACCGTTGGACAAAGCTGTTGAATCAGATTGGCTTAGTTTTGATGAGTCTTGCAGTTCTGACTTGTCCGAGATATCCTCGTCTTGTTTCTCAACCTGTGCAGCAGGTTTATCACCATTGGAGATGACAGTTAGTTCAGAGCGGCTAAGTTGTGCTGAGCCCTGCACTTGAGACTTGTCCGAGATATCTTCTTGTTTCCCAATCTCTGAGCTGTCACTCTCCGCAGCAGGTTTATTACCATTGTAGATGGCAGTTGAATCGGAATGGCCTAGTTGTGATGAGCCCTGAACTTCAGACTTGTCTTGTTTCTCAATCTCTGAGCTGTGATTTTCCGCAGCAGGTTTATTACCATTAGAGATGGCAGTTGAGTCAGAATGGCCTAGTTGTGATGAGCCCTGCACTTCAGACTTGTCTTGTTTCTCAATCTCTGAGCTGTGATTCTCTGCAGCAGGTTTATCACCATTGGAGATGGCAGTTGAGTCAGAGCGGCTTGGCGGTGGTGTTCTCCTCGGATGAGTTGAAACAGTAGGCAGAGAAGGCGTGGTCATATTGTAAGGGTTTAGTGGCATTGGATGATCATACTTGCAATTTGATCCATACTTGCAGAAACCGTAGGCCTTGAAGTTACCACATGCAGGTTGTCCCTGAACACACACAACAAAAGCAGAAGCAATTAGCATCACCAGAAACTCATATAAGAACGTAGTGAAACAATAATAACAACAGTCTTACTGGTCTAGCTGGAAGAACAGCAATAGGTTGTGTGAGATTCGGATGACTGTATTTGCAGTCATCTCCGTATTTACACGTCCCGGTGCTCATAAAAAACCTACACTCAGCTCTTTCGGAACTGGAGTCAAGTTGAGTTTTACCATTATACATGGAGTTAGATCCAGCCTGTACCAAAGAAAAGGGAACAACATCTTTCAGATTAAGACATTCTTTTTGTTAAAACTAGAATCTAGGTCTATTTATTGTTAAGCTCTACTTGAGCCATGAGAAAAGATAGTTAAGACTTACCATGTAAGGCGACCAGCCTTGAGGAGGTGCAAATATGAAGGGCATATAGGTCTGAGGGTAAGGAACTTGAGGAGGTGGCATAACTCCATATGTTGCAGGAGGCAAAGACATCATCCCATAAGGAAAGCTAGGCATTCCATATGCAGTAGAGTAGCCATTATTATTATGAGGCTGAGGATGAGGATGATGGAATTTGCAGGCGACTCCGAATCTACATGTTCCTGTCTGCACGTAATATGGGCATGACTTCTCACCCTGGGGAGAGAATAAAAAACATATAAAAGTCTTGTTTAAAAACAATGCAACTGGCGATGAAAAAAAATGTAATGAAAACCAGACGTAAGTGACCTCACCTGTCTCATGGGATAACCTAGGACATTAAACAGCACGGGTTCAGCACCGTTTCTGTCTTTTGGGTGGTGAAATTTGCACGTTGAGCCATACTTACAGGCTCCTGTCTTCAGAAAGTACTGCGGAGAAAATAGCATACAGAAAAGGAATGTGTTCGTCAAACATCATCAGAGAAAAAGTAAAACATTCACAACCTAGAGCATTAATAATACTTTCAATACAAGTAAAGACTCAAGAACAAGTTTAAGGACTATTGGTTATACACTAACATGCAAGAAACTTGATGGATTCACTCAAAAACTTTTTAGATCAACGCAAGAAAATAAAAAAAAATAAGAAGATAAGTATAATGTAGTTAGTGCACTGACCTCACAGTCTGGTTCTCCAATCCTCTCAGGCAGTTCGTCTCTGTGATATAAGACAGCCTGCAAAAAGAAAAAAATCATTACAAACCGTAGCAGAAACTGTAAGCAGGGGAAGAGTCAGCTTAAAAGTATCTCGCCACCTGTGGAAGATGAGTAAGAGGATGATTGTATCGACAGCTGTTTCCATAGCCACACTGCCCAGTTCTCAGAAAGAACTGGCAATCTCGCTCACCGGGACGATCAGGATACGGACTTGTTTGCTCCATGTTCTCTTCATTAACTTTCATCCTCGTCAAGTTATCTTAAAAAAACAAACATAACACATTGTCAAACGAGATATGAGACAATACAAAATAAAACCTAATTTTTAATTTATAAGAGCCCACTAAGCTAAAGCTACAAGACAATGTCAAACGTTCAGAGACCAATCAGAATCCAAACTCCAACGATTTTGAACGTGATCTCCGACACACGACGAATTCAAAAAAGACAGACTTTTACACGATCATAAGCTAACTCATATGATCTTCAACGCACATTACGGAAAAGAAACCGTTTCTATTGGATCACTGATGAAAGAAAAGAGAGAGAGACAGTAACTACCTTCAATTTTGTCGGAAGATTGAACCGACCCAGTTGAGTTCTGAGTTTCTGACGACATGGCTCGTTACAACACAAACACCACAAAGATCAAAGACCTCTTCTTCGTCTCTTATACAGAGTGTGTGTTAAGTAGAGAACGATGATCAATCACAATGATTCTATATAAAAGAGAGAAAAAAAATCTGTGATTATTAAAATAAGGAAATAGATTTGTTCCTTTTCTCCGATGAAAGATCGAACGAGAAAAAAAGAAAGAGACAAATGTTAAAACTGAAAAAACGATCTTCTTAATTTTCCTTTTCTTTTCCCAGAATCTGAGATTTTCGTGGGAAATTTTTCGGATCTTCCTTTTTTTTTTTGTCTTTGCCTTTTTTCTCTCACAATGTTTCAATGTGAAAACTAGAAAATAAAGCTGGGATTTAAATAAATAAATTAAAATTAAATCAACTGAGCTGAGTAATGAGTCTTTTGCCCCCTCGTGTACGGATTAATAAATTATGCCGATGAAATTACTATTTTACCCCTACTAATTCATCAGCTCGTTTACGCGTGATTTTAAGTCTTTTAATGTCGTGGTTTGATCTCACCCGTCGGATACGAACCTTTTGGGACCTGTCGAAATTGGTTTAGAGAAGAAAATTTCATCAAATAAATTATACAGAAATTAAACTACAGATTTTTTTAAATGTTAAACATACTGGATTATCTTATTATAATTAATATTTTTTCGTATAGCACATTATTTTAGCATTACATTTGATAATACATAGAAAATGAATTTAATATATATTTTTCTACCATTTATCAATAAGTTCTTTGGATATGTTATTTACCAGCAAATTATTACACCGGTGGACTGTTGACTATTATACATTTACTATTTTGTGGATCAATATAATCTTTAAGGTTACTATACGACAAACTGAATTTTTTATCCTATTGTAGTTGTTAAATGTTAAAACAATGGTATTGTTTTTCTATAGAACAGATTGCTAACATTTATTAAATATTTCACACCTTAATTGAAAGCAGTATATTCGCCTATCACACTTCTAAATGCCTCTAAATGACGGTGTTTGGTGTGTGGGTCTTTTTTAAATGAAATCATTAACGTCATAAGAATGCAGTGCCCACAAGAATCAAAACTTTTAATAGAAGACATGAGTTTTTATATTCTTTTTTGTCAACTATAGCGTACGACTGATTTTGCGCTATTTTAGACAAACTAAATTTGAATAATATGCGTTTTATTTACTTTCACGAGAAATTGTATTAAACTTACTTATAAAACTATTGTAGTGTATATCATTTACAAAAAGAAACTATTGTAGTGTATTGCAGTTCCGAAATTTGAAAAATAAACCAAAAGAAAAGTACAGAGGGAGATTGATGGGTACTTACGTCATTTCAGGCTGGAGTAATGGGAAAAGGAAGCGTGAGCCGCACGGTGTTTTATTTTAATGAGAAAATAAACATTTTTTTTGTCAACATGAGAAAAGTAAAATATAAGATTAAGAAAGCTTCATTTAAAAAATTGTCTTAAAAAAGTGTCTTATGTAAAATACTTTGTTAGCTAATGTTCGATTTGGACCAACTTATAACCGAATATCGTTTTTATGTTTGCGTTTCAGTTTTATTATTTGCGTTAAAATAAATTCGTAACAAACTTTAATAGTAATTTTTCATGCTTTATTTCTTTGGGAAAAATAAACTTGTAGAAATTTGGCTCGTAATTTTTTATACAAATTATAGTTTTATTTAATTTGAGAAAATATAGCTAGAATAGTTTTATTTGATTTATGGTTTTATATAATGATGTTGTTAGCCAATACTGAAAATACAAACAATTTGGTTTATAAAAATCTTTTTTCTAAAAAAAACAATTGGAATATAAAAACTAATTTGTAGGTCGAAACTTAGCTAGAGAATGAGTCATCTGACTAGCATTTCATTTAATAACATTGAGAGTAGAAAGCTCTAATTTTGAAAACCGGATATATAGTTGTATATTTGTTTGTAATTTATTTAATTTCTAGTAAAAGGAATTACAACTAGGCATGGACAAAGAATGGAGGAACCAAATTGTATTGAACCAGAAAAATCAAAACAAAATTAAAATCAAACTGAATTTTGTAAGTATTCCAATTGTACTTATAATTATTAAAACTGAAAAAACTGAATAGGAATACGAGTTTTAAAATGCAAATTATATATCTAAAATTATTAATTACATTTTAGTTTTTCAGTAACCAAATATTTTTAAAATACTATTTATAAAGCGAATAATCTGAAACTTGAATTGCCTAGATTTTTTATCTGAAATATTAGAAACTATCTAACTTACCTTGTTTAACCTGAACTACCTATATATATATATATATATATATATATATATATATAACTTGAAACTCCTAAATTATTTAAAGTTTTATTAAATAACCAGAAAAAAAAACTGAGAGTGAACTGGACCTATTTTTTCTTAGATATTGGCTGGTTTTCATTTTTTCTAGAACTTCAAACTGAAGTAACTGAACTGAATCTGAACCAATTTTTATATATATCCAGATAATTATTAAAATTCTAGAACCGAAAAACCAAAATTAAAATACTTGAACTGAAACTAAAACCGAGTTAAAAACCAAACGTCCATACCTAGTTACAACCTTTAAAATCTTGAAACTTTCTCAAAACAAAAAATTTTTGAAATAATTTTTTTTTTTTTTTTTTGAAATAATTGTTTAAGAGGATAAAACAAAATAACTTTTATGTGACAACTCGATTAAAACATGAAATGTTGTTATTATTGAATGACATTGTCGGGAGTGCTTTTCCGTCTACCAGAATGGTGGAGACATGTGAACAAATCGTGCCATACTTGTTTCATAACCACGATGAATCAAAACCGGTTTCCCACAAAGACTTAAGAACTTGATCGAACTCTCACGGTTTATATTACGTCTTTCTGAACCAAACAACTAAGAGGTTGATTGGACGTAGATTTTTTTTTTTAACGTCTGAATCGTTATTATCGATTAATTATGCTATTACAATGATGAGAATATTACAAAGACGATTTTACAGCCGACAATTCTACCATTCTGTGAGAATACACGTCTGACTGCACCACTCTGAGCCGTCCTATGAGATCCATGTTCGATGGTATACTCTGCACCAAGCTGAAGATCCCCTTTAACCTATTTCTCCATAATCTGCATAATTTGATATTTTTTGGGGTTTGAACCCCAGACCTCCGGGTATAGAAGCAATTGAACCTTTAGTCAAACCACTGGACCAAGGGGACTTTCACTTGACGTAGATTCTAAACTAGTTTTTAGTTTCTGATTTTCCAAAAATCATATTTTAGCCAATCATGATTCTAGTCAATTAGATTTCCTATTTTTTAGGAAATCTGCTTTTTCTTCCTCTTGCTAATTCCTTCTTAGAAACCAAAATCCATATTCATGTGGTTTCTTCTTATACCTACGACCAAAACAAAAACAAAAAAATGATTTTCTTCTCTTTTTTTTTTAATAAATTTCTAATGTCAATAAATAGTTTACTATTCTACAACTCTAAAATCACCCACTCAAAGTAAACATGAACTTCACAAATATTCTACATTTTTAAGTATTTTTTTTTGTAACTACATTTTTAAGTATTTAGAATTTTCTTATACTATCTTTTTCCTAAGCAGTGTGGATTTTTGTTAGGTTAAACAATAATTCAATAAAATAATTTTCTTACACTCATATGCACTATATAGAAGAAATTCGAGATCAAATTTCTGCATCTTTGTGGGATTCAAGATAATTTTTATTATATATTTGAATTTATTATTTTAAAATAATTTATAATTAGTTTGTATACTTTGATAATAGTATTAATTTTATTTTATTTTTTTAGTGATAAATATTTTACTATTAAAAATATTTTTCATTTTATTATTTTTTAAAAACAAAAACCAGAAACTAAAAACCAAAATCTAAACTACCAATCAAGTTTTTCAAAAAACTAAAATCTACTGCAAAATCAAAAACCAAAAACTAAAAACTAAAAACCAAAATCCAAAAACTAAAAAACTAAAAACCAAAAATTAAAATCTAGAATCTAACAAAACAATCATCACCTAAAGATGACAAATCATTTCTTTTATTTTATTTTATTTTTGTCGACGCCGACATATAATTTAACGCATTCGTGAATGGTATAGAAGGCTTACAATTTTTGTTTTATTTTATGTTCGCATCTTCTTGTTTTGCGGTAAGATTCAGTTGTAAGTTAACAACGATAGAAAGCAACCGTTAAAGGTTGTGATTGGTAAAAAAACTAAAAATAGTAACGAAAATGGAGTAAATGTATTTGTCAGAGTAAAACTTAGAGAGTGTTTTTCTCTTTATGTACAGTAAAAAGCTGAAAAGGTGAAAAACTTTATTTTACCTGATTGGTGGATTGTAGCTAAATTTGATTTCAGAGTAAATATTTATTATATTGTTACCATACAACTATAGCCAAAATGTTGATGAAAAGAATAATTGGTAAAGTAAGGTTGTGACTGGCAAAAATTAGAGAAAATTGGAGTAAATAAAAAGGTGAAATTAGGAAGAAAAAAAAGAGGTGATAAGATGTTAGGGAGAAGAATCGAGAGTAAATCATATTTCTCTTGCAAATATTAGAGTAAATTTTAGTGTGTATTTTTCTCTTTTTCTACAGTAAGCAGAGTAAATAGGAAAAATGATTATTCACCTGATTGGCATGATTATGGCTGAATCTGGAGTAAACAAAAAATTGGAGTAACCATTTACTCTAAAAATACCATACAGTCAAAGCCTAAACAAACAACCACAACATAGTGCCTAAATAAAAAACAACAACATAGTTGACATGTGATGCGAATCTACCAAGAAGCCTTTTGATGTATTCCATCATTTTTAATTGTATACAAGACAAGTGTAGACTAGGTTCAGAATTACACGACTTTTTTTTGTCAACGAATTACACGACATTTATTGTCTTAAAACTATAACTGAATTCACCACCTCTTAAGAAAAAATATACTTTCTTTTTGCCAGATAGGAGATCTGATTTGCTGTTTTTTTTCTCGATAAAACCCATGCTGAGTAATACTTAAGGAAGATTATTTATTTTCGAAGATATTATAATTTCAAAATATTTATTAAAAAAAATTCAAAATATTTATTAATGGTTTGTATTATTGTCATCGTCGTGTCACAACTCAAATTTACATTTTAGTTCAATGCATGATATTTGATTAAAAACTCAAAATTTTTGTAAAAGTATAAACCACAAAATATCATTTGTTCATGTAATTATTGGCAAGTATCAGTATCACTATTGTGAAAACAAATCTCTTGATTTTTCCCTAACTTTAGTAATAAGGCCATGACCAAATTTGGTTTTATTGGAGGAACCACTAATTAAAAAGTTACAAGAACAGGTATCTCGGTTTTGTTTACGTGTGTATGAATGGAAATGAGAGTGATGCATTAATTAGTTTTTCATCCAGTACTAAACTATAATAAACACAAAAAAATTAAAAGAAAGTAAGAGCATCAACATCAAAAGAAATTATAACAAGCTGCTCTTACTAATAAAACTATATAATTTTATGTTGTAATTAAATTTAAACACAGATAAAATCAAATCAATAATAGCATGACATTTTAGAGCATGTTTTTATTTTTTGATTTTGTGATTTTGTTTGAGAGTACCTTTTCTCCTCTCTCCTTAAGTTTTATTACATCTCTTTTAATTTTTATAATAATACTATTTCCTCAGTTTCAATTTAAAATCAAAAAATAATAGCATGACATACTTGATGTTTTAGAGAAGTTTTCTTGTTTCACAATATATGATGTTTGCACAAATCTATGTAATTTTAATTGTAACAAAAAACGGTGTAACCAATTAAATTTTTACTATTTCTATTTATAATTAAACAAACTAATTTTAAATTGTAACTTAGTGATACTTTTGATAAAAAAAATAGTTTTTCTAAATATTTTACAGAAAGAGTATTATTTTTATCTAAGAGCACTCTTGAAATATTATTGTTGTGGAGGCTCTAAGAATCAACTTAGTCAAACTGGCTTTAGATATAATCAGAGGGACAAGAAAAACGCAGACAGGATTCCTAAACAGTTCAAAGAAAACGAGGAAAAACAAACACAAGCCTTTGGGACAAAGCCAAGCCTTGACTTACAGTTACAGTACATTAGAAGAAACAGGGTTAAATATGGGAAAAACGGTAAACAAATAGATTGATCCAAGCACGAGAAATTCTCCTGCGTCGCAGTTTAGCAGAGCAGGCAGGACCCACATGTCGAAGAAAAAAAAGGAGAAGGTGGTGGTCTTGGGACAGCGTCATGATACTAACCCGTCAATAAATCGCCACGTAAGCAGTTCTGATGGCGATTGTCTGTAGTTACGTCCACTTCATACGTGCACGTTGGTTTATTAGACCGGTTTGTCCGCTTAAGGAAACTTTAGCGTCAAGAGTTTTCTCACCTTTTTACAATTAATTATTTTCCTCACAATAAAATAGCAAAAATAGCTTTCTAGCTTCGAATATTGATCTAAGCTCAAATACATTAAACCATTTAAAAAACCTTGCTCCAAGAACAACTCCAAAATTTAAAAGGATAGAAGAAATTTTTTAAAGTTCGTTAAAGATACTCTAATGCTTATCACTCTTTAAAACATTCTTTCATTTCAACAAATTGCTTTTAGTTATGTGTTGTGTTACTGATTCATAAAAAGTAAGGTAGGTTGGCAAAAAGATAAAACCCATTTTATTAGATTTAGGGTTAATAATTAAGTTTTAGATTGATAGTTTATTAAAGGTCCTTCTTACTTACCATTTTACCAGAAAAAAAAAGTTTTAAACCGTGGAAGTTTCTTCAAGTTAACGGTTTAACATTTGGTGCTATATTTTATATTATTTTGTTAAACTTCTAATTTTAAACTATATTGTTTTTTGTATATAAAGCTTAAGTATATTAATAACTCTAGAGAAGGAAGTTGTGCATATTAATTTAAAACTTCGAAAACACCTTTAAAACCCAAAGCTTGTAAACCGCTGTTGACCCAAAAAAAAAAAGAAGCTTGTAAACCGCTGCTTAAGGAGACGCAACAAAAACGCTCAACACTCGTATCCTTTAGTAAACAAGCAAAGGTGGGCTAAGAATAATTTAAGCCTAGGAGTCTCTTTTGAAAACAAAATTCTACGAGAGGGCTCTTCCTTCTTCATACTCCTACTAAGACTGTACGCTAGATGATGATTGCGTATATGCAAAACGATAAGCTTCCTCTAAAGAGAGTTCATTAGGCTAGAGAGAAGAAGCAGAACTACGCCTACTTAATTATTTATTTATTTATTTACTCAGCAGAAGAACATGTTGCTTTCGACTCTCTCGTGCAAACGCGGAAGCTCCGGGACTTTCTCGTCCGATACATCTTCAAACTTTGTGAACTGGGCAAACTGAGCTGCTGCGAGATGAGCGTATCGCACTGGAGCCACTGAGAACAAACAAACAGAAAGGACACATTGAATATTGAGAAGCTTGCGTTTTATAATACAAGAGAGTCTGATTAAGAAAGTGTGTTACCAATTGAGGTTGCAGTTGTGCTCCGCTGGTTGCTGTAAGGATGATTAAAGATCAGAATCGATTTTTTTGTAAGTTGCAAATGCGGATTAGGGAGTAGAGAGACTTACACATAGGAGAGAGAATGGATGAGATTCTGCAACTCATCGGGAGAGAAACCAATCTCATCCAGCAAGACATGATAGTGAGCCGGTTTCGAAGTTCCCTGAGAGATCGCCAAGGTGAAACATAAACATCGAGTTTGAGACTATGCAGCGAGGAGTAGAAACTCTTTAAGGTTAAAGAAGTCTAAACTTACTATTATTCCTGCATGAGCACACATGTAAAAATCGTAGTTGGTCGGATGTACAATCTTGGTGTCCACTACGGTTCCTGACAAACAGAGATGTCCCTTTTCTATGAAAAAAGAGTTCTGAAATAAAATTTGAATCGTTGTGTGACTGATGCAGAAGATGAAAAGTATCATCTAACCTGCAGGAACATTTTCATGACCCTTAGCTTGAAACAACTTGGTGTGGTGTCTTTTCTGAGCGACAATGACAGTGAACTTTGGCACATCGGTTTCACCGAGACGTTGATACGCCTGCATTTTTATTAAATAAGCAAACTGTTCAGTATAATACTTTTCACAAGAAACATAATGTGATAGAAGCCAGATCTGGTCAAGGAACTTTGGAACACGACCTTTATAATCTGATCCACCTCAATGTTCAAGACTTGGTTGAACTGTGATTCACTTACTCCATCCCTAACAAAATATGACAATGATTGTATTAGGAAAAATTAAACAACAAAGATAAAAGGCACAGTTTTCTGCTAGTACCTGAAAATTATAATCTGCTTAGGCTTTCGTGCGTTGCTTGTCTTGAAAAATTCCACAAACAATTCACTGTTGGAAACAGAAATTTAGTCATAGCAAAAGAGAAGGCACTTACTTATCTGGTTGCTTCTTGATTTAACAAAAAAAGAGCTGACTAAATAGCATTCACATACTTCATGATACCGTTGTCTCCGTTCACAGGGTCGTCAACTGGTTGGAAGAGCGAATCGATCATCTCTAGTTTTGGTGACTGACTTCTCACAGCTGCTCTATACCTCGAGATTAAGGGCCAGTTCTTTGAACCAACAACCTTGCAGCACAGGTCGAGACATGAAAAGTACACAGACGAGGAATCAGATCCTATTGGAAACAGAATAAATGGAAAATAAAGGACACGAGAAGTAAGAATATAGTAATACCGCTGCTACTGAAGGAACATCTGCACGACCTGGTGACCCATGAGATACATCCATACCCAAGATTAAGGTGGGAATTTTGTTAATCAATGGGATGTTAGAAGAGCACTCCATTCCCAACAGAGAATTGATTCCACCAAGCTAGATTAAGACAGTAAAAGAAGTAAACTTGCAGAGAACAGCATATGATTTTCTCAAGTGTTAGGTTGGGTGGTGATATACCTTGGAATTAATCTTCAGAAGTACGTTGGTGAGATATTGGTCATTGATCTTGACGGGGCAGATGCATTGTGTGTTGATCCCTGCTTCAGTGAGACAAACCTTCTTCCAGGGACCTTTATAATTTGCAAAGACCAGTTTAAACGAGAGAGTTGAAACTCAAAATTCACACAGAAAAGATGAGATGATTGTATCATACCATAGATATCTGAGTTCTTCCGCTCTGGCAAGACACAGAGAATGAAGTGAGGAGGATCGACTGGAAATTTCGACTTCATCTTTGCAATCATTTTTTCTACCCTTTTAACAGCACCCAAGTTTTTAGACTGGGGATCCTCTTCAACTAGTGCAAAAGGTCGATCAATTTCCTACATGGTTAAACAAACCAAAATTGAGACTCTGTTAATAACCAGATAACGTTCCACACTACCCACTATTCGAAAATGGAGACAGTATCTGCGGGAACTTACGATGCCTTTGCTCATGCCACAGCTTATGAGCTCACGGGAAATGTGGCTACTGTCGCATGGAAAAGAGAAGTTGACAATAGCCCAGTTCTTAATAGCCCTTGGTTCTAGAACCATCTGCAAAGCAAGAAACAAGGGGTGAAAATAGACGAGGAGAAAGTGCTAATTCGGTAATAACATGTTCAAATCCAAATCATAAGAATATAAGAACCCTCTGCTAATCCACATGTATATCTGAAGAACGGAAACCTTAGCAGACAACTACCTTCTTGTTAAAGTTCCAGCGTCCGTTGCTAGGTAAAAAATCCTCATTCTTTCCGAACTTCAGCTGTATATATACAAACAAAACAACATGGGTGTAAACATATTAAGCAATTCACTAGAGTGGGCATGGCAGTGCATACCTTTCTATGCACAAAAAAATCATAAATAGTTTTACCATTGGGGGATTTAGAACCCGGCCTTCAGCTAGAGTCATTTGCTTTTCAATAGATATGCCGCTTCCGGCCAAAAACGGATCTTTATCATAGCAGTAGGTGTCCATTGCCTGCAATTTATAGCCATTAGCAACGGTTTACCATCCAAAATAGATAAAGATAAAAACTAAGCTCACATCGTTGAGTGCTTTAATTCTCTCTAGGGGTTTTTGTCTTGATTTTTCAACAAGTAAAGCTCTTTGCCTCACTGACAATGGCTTTGTGTAACGTTGCAGAGATACAAGACTACAAAACTGCAAGAAAACGAACAGAAATTGTCAAATTGAAATATACAAAGTAGGATATAAGACTAAGAAAAGTTAACTAAACTAAAAACTGCTGGAGGTGCATACCTCCAATGGAAGATAGTTGGGGCGATCTGGCTTGCCGACATCAAGGCATGGCAAGTACGCAGAATAAGTAGGCTCTGTGTAAGTTTGCTTGAAATACTCATATACAGTAATCTCTTTAGTCTGTCCTTCACACTCGCCATCTTTGATTTTCATTGAAAACCTGGAAAACGGTGAAGAAAGTTATTCAAAAGCTGAAAGAGGATACATTTTATATGTAAGTACAGGTCATGGAGAACATACAGTTGCTGATTGCACGGTTTCGCACTTAGACCTATAATTTTGAATTCCATGTTACGGTGTGATGCCTTTACCCTCAGATGTTTAAGCATTTTGCTGGCCTGCCATAGTTAATTGAGAAATAAGATTTAAATTTAAAGCAACCTGGCATGTTCTCGGTTACTGCATTTTAAAACCAACACTACCTTAATCCAGTCGATCTGTCTAGGTAACTCGACATTCTGATTGGCTTTCAGGAAATCGATAACTGGACCCGGTTTTAAGACCATAGTTGTTGACACGTCTGAAAACCATAGCAAAACAAAAAAAAAGTTTAAGAAAACGTTTATTAAACCTGGAGACGAGAAGGTAAAAAGAAAAATACCAATGTTAAGCGAGAGTCCTTCATGGATTGGACGAAAGCTGGAGTGGAAACCTCGGATACCTATTACGCCTCCCCCAACATCAACAGAGTTCATATCGTTGTGGAAAAATGCCTGTCTGACTAACAGGCATCCCCTGCATAGTCAATGGTTCTACAGTAAGAATCTATCATGGTCACAAGCTGTAAATAACTGCACACACCTATTACATAAACCAACAATGCGCAAAGTATCTTTTGCCATCAAAACATAAAATGCACATGCAAACAGATGTAATTGTGCACCTTTCAGCTGCTTGCTGCCTCAGTACAATGTCAAGCACTCTAACTGCATCCTGACTGCTGTTATCTGATGTATCAACTCCACTCTGAGTGACAAGAACACTCTTTAAGGGTACTTTTGCAGAGAAACGAATTTGAACCCTGTAACTTCTTGGCAGGAAAGAGAGCTTTGATCTCTTGGAAGAACCAGAAGGACTAACACAGTCCCTAAAATATTTAACAAGGCCACTTTTAGCAAATGCAAAACCCGTCTATAAGGTTTAAATGTAAAGCGAGATAAGAGGACCATACCGTTTTGAAAAAGAACCTTCCAAGATGACTTGAAAGTCAAAGTCGTTTCGTGGAAGAGGACCAACTGTATACAAAGTCTTCTCTCCATCAAAGGCCAACCTTTTACCATCAAGATCAGAAGAGTAAGTCTTGTAAATTTGGTCAATAATCTTTCTGCTTATTCCTTTCCCTTGGACATTTTCCCCATCTTCTGTGGTGATACTAACCTGCGAAACAAAACAAAAAAAAGGCATGGGCTTTGTCACACATCTCATACACAGACACTGATAATAAGTGTCGGAAAACAAAATCTTACAGTGTACTGGTAGAAAACAACATCGGGCTGTCCCAAAGAAACATTGAAGTGATTGGTGCAGAGCTGTACTCTCCTGCCTGTGCTTCCAACCCCAAGTCTAGTTGTGATGGCATAATCTCGATGGCTCGGTTCTTCTGCTGTTGGCATCTCTCTTGGGGAAGAATAATCTGCAAGAGAGAGAGAAAAGTGGAGGTTGGTTTCAGTGTGGGAAAGATCACGCAAACACACAATGGTGGTAGAGTATCATCATAGATAAGCTGCAAGCAAGAATACTACTAGGGCCAGTCCTGGGCAACGGCTTTAAGCCTCCAAATTTTTTTTATACACATCCTCAAAAAAAAAGTCTAAGCCCTCAAATTAATATATATAAAAAAAATTAGCTGAAATCTTGAATAAATAGCCTATATAGTTCCTTTTTAAGGTTTACTGAGGAAACATTTAGACAAGAGATAGTCAGTCGATTCAAGTGCCGCATGCAAGGGTAAAGAGGAGAAGAGTAAAACCCTAGGCTCTAAAATCAACAACAGCGAGAGAAAATTGTCCTGAGAGAGAGAGAATCACAGAGGGAAAAAAACGAGTGGAAGCACGAAAGATCTCTCTCTCTCCGGCACAACGGAATCAATCGGAGAATGTGGAAAGTCGAGTAAGTTAAAGAGTGGTGTGTACCTTGGAAGAGGAATCGGGAAGTTTGAATTCTAGGGTTTCGCTGAAACAAGGTGAGCAGTGTGGAGTATAGAAAAGAGGGGATTTAGCTCATTTCTCCGCTTCGTCAGCTCTCTCTCTCTCTCTCTCTCAGGGTTTTTCTCAAGAGAAAAAGAAAAAGCAAAACAATGGAGGGAACGGTCTGGCCGCGTGATGGGAAAAAGAAATTAAAATAATACCATTTTCGGGTAATTTAGTAGATAAAAGTAAAATTGAGATCAATAAAAAGAACCAAACTTGTTTGACAAAAGAAAAAAGGATTTTTAGCATTAAAACCCCTCAACTAAGTTTGCTTTGGGTAAAAACCCCCAAACTAAGTATCTAACGAGAAAATCCCCAAACTAATTTTATTTAGTGAATTAAACCCTCCCTCTACATTGCAAGTCATAATTACCTTTACAACAGGTAAATCTTTAGTTTAGGGGGGTTTTTCCATTAATTAAACATAGCTAAGGGGTTTTACCTTTAAAAAAAAAAATCAAAAGTCTAAAATATAATAACATTATCTAAAATAGTGACTTTAATTTTTAAAATTAGCATTTTTTTAAATATATGAGAATGATTTTTTATAAAATCGACAGTATATATATATATATATAATTTATATCTTATCTAATAAATGTAATAATAAATCTTTAGATAATAAAATGTATATCTTATCTTATAAAAATGTAATAATAAATCTTAAGATGATAAATGTATATCTTATCTTATATTTTCTGGTTTTGTACATTTCTAATTTATACATATATAATGTTGATTTTATAAAAAAAAATCAGTTTCATTTTAGGATTTTTAACAAACAGATTTTTTATTTATAAAATCAACATTATATATGTATAAATTAGAAATGTACAAAACCAGAAAATATAAGATAAGATATACATTTTATTATCTAAAAGATTTATTATTACATTTTTATAAGATAACATATACATTTTATTATATAAAGATTTATTATTACATTTTTATTAGATAAGATATAAATTATATATATATACTGTCTATTTTATAAAAAAAAATCATTTTCATATATTTACAAAAATGCTAATTTTAAAAATTAAAGTCACTATTTTTAGATAATGTTATTATATTTTAGACTTTTGATTATTATTATTTTTGAAAGGTAAAACCCCTTATCTATGTTTAATTAATGGAAAAAATCTCTAAACTAAAGATTTACCTGTTGTAAAGGTAATTATGACCTGTAATGTAGAGAGAGGGTTTAATTCACTAAATAAAATTAGTTTGGGGGTTTTCTCGTTAGATACTTAGTTTAGGGGTTTTTACCCAAAGCAAACTTAGTTGAGGGGTTTTAATGCTAAAAATCCAAGAAAAAAGAACCAAACTTGTATTCGACTAATTTGAATTGAAACTTGGAAGTATGTCATTTATAAAATTTACTTTTGTAATTCTAGAAATTTTGCAAACTTTCAAAGTATTTTTTCAAAAACTAAAATCTAGGAGTAGGCAAATAAACTGAATGCAACCGAAAAAATTGAATGGACTCGAATTGAACCTAAGATAATGGCCATATTGAATCTTGTTCTGTGGTATTTCAAAATATGAGTTTTACAGAACCAAATCCAAATTAATTTACTTTTTCTCAAAAAAAAATATTTAAATAGATTTAATTCGTATTCATCTGAATACTCGATGTCTTAGATATCCGGAATTTTAAATTTTTTATCAGAAAAAATAAATAAAAATTAGAAAATAAATAAAGGATCCAAAATAATATAATATAATAATAATTTATTATAAAAATTATTTGCTTTTAAAAACTCCAATGAATAATTTAATAAATTTAGTAATTAGAAATACTGCAAATTTATATAAAATATAATATTAATCTAACTTATATAGATATATATATATATATATATATATATATATTCGTTCATATAGATATATATAAATATATAATATTAATCTAACTTATATAGATATATATAATTATTTAAATATGTTTATATATGCATATAACGTATTGAATCGGATATTCGTTCATAAAAATAATAGTATTTATGATTTGTTTTACTTCTTATGGATATTGCATTTTAATATTTGTTTTCTTTTGTAAAATTACGGATATTTAGATGTGTCGATTCAAATCGAAATGGATAACGAATCGAACTAAAATTTACGGATATTTTGTCATGCCTTATTCTTACGTCCCGCATCGTCTCTTTAGCAATATGTTTCTCGCGTAGGTTAGTCTCGTTTGGTTATGTATTATTGTTAGTAATTCTGTCAAAAACTAACGGTTGGTATAAAATTTAACATTTCATCAAAACAAATCACTACAATGCGTCTGCGTGTGTGCGTGTCTCCTTAGTGAAAGCCGGCATGAAGTCTACGAACATGGTTTCGTCAAAAAAAAAAAAAAGTCTACGAACATGGATGCTCTGATGAGTTTTAATCCCATGGGCAAACATTTATTTTATCAGTTCCAAAAAAAATTTGTGGTTTCTTTTGTAAAATCTATCACCGCTAAATTTTTTAAAAAAATACAAGGGAGAACACAAACATTAAATAAAGTTAAGGAAATCCATTTAGTAGGGACTCAAAAGGCTAATTCTGATACAGAGACTAAACAATAACAGCAAGAACTGTTTTTGTGATTATCCAACGTCTTATGTGGCGAAGTGATTGCGAAGTTCCCTTCTATTTCATATATAGTTGCTCAATATTCCATATCACAATTTATTTAAACGTGTTATTTATATTAAGAATCTGTAACCATTCTTCCAAATAATCCACTAAACTAATTTGCTAAAAGCGGATTCATCAAACAATTAGTTACTGATGATGAAAAAAAAGTCACCAAAATACTTCCAAAGGTTACATTTTTGTTGATTCTAGAATGACTTAAAACTCGGTACATCAATAAAAAACATATTCGATGAATCAGACGAAGATATCATAGGTGCAGCTGTGCAAGCGGTTGGTTTGTTATCAAACTAACGTCGAGAGTAAGTACGATACGTCTTTTGGAGATATCTGTTTTAGTAGAAAGTTTTATTGAATGGAAATGAATTATCAGATTTTGAGCAAATAAAGAACTAGTCATATCGTGTTAATTAGTACGCGACTACAAAGCACAAACACATATGCTTTAGTCGTTAAAAAACTGCGGTTATCGTCGAAAGCTTTCCAGGACCATTGGTTACCAGACCAAGTCATACACTCATCCTCATTTAGTAGCAACCACAACAATTTTTCAAACAAATGCGTGTCACCTTATCTTGAAAGAGTTTAGCATTATTTGTTTCTCTGTGGAATTCTATATTACTACGTTGTTATGATAACAACGAGAGACATACGATATTTACTAATTTCTTATTGATTGACAAAGAATGCTCCTTAAATCATGATTGGTGAAGATCCGGTCAAACTCTTTTAATAGGAAAAACCGAACTATCTTATAACCAAAGATGTAGTGATTAGTACAAAAATTTGGGTTGTGTATCATGTTATTTATTGCACACATTGAACTGTATCCTGATTCTCATTAAAGAACAACAGATACAGAACAACCTGCATATTTGTGGAATTTTCCGTAAATATACGACAAACTAGATGTTTAGTATTGAAATTAAGATAAGACATGCGCGTTGTCCAAGGTGAATTTATATGAAAATTATTTAAGACATATTATATGAAAATATAAAATTGATATTCTCGATCAAATTAATATTTTTGGCCCTTAAACAATTTTAATTTTTTTTTGTTTATTACATAATTTATTTAATGATGAGCTGGTCACATTTTTAAAAATATGTTAGATCCGAAAATTAATCACTATCGCATAAGAACCTAACGTTTAGGCCGACGAATCTCATGCCTACTATTTGGTTATAATGAAACTATGCCAACTCGATTTTATATCATGATTTAGCAATTTAAAAGTTAATTACGATTATAAGAAGTTTACGTTCACGTGCCAATCCTATATATCTTCAATATTTTTCTCTCTTTATGTCATTTTTTCATTTTGGTTATTGTTCGATATAAATATTGATTTTGAAGTTTATTCTCATTTTGTTGTTATTTGGCTGAGATTTAGAAATGTTTAAAATTTAAAATTATTAAAGATACATACTTAGGTTAAAATATGCGTCTTGTGCAGAATAAATATTTTATATTTCTTACTTATTTTATGTTTTTCTGCATATTATGAAATAATAAAATAATAATTATATATTAAATAACTAAGAAAACAGTTACTATTATGTAATAAATTGGCGTACGCATATAAATTAAATGATCACTCTTACTTGTTCGTAATCATTTTAGGGTAAACATATCAAAACAATCAATCTTATTTATGATGTATAATTAAATTTAAATGATTTTAACATAGATATATAATATACTTTTAATATGGATATTTATTAAATGAAATTTCTACTCACATGATTTTATAATTATTTTCATATTTTGTAACAAAAGTTTACACCAACAAATTGTTTTTAATGTGAGATGTTTAGTAGTTTCAATAATTTATAATTATTTTTAAAAAATGAAGATTTCAAAATTAAAACATTAACTTTTCAATGTATGTTCAATGCAAATATCAAAATGTAAGTATGTATTTTCATATTATATATACATATATAAACACCTATTAAAACAAATTATATATTCATATGATTTTATAATCATTGTATCTTATTACATTAAAAGATTTAAACCTTGATCACAAAAATTTATTAACAGTTTTAGTAATTTATATTCGTTTTGAAAAATTCAAAATACAACATATACAAAAAAAAATTATTATATGATTAATGTAATTGTGTAATTTATTTTAATAATAAGTAATTAAACAAAAGTGATGGAACGTATATAGATTGTTAGCAAATCTTTATTATATAGATTGTTAGCAAATCTTTAAATTCATTAACTGTTATATATACATTTTAATCACATTAGCTAATTTCGTAGGTTTATTTAAGAAAGTAATATATAATAAATTTTAATTTGACAAATGAATAGTCTTTTTTGGACAAGATAAATGAATAGTCAATAATGGACTTACTGTATAATATAATATTTTCTAGCAATTTAATTTTGGACTAATCAAATTTTCATTTGATTCTCAAGCTTCCACGTAAACAAAAGTAGCATTCCAATTACGTGACAAATCATCAGAGCATTTTTTAATTAATACGAACTATCGGTTATAACTTTTTAATTGTTTCTCTTTTAATATATAGGAGATAACCGATATTACTCTTGTCCAAATTTAAGTTGCATTTTTCCAAATTTAAGACTCCTAAAAATGCCTATAATTATAAATTCGAAGAACTAACTTAAATATTAGTATAATGATTTAAATAATTTGAGAAATTCACATACAGAACTAAATATTAATATAATTATTTTGTTCATATTTTGAGAAGTTCAAATTGATCACGAGTCCTCTAAACGTGCTCAAATGTATGATTTTTAAAGTAGTCTTTAATTTAACTACAACCTCATCTCGCTTTCACATGGTTATAAATATGAAACTGCCATGCTCTGCTTGTCTTACAATACAATTACAACTAAGAAAAAATCTATCATATCTCCCTCTCCCTAAATCATATCTTCTGCAAAAATTTTGAAGGTAGTCTTTCTCACTTCTGTCTCTCTGTCTATGTAGCTGTTTCATTATTAATAAGAAACTCATATTCTCTATCTAGTTGAGTAATTTTGTGTCCATATTTTTTCTTGATTTATTCCAATGTTGCATCTTTCTTTGCATGCTAATACCTTGGTCGTGTAAAGAACTTTATAAGTGTTCTTGTGATGCTTTGGTAGTTTTAGTTTGCACAGTCCCATCCAACTTATTAAATAGATTGAGAGAACTAACCTATTATCAATGGACTCTAAATAATCTTATCCCTTATTGTGTAGGAAGCAAAATGAATGAGTGGTGTATCGTTATTGCAATCGTCTTCTTTGTATCTATACTTGTTGCAAATAACACGAGAAAGTCAAAGAAAAACCTACCTCCCGGACCACCACGACTTCCTATAATTGGAAACTTGCACCAACTCGGATCAAAACCTCATCGCTCCATGTTCAACTTATCTGAAAAATATGGATCTCTAATGTCCCTAAAGTTTGGAAATGTGTCCACCGTTGTGGCGTCAACTCCAGAGACGGTGAAAGACGTCTTGAAAACTTTCGACGTTGATTGTTGTTCACGACCTTATTTGACGTATGGTGCAAGACTTTCATACAATCGCAATGACATCGGCTTTTCTCCTTATAGCAAATACTGGAGGGAATTGAGAAAGTGGACAGTTGTGGAACTCTTTACCGCGAAAAGGGTCAAGTCTTTTGGACATATTAGAAGAGAAGAAGTTGCCTCCTTGGTCGATTTCATCAAACAGTCTGCCTCATTGGAGAAACAGGTTAACTTCAACCTCAAGTTTATGAAATTGTCAGCAAGTGTGATTTGTAGACTTGGATTTGGGATAACTCTTGAAGGGAGTAAACTTGAGAATACTTATGACCAAGTCATGCAAGGGATCATGGAGGTTCTTGGGAGTTTTGCGGCAGCAGATTTCTTCCCCATTGTTGGTGGACTAATCGATAGGCTCACAGGGTTACATAGCAAATGTGAGAAGGTTTTTAAAGCAATGGATGAGTTTTTCGATGAAGCAATAAAGCATCATTTAGATGATGAGAGTATTAAAGATGATATCATTGCCTTGCTTCTCAAGATGGAAAGGGGAGAGATTGGACTTGGAGAGTTTCAACTTACTCGAAACCACACGAAAGGAATTCTTCTGGTAAGAAAATAAAAAACTTATAACATTCGAACCCTATATATTGTCTAATTTTATTTTTTTGGTTGCTACAGGACATTCTTACTGCGGGAATAGACACTTCTGCCCAAACTGCAACATGGGTGATGACACATTTGATTACAAACCCGAGAGTTATGAACAAAGTGCAAGCCGAGGTGAGACAAGTGATCAAAAACAAAGATTATATCACAGATGAAGAAATAGAGCAACTGGAGTATCTCAAAATGGTGATTAAAGAAACATTAAGGATAAATCCACTTGTGCCACTCCTAGTTCCAAGGGAGGCTTCGAAAGATATAAAGATCGCTGGTTACGACATTCCAAAGAAAACATGGATTCATGTCAACGTTTGGGCTGTTCACAGGAATCCAAACATTTGGAAAGATCCAGAAGTTTTCATCCCTGAGAGGTTCATGGACAATGATATCGACTATAGAGGTCTAGACTTTGAGTTGTTGGCGTTTGGTAGTGGAAGGAGGATGTGCCCTGGTATGGGTATGGGTATGGCTTTGGTACACTTGACTCTTATCAATCTTCTTTACCGTTTCGATTGGAAGCTTCCGGAAGGAATGGATGCAAAAGATGTTGATCTTGAAGAATCATATGGAATTGTATGTTCTAAAAAAGTTCCACTTGAGCTTATCCCAGTCATTACTCATTGGACTTAGACTTTTTTATATAGTGTTATTTTCATATTGTAAGATGTAATCTATGTGCACAAAAAATAAATGATGTAATCTATAAAAAGTGTTATTTCATATTGTAAGATGTAATATTTGGAAGTGTTTGGGGTCCTTATCATTATCAATAAAAACACTGTTTGATGAATCCATTCTTAGCAAATTATCTTGAGTAACCCCAACTTTTATGCCTGCTAATACTTGTTCAAAATTACAAATTCTTGATCCAACTTACACATCTTTAAAATAAAAATATGATGTGATATTTTGACCAAACCTAAAATCTACTTACTATACATGAAACTGATGAAAGTAGAAGAGAACTTCACCATCACTATCCGCCTAACACGCGGATTTCCTTAATTTTGTTGTAAAACATAATTACAAAAGAATAATTCTCACTAATTTTTGAAAAAAAAAATTCTTGTTGTTATAAACTGTTTTTATTTTTATTTTATATATATATATATATATATATATATATATATATATAAAATCACCATATTATCATATATGTGCGCATTGCAGTTTTCTCCTCGTCTCTCTTAGAGAGACAGAAATTTCTTTCTTCATCTCTCTCTTAACAAATTCTTAATCTTTCAGAGGGCTGATGAATTTTAGTTGTTTTATGTGAATATTTTTGATCTTATGATCGATTTTGATTCCGCTTGTAGGATTTTCAATTCATTGGACAAGTCTTCTCGTGTGTTGTTCTCATGCTTTTGCCCCTTTAACATGCTTTAGAATTTTTAAATTTTTTTGGTAAAAACATGCCTTAGATTTTGTTTGTTTTGTTGGGTTTTATGGTCATTTTATTATCCCTAAATCTTTCCAGGAGTATAAATCTCTACCCATTTAATTTTCCCCTTGTATTAGAGTAGAGTCTCTCAGATTAAAAGAATATGGGTATGTTGGAATTTATGGTTCAGTTACAAGAAGATTCAGTAGAGTCGACTTTCTTCTAGTGAAGTGACGGTCAAACAAAGATCTCCCTTTGATTGATTTCGAAAGTTCCTTGTTCTATCTTTCATGTAATTCATAAACTGCTTAGCAATGTTTTTAAGGTAGTAAGGTGAAAAGTGCTTGAACAGAAGGTACAAACTTATTGTAAGATGTTGCTTCACGGTGCGAAGAGGTGGAAAGACCTTCGCTGGAGGGACAGTCAACGTGGTGGAAGTTTGCATGTAGCAGTCACGTTTTTACCGGCCGAACATTGCATGCATGAAGATTGAAATTGAGTTTTGATTCCATTTATATATAAATTTGTGTATAATTTAGCTTAGTTGTCTCACAATCAAAACTTATCACCAAAACTCATCTAATGCCCAAAGGTAGAGTCCACCCGAAAACAAGTTTGTAAACAAGTTCCAGCTTTATCTCCAGCGAAAGAATTTGAAGACCTGGACGTAAGTGCTCACCTAATTTCTCCAGACCAGCCCACAGCAGGTATATGATACTTAACCACCTTGAATACACTTACTTGCTTGCTTAATTTTTTCTGCATGTCATCTACTTTTGATGTTTGTATTTTATTTTTTCAAACTTGATTCCATTAGGTACACATCGGTGTTTCATAATGGAGAGAAAGTGATAGTGAAAGTACAAGTGACACATGATCTGTGGAGTTTTTATAAGGTTCTTCAATCACCGAGTATTAGAACCTTCTCTGACACACTTTCTATTTTTTGGCACTTTTAAGATTTGGAAACTTATGTATAGTCCACCCAAAATCTAGTTTGTAAATGGGAAGACAACGAAATTTTATTAAGTGACGACGTTGTAACATAGATTTGCAACAGGGATTTGCTAGAAGAGCGACTCATTCCTTTCCTATATAGTAAGTAGTATATACATCTTTGGCTAAAAATGGACAAATGTTTTTTGGCGACCGAACATCAGTGAAATGTAAAATCTATCTATACTCTAACAACCTATCATTTCCGGTAAGAAAAAAAAAGAATCAAAATGATTAAGATCCTTTATGTTGACTTCTATGCAAGGTGCAGTTTCCTTCTTATGTCATCTCCCTGCGAAAATGATCAAAACCAGTGTAAGAAGAAACGCAAATAAGCCAAAACAGATTCCGAGAGAAGAGACCACATTGATGACATTCGAGAGGAAACTCACTGTACGTTGATGGTTCTTAGCAGACCTCCCATGTCTTGAGTTTCTAGAGTCTCGTCTCGAGGTTTTCCCATGTAGTCTCTGGATAAAATCTTGTAGGTGGTTATATATACTGCAGATTCCAAACCGTAATAAACACAAAAACAAATGTCAGAAACTGGCTATATAGCAATTGTTTAAATGTCTGTAAGAAACTACTTTACCTAAGCCGGTGTCTGTTACAGGCAGCAAAGAAGGCTACAAATCCGTTTAAAATACTCCTGACAGCACGAAAAACCTGAAAAAAAAAAATGAAGCCAGACAAAACACATTTAGTAATGGTTGAAGCTGCAAGGATTCGGATCCTCTTTATTGAATTAGGGCGTTGGTTTACTGACATGAGAAAAGAGTTCGTCCCACAGTGTACGCCACATGGAGACTTCATATGTCTTGACAGCTTCTTGCGAATCTGATGCAAGCTGAAGTACTCTGCTCATGTACCGCCATAAATCTCCAAGAACATCGAATATGTATGAGAAGGAATACGCTAAACCGCTGGCCAATGCAGCAACCGCTCGGAACGGTCCTTTTAACACTTCCCATATGATCCAAAATAGAGGCAGCAAAACCGCACTTGCTGCAGAATTGAAAAGAAATGAAAAAGGATCAGAGTTTTGATTATATGCTTAAATGAATATGAATAGTGATGCTTGTTTTTACTTACTGATGTTCCAAACCAGCGAGATGGGCAAAAGCACCAACTCCACCACCTCACCAACAAGATTGGAACAAGACTCGACCACTATCCAAACCACTGAGACCAAGCTCTCAACTGTCTCCGCCAGAGAGTTCCACAGCGGCAGGAGCAAACCAAGAACCTCCAAGAGAGGATTCACCAGAGGCATCACGAGCAAAGAAACAAACGACTGCACAGCGCGTGCCATCGTCATAGCCCACTTGACAGCTTTCTGAACGTTGTGAAGAAACAACATCGTCCCCAAGTACTTTATCCGTGACACCATGTCCCATGTTTCGACCCAATCAAAGAGCGGCCCGCATAGCCGAGACGCAGTGGCCTTTAGAACAGGGACGTTTTTGTACAGGTCGTAAAAGCCGATCACGACGGTGATGATTGATATGATCACATACAGTGTTCTAGCGAGAAGGCACATCCATGGTCGATAAAGATGACAAAAGCCGGGATAAGACTGCAGAAACAGAACCCAAGAAGGGAGACCAGCTTCAAGAAGAGTGAGCAAGCGTACGTCAGACATTATAACCTCTCGGAATTTGAAGGGTAGATCACGGTCACCAAATCTGACAAGAACTAGGACATCTTTATACTCAGTTGGTTCAATGATGTTCTCACCATCAGGTACATGGCTTTCCCAGTGGTCGAACGAGTTATCTTTTCTTTTGGGTGTTTCCTCCATATAGTCTAATTCAACTCCGGTGCTGATTGCTTTAGTTACTCTTCTTCTCTTGTATGGTCCAGTCAGAGGCGGTGTGTGCGGCTCGTTCTCATCATAGTTTGCATTTGAATGGTCAACGCTGAAGACACTTCTTGAGCAACAAGGAGAGTCATTTGTTTCGTCGTCATCAACAGGAGAAGTTTTCGAGAAATCAGCTTCGGCATCATGAAACTCCTCTCCTGAAAGTGTTTTACAGTATAGTGTTAGCTTACTTGAGCTAGAGAACAATGCAAGGTTAATAATACCTTTAGTTGTGTCAAGATATTCCATCAAGCAAGATCTTTCAGATTTTGATCCAGAGAACCACTGAGACATATTAGTTACAGCTTGATCGATACTCTCAAACTCCCACCTTCGCATCAACTTAGCTTCAATAGCAAGAGAGGTGTCTGTCTGCATAAAAGATAAATACATAAAGTAAGAAACAATAAAAAGCATACAGTGGAGAATCGCAGGGGGAGAGTACCTGTAGCTCATTCAAGTAATTGATACCCCTCACATTGTCCCATTCAACTTCAAACACGATGAAACCATACAAGGTCTTGTGCAGCTGCTTTTTTAGATACAAAGAGCTTGGCAGTTTCTTTGCAGGTATTCTGTTCTTCGAGAATGTTGTAGCGTCGATCAGTGAGAACCATTTCTTGAGCTCTTTTATTCTCTTATCATTGGGCTGGGAACACGCCTCCTCTTTAGGCTTCTCCTCCTCCTCCTGCTTCTGTTTTTTCTTCCCTTCTCGACCTTTTGAGTTTGCAAAAGGGGAGAGTCTGGACTGAAAACAAAGATAGATGGGTCAGTTCATCTAACTTTTCACATGAAGCGACAACAAGAAAATGTACTTGGAAGCAGTTTTTTACAAACCTTTGTAACCATAAGTTGCCAGAAATGAGCAGATCGGGTGCCAGGGTTCAACCATGGCCGGTTGTCCACCAATATGTAAATCTTCTTGCTTTTATTGCCCATGAAAATACTGAGATCAGAAAGATATGACTGCAAGTCTCTGAAACCCAAAGAAAAAAAACATATAAGCAGAGAACATCAGGCAAATAAAATGTGACAAATCTACGAAACAAACACGTATCTATTAACACATTAAGAGCTTTTACTGAAAAAAGAAGGTAACACACATTGAGATTCAGACCAATCACACACGCAACGCAACCATATTGCCTTTTCCACGGAGAAGAGAATAATATCATGAAAGTAGACAAGAGAATTGCTGTTTCAAACTATAAACCAAAAGAGAACTTGTTTTGTGCAGGAAGGACAAAGGTAAGTTGCCTTTAAAGGTTCAACAGGACTTGTTATATTGCAAGTAAAAAAGCAAAAGACAGTACAGTCCTTGTAAAAAACAAAACAGGTCGTCGCATATAATTCCCCATTCATAGACATAATAAAGCTGCAGAGAAACAGGGTGTGATCAACAGAGCAAAGAGAAATTTACCCGATCTGGAGACTCGTCAAGGGGTAAACACATCTCGCTTCTTCAGCATTCCCCATCGATATGATTTGCACTCTGATCTCTCCAATTAAACCTCAATTTGACCTCAAAATCACTGTAGAGAAAAAGTTGAACAAGAGGATTTCGTCATTAATCAAACTCCGAAACACATGAATTCTCCATAGGAATCACAAAGAAGAAACTAGGCTACGACGACCGTCAAAAATAAAATTGATTGGCAATAAAGACTAACATTAAATGTAGAGAGATTTTGTCAAAACTGTGAATACTTAACAGACAAGGAAACTCTGACGCTAAAGAAGAAGATTAATTAGAGCTCAAAATAGAAATATAAATCGAATCAATACCGCCGGCCGGAGAAATTGGACCACGCCGCGACAACGGATCAGAGAGAAAAAAATCTAAACAACCATTAATGTCGCCAACAAAACTGAGAATTTCAAAATTGAGAAGAGGGAGGGAGGGAGGGAGGTAGAGAATTTGGGTTTATTACTTGCAAGTTGCAACGGAAGAGGAGAAGAATAATATCTTCCAACGAGACAACAACTCAGAGGGGTAAAAATGTAAATTTGATAGCCGAGGAAGACGGAGATCAGAGGCGTGCTGGTGTTAGTTAGTTAGTTTCGGTGCCAGTGGTCGTCGGTTTTTTTATCGTCACCGGAGCACGTTGGAGAGACGAGAGACAGAGCTTATGGGAAGGTTATTATTATATAAATGAAACGCGTGGGATAAGGTCCTTCTTTGACAAGCGCGTGCAGGTTTTTTAATTTTCAGATTATTACCTAAAAACTGAGAAAATCTTCCAAAAGACCTTAAAATCATTCTTTTGACCAGCAAAGCATACATGAAAAAAAGAAAGAATTTATTTAAGAAATAGAAAACTTTCCTACCCTTACATATAAATATAAATAAATATTTAAATATAAAATGAAAAATTAACTTCTTTTTTTCGTAAAAAAGGTCAATTCAGATATTTTTCTATTTTGGTTATTCAAACTTTTTTCATTATTTCAGAAAATTATATTTTAAAATACGAAAATTCGTTTTCAAACAATTTAAAAATTATTATTTTAAATTTTGAATATTAAACTTCTTAAAAAAGTTCTAAAAATTTCATCCCAAACTTTATTGAAATAATAAGTATAAATTAGTTAATCTTGAAAATAAATATAAAAATAAATATTTGTTAAGTTTTATAAATACATAATTTTGACATTTTTTATATTATGGAAATTCCTATAAAAAATTTCCAAAATTTTGTTAAATTTTTTTCACTACTCAATTTAATATTTCAACTAATTATTTTACTCATTTAATACATCAATTTTTAAAATTGTAACTGTTTTAATACCTATATTTTATTTATTTTAATAAAGGTACTAATAAGTTTCAAATGGAATTCAAAAAAATCCCCAAAATGTTTTAAAAAAATCTCAAAAAATTCTAAATTTATTTTTTGTTTGAGGAATAAAAGTAACTAAACTGTGTATAATCTTAAATTTTGTAACTAAAGTTTTAAGTTTTAAATACTGAATTTAATTTGTTTTCTGAAAAAAATTATTATTTTCCTTCAAAATTAGTTTTTTAAAAAAAATCTCCGTAGTTTATTTACCTTCTTTTCTAAATCTTAAAATAAAACTAGAAATTTTAATTATTTTTGTTTAAAACTTATTAGTATATTGAATTAAAATAAATAAAATTTGGGTATTGAAAGTGGCACAATTTCAAAAGTATGGATATTAATATGAGAAAAATAATTAGTTAAAGTATTAAACTTATAAGTGAAAAATTTTGGGTATTAAAAAGTTTAACGAAATTTAGTTGTGGTATTTTTATGAAATTTTTTCTTGATATTAAGGTGAAAGTTGCATCAGAATTCTAATGAAATTCTTTTTATGAAAAAAATATTAAATTGACATTTTTTAGAAATAAGAGAATTTTATTTTTACTTATTCAACAAAACATTTTAATCATTAGATTTATATAGTAAGTTTTGATTTATTTGGAATATCCATGTTAAATGAAATCTCAGAGTTTTCATGACTAATTAATATATTATGATAGTATCTCCTCTATTAACTGAAACAGTAAATTGAAATATCTTCTTTATTACTCCCTCCGTTTCTTAAAGAGTGTCGTTTTGACATTTTTCACACAGATTAAGAAAGTTATTGAAATATATGTAAGTTGTAATTAATTATAACTCTTTGACCAATAGTATTTTAGATAAATAAAATTATTTATAAAATCAATGCAGTTTGCAATTAATTTTCAGCTGAAAGTTAGTATAATTTGCATTGGAATTGTAAAGTGACACTCTTTGTGTAACAAGAAAATGAGTTTAGAGTGACACTTATTATGAAACAGAGGGAGTACTAACAAAAAAAATATATGAAATAATATTGTGTAGAACTGAAATTTCACGCATGGGAAAAGAGACAATCAAATTGCATTTACTAAAGTATTTAAGACCTGTTGACAAAAAGAAAAAAGTATTTAAGACCTTGGGTTTTCTTGGACAGCGTATCATCGTTGTGACAATGCACGAATATTCATCGCCGCTGGATGGATGGATACATAAATTGCCTGCAGATATTAATTGGGTTAATTGAACTGCACGCATCTGGAAATAAATAAATTATAAGCCTTGAAATTTGATAAAATAATTTATCATTTGATAGTAAATGTACAAGCAAAGTAGCATATGCTTTAAACGAGACGGCTTTGAACTAGTATAAAGCTTCTCTTAACATAAATCTTCTTTTATCCTTTTTTTTTTAAAGCGTCAATTTAAGTAAAAACACTAGAATACTATTTCCCTTGTATTCAAGCAAGTACATTTGCTTTTGTATTTCTGGGGTTTATGAAAGAATTTCCAATATAAGAAACAAAACCAAAGAGGGAAACAGATTAGTTCTGGTTTGGTATTTGTTAAAGAGCACTCGTTCTGGGCGCGTGAGAGTACAGAGAGAGTGGCCCAATAACAAATCAAAATTTGGACGTATGTGATCGACTCGGTTTCGAATACAAAATCCACGGAAAAATGTATGGAGAGAGCACTCGTGGGTGGGGTCCTTGACGCCGCTTTATAATTCTATCTACTAGAAGCTACGTAATAATTGAGAAAAAAAAACAATGCAAAGTGATGTTGTTGTTTCTCAATAATATATAGACCTATGTAAATGTCATTATCGCCGAATCACGTTACTTGCATTATTGTACTAAACAACAAAAATGTGTGTTGTTCATTAGGAATCTTGAGATCGATCACAAACGTTTAACTACTTATTTCATGTAATAGACATTTAAATAAAATAACTTGGAATAGTTGAAGTGATGTATATTACATGAACTTGGTTTGGGTTTTTGTGTATACCATTCTTATGCAGGTGCCAAAGTTTTGAAAGCAAAAAAAAAAAACTATATGAAATTTATAAGTTATTAGTTAAAAAAAAAGAAACAAGTAGAAGATTAAAAACCAGGACGCGTTAGTCTAGTGGTGAACGGCTTGCAACTGTAAGTACGGTCCCGGGTTCGACACGCACTGGCCACCGAGGTTTTCACATGAGTTTTTCGGCCCGAGGAAAACGAATGCGTAGTTTGAGGTTCACCTTCGCCAAATGCTCTAAACCTATCATGTGCGTTAGTCTGGACCACATAAGTAGGATCAGGATACTTTTCGTAAATATCAAAAAAAGTAGAAGATTAAAATTTCCCTCGCTTTAAAACCACATGGCATCAACCAACTCAAATACACAAGATTTATTTAAGAACTGGTAAAAAATCAGGGAGTATTATTCAATCACTGATTTAAAATTAGTTATTAATGTTTTGTAATCTATCAAATTTTTAAATTTTAAGTTGGATTGATTCTAAAAATCTCTCCAGTATATCTTGGATTTTGAATTTAATAATTTATTCATGAAAATTCATAAAAATGATCTGAAATCAATTTAAAATACACAAAGCTTTTAAATCCTTAAAGTTGAATAACACTAGATTTTAAATACTAGATTTAAATCATTCATTGAATAACTCTAGATTTTAAAATAAATTTTAGAATCATTATTTCAATAACAGTTGCTTGCATTTAGATTTAAACTCTATTAAAATACATGATTGAATAACATTAATAATTTGTTATAGATTGTATAAGCTTAATCACATAAATTAGTAAAAACATGCTGAAGTATGTCAATTCAGCTTTATTGATGATATAGATACATGATCTACATTTTCTCTACAAGAAATCAAACTACTGGCCAAACAAAATCAAACTAGCACAATACTTGAAAATTTTGAATATATATATAAAAGCAAAACAAGACATTTAGCAGCATCATTCACACCGCAACTTATAAATACATAATGACTACCTATTGTGAGCAAGAAATAAACAAATTTCATAATAACACATATGTTCCAAAAATTGTCACTGAACATAGTAACTTATCTAATATCCATGAAAGATTTCAAATACATCTATAACTTCACCATATTTCAACTGTGTAACATATTTCTGGTAGCAAATTATGCATACTCGGAAAAAAAAAAATTAAATATTGTTAAGAAACAAACATAGAATCTTGCTAAAAGCAATCCAAAATATAAGACATTATTATTATCTTGGTAACACAAACAACTCAACCATGCAGAATAATTACAGATAAACTAGACAAAATTAAACTATCCTGAAACCCTTAAACATATTCTACGAGACCAATGTTGATCTATATTTTGAAAAACAATTGAAATGAACAATTCTGAAAAATTCTTTGATTTTTCAAGTTCAAAGTTTCCAATATGAATATTTTAGTTATGAGAACTCCACTCAAGAAAACCAAAGAAAAAGAAGATATAGAGAAAATTAAAAGAGAAAATTTAGCTGATCTTCAACAACGATAACCCATGTGATGGATCTAACAAGAAAAAATAATGAAACATAATTTAAAATGTTTATTTTAAAGAAATTTTCTTATCTAAAATCTTTTTTAACTATTCTCAATAAATGAGATTAATATTTGAGATCATGCTTATGATCAACAAAAAATGAATGAATGAGGTGATTTTAGTGCTATTTAAGTGATAATAATGCACAAGTTTTTGACATTTAGTAATGTTATGTAATGGGTAAATTTTAAAGTGAAAATCTGATCTCTAACAAAGAAATCATGGGAAACATGTAATTTGATCATACTAGTCAATTCATAATTCAATTGATCAACAAAATTCAATGCATTATTCATGTATGATGATTGCAGATTATAAATTTTACGAAACATGAAACAGAGAAACTAAACAGAGAAACTAAACCGGGCTACACAACTAGGTAGTTAAATACTACCAGGTGTGGTTCTCAATTAAAGTTGGTCTTAAATTCATAGTCTACACTTAGACAATACTAGATCTAGACCATTAGAGTTACTGAGTTTATAAATCTTGATATAAATTATTTGTATTGAATTAGATTTAGAGTTCTCCACAAGAAGAGATCCATAAATCTATGAAATAAATATATTTGAAATTTATATTATAATCAACCATATCATCGATTGACTATAGTCTAAGCTATTTTAAAATTATTTTTGTTGACCAAAATTTGATGATTTAAAGATTAAATATATGAAATCAACATTGAATTGTATTTTTTACCAAAAAAATTGAATTGTATACTCTGTCATTTCAAAATGATCATTTTTAATATAAATATACCTTTTACATTTTAATTCATTTTAATACATTTTACTAGACAATAAAGAAAATTATAATTTTTATAAAAAAAATATTTGTGTTTAATAAATTTTGATTGGCTAAACATGTAAAAATAACTAAATACAAAAGCAAATGAATGTATTCATAATCTAAGTTTAATATATTTTTTTAATTGCATGAACATCTCTAAAACATATAACATCTTGAAACGTGGGTGAGTTTACTAACGAGAAAACGGATAACATAATTCTTTTCCACATGAGAAAAGTGGAAGAACTTGAAACATTTAGTTATACATACATTTGTATAACCAAGGTTGAATATAATAGAAAATACACTACTTTTAATCTACTTTCAAGTTTCACTAAAGATTTTCAAATAATTCACATCATAAAGGACACAAATGTTGATAGAACAAAAACACAATCACTATTAAGAACCTCAAGCAAAATTAACACGGCATGCTTAAGAGCATTTCTAACAGGCCTTCGAATCCTCAAATTTTGAAGTTTTTGTTTTCCGAACAGATCTTCAAACCCTCAAATTTGAGAGATTTAAAGTTTCACTATTTAGATCCTCAAAACACTATTTACTTTTCAGTTTAGTTCTTATAAATTTGTAACTCGCATATATTTGTACTAGTATTATTTTTCTTATCACTTTAATTCTTATAACTATATTTAGTTAAATATATAAAGATTTAAAACTAAAATAAAATTAATAAAAAGAATATTACTTATAATATATTTATTATTTCACATAATAATTATATTACATTGAACAATATATTACAAATTAAAGATCAAAACACAAGATTAAATATTTTACAATGAAAATGCTCGATTCCAACAATTTTTAACTCGTAATCTTTAGATAAAAAAACAAGAGACTTATTTCTTACTTCAAAATACATTGATTGATTATAATGGGAATACAACGGAAATGGCAATATATAATGAGTAATTTGTATTTTTACGAATTACTGTATGTTTTATTATTATTTTATGTAATTTTGTGTTATAATAAATTGTGTTTATAAATATTGTGTTTAATAATTTCAATGTGTATGTACCATCTATCTATGAAAAATATAATCATGATAGTTAACTTATATTAGAGTTGAAGACTGAAATGCAAATTACATATAACTTTAAAGATAAATTTGAGGATCCTTGTTGGAGTAATCCAACCTCACACTCTCATTTTGAGGGTCAGTGACCTTTAAAATAAAGTTCCTTGTTGGAAATGCTCTAAACACCACTCTTCTTAACCGAAGGAGGCCAAGATAGTCTCCGGTCAAGTTGAACATTCTCATCTTCTTCTGTTTCATTTTGATCATGGATTTGTCTCCTTGTTGCCTGAACAGCCAAGTCGTCGAAGCTTGAATCTGTTCTCCCTTGAGGTGGAGTCACACAATCCGAGTCTCTATGTGGCGTTTCGTTACTTCCTGGTGTTGTTGGTAAAGAAGATGCAGAGCTACCAACTCGAAGGTCTTGAAGAGTTGCGAATGATTCTCTCATCGCGGTCATGGCCTCGAAGAATCTCGTGCATGACGCTAGTGCCACCGGTATCGGACGCAGCATTTCCTGGGGTGAAAAATTGTAAAGCGAGTGAGAATATAACATGTAAAACCAAATCATCAACTTTTTATCAACAACACAGAAATCTAATTCGATGCCCTGACTATCACAATTGGTCTGTTATACTAAGAAGAATCCTTAGGCGATCTATTACTGCATAGCGCAGTGTGACTTAGTACAGAGCTTTTCCTCTTAAACCATTGTACAAGACGCTAACTGACGAGTATAAGAAAGATATGCAACGAAACATATGTAGTTATGTCTGAAAGATGTAATGGAAAAGAAAGAAGATGGATTTAAAAGAGAGTAAAAGCATACCCCCCAGACTGAAGGAGGTTCTTTAAAGTTTTGGCTCCACTGAAAATCAGACACTGATGCTGTTAAGGCGCCATAATCACTGGCGGCTTTCATTAACAACTCTGAAAATTGTTTCTGAAAAAACAAAGCAGAACAAAGCTATCAGATACTAATCAAATAACATGACTTCAGATATGAACTATAAGCATTAAGGCTTAGTTGGTCTTCAAAGTAGCAAATACTATGAAGTGACATGGCTCACCTGATATTCTGCTTCAACTGGAATGCAATCCAGTGAATAAGGCTGTTGGAGACGAGCAATGATGCGATCCTGCAATAAAAAACAGGGCAAATGATGTAAGAGACTTCAACTAGATGTGCCGAAAACGAATGAAAAGATAAAACCGTCTAAGTAATCCCCCAGGAGCTATTGATGCTAAAACATCTCAAGCACGAAACTCCAATTTCTCAAATTTTCAGAACGATGAACTATGCAATGACACAAATGGATATCACTCAAAAAAAAGCAGAAGACAGAGAGATAAATGAACTGGAAAGATACAAACCCTTTTCTCAAAGAAAAAAAAAAGAGAGAAGACTTTAAGAGGCAAACAGAGAAAGAAAGTCTCTACCTTGTTTTGTATAACATCTTTCAAGATTTGAGTAATCCTTGAAAGAGTCTCGATTTTCTTTTGCATTTCACTCACATGAGTCAAATGTGCCACATTCTTATCATCCTGATATCCGACAACAAAGATGTTTAAGATACAAAGCATTTAACAAAACCTGTTGTTACATCTACAAAATATTCAGGCAAGCAAATCTCTCAGAGACGGTAGGGTACCTACCTTCCTCCCTTGAAGCTCGACCTGAAAATCAGCAATTTTCCTTTGCACAGCAGATAACTCTCGCAACACCCTTATCAAATCATCACCATTTGAAGACGCCAAGCTTTGTAATTCTTCCTACATTCGAAATTTATTTGAGCACAGTGTGCGTTACTACTTAGCTTATTGTTTATTAAAGCAAAACATCTGAACACGAATGATCACAAGCGTAGCTAACTGATTAGATAAAACAACATTTCATTGGCTCTAATTAATGACAGATTGAGATTCATTCAACACTTCACAAGCCTCTGTAAAAAAATTTACAGATCTCAAACCATTTGTTCTCCAAGTCAACATCTTAGAGTAGATACTATCTTTTAGCTAATCGAAGTAATGTGAGACTTGAATTTTCAGAGCGAATAGATAGGAGAAGCGATTGGTAAGTTTTACCTGCGAGGGAGGAGGAGCGACGGCGTAACCGAGATCAGAGGCGATGGAGAGAGCATCAGAGAATCCGCCGATGCGCCTGATCGGTTTCTTCCCCACCCACGTCGAGTCGCTTCCCATCGACATCTCTCCAAATAGCTTTCCGGTGATAACTTCGATTTCAAATGTTTTTTTTCTCTTTCTTTTCTGGTTGTGGGAAATAAAAATAATAATAAAATATTCAAAAGCTTTGGTTCCGGTTTATTCGGTTATATCGGTTCAGTTAATTTATTTTTCGGTTAATTAGGTTCGTCCAAAACCTCTCAGAAGCTATTAGTTTGGTTCAGTTCTCGGTTATTTTGGTTTTTTTTATTGAACCGATATTTTAGATTTTGATTTAAACTTGGATAGTTACAGTTAAATTGATTGGGTTGATTTGATTAAGAATTGGATAATAGAAATTCAAGAAAACCAACCTAACCGACTACCAAACAACCACAATACCTTAAAATGTTTTCAATCAAGACCATCAATTAGATTACACTCCTATGACCATTTGAATCTTCTCTGTATATGCACATGCATCAAGGTCTCTAAAGCTACCGACTTTCGGAAAAGAAGATTCGCTCACTTATCTTGGGGTTGAAGCTATGGCGCAGAGTGATTCCGAAGCTGATAAGATGTAAGCGAAACTGAAATTGAGTTCTTCGTGGAAAGTTTTAATCTTTATTAGTTTTCTTGAGTTTCCCTTTTTACATGTTTTCGTTGGTTGTGTGGGTGTACGTAGGCTTGACGTTTACATATATGATCACCTTGTGAAGAAGAAACTGCATAACATTGCTAAGTCTTTTATGACTGAAGGCAAAGTCTCTCCCGATCATGTTGGTAAAGGTAAAAAAAAACCACTTTCTGAAGTTTTATATTTTGTTCCAAGTTAAAGCCGTTTCTTTGTTTCGATGGGAATTGAACTCGTTGGAGTTTATTTGTTGTGTGAATGATGTAGCAATTGATACTCCTGGTGGGCTTCTGTTCGAGTGGTGGTCTATGTTCTGGGACATCTCCATTGCTAAGACGAAAGAGAAGCGTTCTGAGTCTGCTGTAGAGCAGGGGCTTAACGTTTACATATATGATTATCTGGTGAAGAAGAAACTGTACCACACTGCTGAGTCGTTCATGCCTGAAGTGAAATCCCCTCCGGGTCATATTTGTATGTTTTTTCTCCTGTTGGCTTCTTTTTGATTGTTCTGATTCTCACTGTGTATTGGGTTCTAAAGCTAAGTGATTGACTCGTTGGTGATTCTTGTGAATGATGCAGCAATTAATACTCCTGGTGGGTTTCTTTCTAAGTGGTGGTTTGTGTTCTGGGAATTCTTCATTGCTAGGGTGACTGAGAAGCATTATGAGTCTGTTGCACAGGTGGGGCTTATCGACTTACCATCTCGAGATATTTCTTTTATTTGGTAACTGACCAGTGGTTTTGACTTTTGATATATAGGCGCAACAAGGTGAGCAGATGAAGCAACCAAATCCAGTGAACACTGTGGCATCCCAACCCAGTATGGATGCAGGGACAATCCATCATGGGTAAAAAAATTGTCAATTTTTTCGTTTGCATGCGTATTTACTGTCCTCACACCGTTTCACCCCTCTCTCGTCCTGTCCTAAAACAGTCAGATGGTCCATGGGAGGTATCAAGGAGGTGTTTCACCAGCACTTCAGTCACGGACTCAGCAGACCCCTGTAATATACCTTTACTTGATGACTATTCAGATCTCCTAAGTTTACAATCAATTATTTTGGTATGCATCTGAATCTCTTGAACGTACAGGAAAACAATAGTGGAGTTAATCTTGGGGCATCTCCAAGACAACAAGATCCTTTACTATCACAGCAGGTACTTTTATGTGGATCATGTGTTTTGGTCCATGTTAGTATTTTTTTCATTTTGTGAGATGATTGTCCAACAACTTCCTTTTTTTCTTGTCCTTTGATAGAACAACCACAAAAGAGCAAGGACGGGAAACACAGTCGGCCCATTCAACTCACAGCCGTCAACTCCTTTAACGCATACCCCTAACGAAGGAGTTGCTATAACTGGTGACATGCCAAAAGGACCAGTGATGTATGGTTCTGATGCAATAGGTGGTCTTGCTTCATCAGCAAACCAACCGGTATGATTATTCTTATGTTCCTCATGCATTTCCCATGGATCCCTTTTATTTTCATCATTCTTATGGATGACATGGAAGCGTTTGAAGATGTGTGATGACATGGAAGCGTTTGAAGATTTGGAAGACCTAGAAGATAAAGCAGAATGGTTTCTTCCCCAAGTTGATGGAAATGTAGGAAGCTTGTTTAACTCCCTATTGTGGAACGCTTCCGAGTATATAGAGATGGCTTATCTACCATCTGGAGATTTTATTTGTTTGGTAACTGACCTGTGGCTTTGAAATATAGCTGCAGCAGAGTGACATGGAATCGTTTGGAGCGCTGGAAGATGTAGATATAGAAAGCGTGTTTACGGCCATAAACTGGAACCCTTCTGAGTTTATAGAGGTGGCTTGGCTTATCTATCATGTACAGATATGTTTTGTTTTGGTAACTGACCTATGGCTTTGATATATAGCGGCAGCAAGCTAAAGAGCAGGAGCAGATGAAGCAACCCAATCCAATGAACACCGAGACATCCCAACCCCACATGGATCATGGGTAAAAAGTTCTCTCTGCTTATTATTATTATTATTATTATTTTGCATGCATATGTACTGTCCTCACACTGTTTTACCTCTTTCTCGTCCTGTCCTGAAACAGTGAGATGGTCGATGGGAATCATCAAGGAGGCAGTGTATTGGCATCACTGCAGCAACTTAACCCACGAACTCAGCAGACCCCTGTAATTTACCTTTACTTGATAGATTCTACTTCTCTGTTTTAGTAAGCTATCGGCATTGTACTAAAACACACGGGGGCTGAAGTTTGAAGCCGGAGATGGAGAGTCACGTAAGGGGAGATGCAACTGCGAAAAGTCCAAGTGTTTGCAACTGTAAGATACATAATTCCACTTGTTTGTGATCTATTATTAGGCTTCTCATCAAAAAGCTTGGTGTATTGATTCTCTCTTGATGTTTTTATGTGCAGTTTCTGTGAATGCTTTGCTGCTGGAGTCTATTGTTCTACAGAGCCACCATGCTCATGCATTAATTGCCACAACATACCTATATTTGAAAAGGCCATCTTGGATAAGCGCGAAAAGATTGAGTCTCGGAACCCACTTGCATTTGCTCCTAAAATCATCAGTAGAAGCTCGGATCCTGTTCAAGAAACAAGGGTAAGATCCTTTTAACACATCCTATTTAATGCACTCCACCATTCTTTGTCTGAAAGGATAACAAATTGCAATGACACACAGGACGATGCCAGCAAAACTCCAGCCTCTGGTCACCACAGACGAGGCTGCAACTGCAAGAAATCAAAATGCTCCAATAAATACTGTGAATGCTTTCAGGTTTTTTTTTTCATTTTTCTTTCTTCTTCTAATACAATCTATTTGATTAACCTTCCTCTAATTTGGTATGATGTTTTTCATTGAAGGGTGGTGTTTGCTGTTCCACAAAGTGTAGATGCATAGGGTGTGGGAACAAAGTCAAGCTGTAAACCTTAGCATCAGTTTCAAAAACCAAGAAAGAAAAAAGATATGAGGCTGTAAGCTTTTTTAAACGGTAAACCTTAACATCAATTTGAATTGGTGTTTATATGAGGCTGTAAGCTTTTTTTTTTTTATCTTAGTTGCATTTTTGCCAAATGTTTACTGTGAGTCTTATAATCACCTTAGGTTGGAGTTCTGAGTGTACAACACCGAGTAGATGACAAAATGCAACCACATTCAATATTTATCATAACAGTCTTTGCACCCACCTCTGTGTACTTCCGACTCTGCACATAAAATACGCCACCAAGTTCAGTATATAACAAACAATACTACATCGGAAGTGTTACTGTCTCTTTACTTCGAAAGTATTCTATCCAAAATTTCTCCTTCTTCACGTAGCCTAAAACAACAAACCACTTGTTTAAGACTCTCCAAGGAAGTCTGACTACTCCATCAAAATATAGACATCATTATGATCCTTATATGCATCATCATAGTAATGAGGAGATTATCATGAGCAGAAGTTTTCAATATCTTCACTTCTCTCCTCAAATCTTCAATGGCAATAGTCGTCGTAACCTATACAACAAATTACAAACAATCTAACAGATCTCGTAATAGTTGAGCATTAATGAGTTTAGCTACAAATTATTGACATTTAAACTTCATACTGTTTGTTTGATTTTAATCTATGGAAAATAAATACCATTTTTAGTTTGTTACACTACTTCTATATACATTCTTATAATATATTTTATTGGACTATCGAATAAAATTACTGGTAAGTATAACTGTTACACACATTTAAATTTTATACTTTATACATTAATCACCTACAACCTCTCTTCTTCTCCTCTCCTTTAATTCTCTTTTTTGATTGAACTCAAGAGCCCCCACAATCAGCTTCTCATGGTATGACACCATCTCCCCTTCTTACATGTTTTACAATGATTCAAAAGGTTTTCACGGTACAAAAACCAAACACTTCTTATTATAATTCAATTTCATGTTTTCTTTTATTTTCTGAAAACTATCCATAAAAATAATTAGATAAAATGAATTTGACCTTGTCACTTGATAATGAGAACACAAAATCAGGATAAATTCCAATACCAATTATGGGTAGAAAAATAGAGATTGAAAGAAACAACTGTCGGGGTCCAGAATCAAAAAATGAAAACCCTGAAAAATTCATTTTTTTCTTTCAAATTCTTTTTTTTATCGATATTTTTGTTTACTACTCAATAAACATTTATTAACAAGATAAAAAGTGAATTGTTGCTTTTGGAAAGTTCAAATTCGACTAGAAAAGTTAAACAAAGTTTTTTTTCTTCTCTTACTTGCATAGGGATAGATAATTCAAAATAGAGATAGATCTATAGAGAGTCTTGCATCGGTTTGCATTTCCCGAAAATTATCTGTTGTTGGATCAGATTCCAATCAATTTTTTATAAATTTTTAATGGAATAATTTTTTTTATTAATGACTATTAGAAGACAAAAGAACAAAATAATAATAAATCTAACAGGGAGATTATGATAATACATCTATTTGATTTTGAAAGATTAATAAGTCCATATATTTAGTTTGACGTTTCTTGCCTATTCTTTTATTCTATTTATAGTAGTTTCTATTCTATATATTTCTATTAGGTTGTATATATGTATTATATATATTTACCTATAGATATTTAGTATAATTATATAATATATAATAGAAATAATAAAAATACAAGATATTTTAAGGTATCTCTAGAATTCATAATATAACAATAACATTACAAATATTAAATTGAGGTACCGGACTTGTGCCAGCAGTTAATCACAGAAGAAAGGAGGCTCAGCTGGAAAATCACTAACTAATACTAATCTAATAGAATAGAAAATCCTAATATAATATAAAAAAACTATGTATGTTTTTCGTTCCGTTTTCGAACCCTTATTTTTTTGCTAAAGGGTAAATATCACTAACAAGATAATGAAGGTCTGATTACAAGGATTTGCAATCAACATCTGCAACTAAGCCATTCAGATGAAAAGAACCGCAAAAAAAAATAAAAAGCCCTAAACATCTAATTAAGATCAAGTTTGATCAAGAGAACAAGACTTTGACCTAACAGTTAAGCAACAAACATCAGCAAAGGTTGCTTACAAACGCTTCCAAGTACCAAGGAAGGTGACGAGGAGAAGGCTATACAGAGTTGGTTTACGTATAGGAAATCCAAAGAGTTTCTTTGCCGCGACGACGGAGGGACAGCTACCACTCCGGTGCAGGCTTAGGAAGACTCCACAGATTCTCGGACGCGACGACGGAGGGCCAGGCAATCCACTCCGGTGCAGGCTGAGGTGCTCTGTTGAAACCAAAACCAGAAGCCTCTCGGGAAGCTCACACTCGAAAGAGGAGCAGACCGGAGCTTGTAGACGGAGTTGAAGACCAGGAGAAGCCATACAACTTCTCAAAACAGGTGAAATCCATCAAAAGCAAGTCTCTTCCAGAGTGACTTTTAGAGACACATTGGGTCTGTCCTCAAGGACACTGAGCATCAACCATCAAAACACAACGGAGAGAAACAGAGCATCAACAGATATTACCATGGAAGCTGACACTTGAGGCTAAGAGAAGAGACTCTCAGCGGAGAACCACGGCTCCGCCGCTCTCAGAAAACAAATTCCAGAGGAGAGGCTCTATTGAACCTTGAAGCTGCAAGACCCTTGAACTGTTGGGAGGCAAGGTGGCGATGAGAAGAGAGGTAGCTACGCTCCCGAAAAATCACCAAACTTGAATTAAGATCTGACTCAGATCTTACGCCAACAATCAGAGGAAAAAGAGAATCAAGGCCACCGAGTATCACGCCACACATTACACCCTCGTCTGTATTCCAGAGAAGAGAGACACACGCCTCTAGCTTCCGATTAGATCTACCGAAGCAGAGATCCAGAGTACACGACAAAGAAGGTTTAACGGCGGTTGATGAGGTTGATGGGTCGGTGATAGTGGCTAAGAAGAGCAAACACAGATGGGGGAGGAGACCGGAGGCGACAGAAGCCCACGATCCCCTCAAGCAAGAATTGATTTCTGAGAATTAGGGTTTGACGGCGTTGGTGGGAGAGACGCTCGAGAGAAAAACAGTTTTCTCTCTCTCTCTCTTGCTTTTGTGTTTGGCTGATTTGTGATGAACCCTTATGGCCCAAGAACACGCTCATTCTTCAGCTGAAGAGAAACTTTTGAATGCTTATTCAACTCAACTTGAGGTTATATTCAGTTCAATTCGTGTGCTTTTATCAATATGTAAACCTCACGCTAATTACGGTCTTGCCATGTACTCGCCCATGCCTTCCTTTTTCCTTGATAAACTTAAGTTTTGATATCAATTTGGGGGTGACCCGTTTGCAATTCGTCAAAAAAGTTTTATCCATATTTGTTTGGTTCATTATTGGCTTGTACCCAGAGACCACAACATTAATTCTCTCCTCAACTGCCCTTTTTTGTTGAGAAAGCTCTCGTCAACCTCCTCTCCTTTGCCTTATCTAGAGCAAGCAGAAGCTCCTCAAGTTCAAACTGACAAAGTTCTTTCTCTTTCCGATGCTTCACTTAGAGGTTTGACAAAATGTGTTAAATGGATTTCCTAATTTTATGAAATTTTTAATCTAGTTTGGTGTTTAATTTACAAATATCAGATTATTCTTTGTTAAAATATTAATTTTGAATCTGTTTTATATGTAGAGTTGTTTTCTACTAAAATGAATTTTAGCAAAATAAACTTATAGATTCACCAACCAATGAGAATTGATTATTTCATTCACAGATTTTTTTTTTTCAAAAAAGGAAATAAATATTTAGAATTTTTTTTTAAATAAAAAGATAAAAATAAATAAAAATAATAGTAACCGTCAAAAAGAAAAGATTTTTTTTAACATTATTAAAGATGTTCATAATAAACCCTAAACACTAAATACTAAACCCTAAATCATTGGATAAATTCTGAATCTTTAGATAAACTCTAAACCCTTAGAATATCTCTTTACCCAATGATTTAGGGTTTATCCAAGAGTTTATGGTTTAGTGTTTAGGGTTTAGAGTTTAGTATAAACGGTTTTAATAATATTAAAAAAAATTACAGCTACTATTCTTTTTTATTTGTTTTTTATCTTTTTGTTTAAAAAACAAATTTTAAATATTTTGTTTCTTGTTTTGAAAAAATCTGCATATGAAATAACACATTTTCATGGGTTGGTAAACCTATAGGTTCATCTTGAGGGTGAATCCAAGAGTTTTTCTATTTATAAATGAAGATTAAAACCAATTCAAGTGATGAGAGTAAGATATTACTGGAAACATGAATACAGTAAGTAAATTCTTCACATTCATAATCATAAACTTCATAATCATAGAACCTCAAATGAGAGTTCAGTGACACGTTTGATGTAAGCACCAATGTGACCTTTTCTTATGCTGTTTATAAACTGAAGTCGCTCGGTGTCGTTTCAGAACTTGAGGAAGTGTAGATGCCAGTTACACAAACCAACCCTGACCACCACAACCTCCGAGTGATGTCGTCCCTCCTCCGCCACCAAGTGATTTCTTCATGCCGCTATCAATGGCTGAAGCTGCTGCTATGGAAATTCCCTTCCGATCTTCAACGGTGACGTTGCTCTTCTGCTTATTACCCATCATCACATGTTTTTTTCTTCCTCTTATGGAAGAAGCTGATTGGAGAAAACATAATGGAGGAGTAAAATATGTTTTCCCTAGAAGCATATTTGAGTTATCTGGATGTCGACTTTCCTTACGATTCATAGCGGAGGTATCATGAACCAATTAAGACAAAGAAAAAGACGACGATAGTTTCTGCGGATACGGATTGGTCTTCTTCTCAAGCGAAACCCTGATTTCATCATGGCGGAGAAATCTTGAACAGATTGAGCCAGTGGAAAAATGACGATGACAGGCTGTGTTTGTAAGGAAAGAATATGATTGATCTCGTGAAGCTGTGACATTTGGTGAGGTCTTCATTCCTATTTATAGTTTCAGGAATTAGGGATTTGAGATGAGTTCGAGAAAATTGTCAGTAATGTCGATTTGGTGGCAGAGGTTAACGGAGGGGAGGGGGAGGTAAAGGAGATACGTTATGAAGTGGATTCAATGAGGAACAAAGGCTTTACACAGAGGTTCTGCAATCGTGGAAGATAAGCCATAAAAAAAGACATGCTAGAATAGGGCTTGACAAATAAACCGAACCCCAAAATCCGAACCAAATACGATCCAGTAAAAATGAATCCGAACTGATCCGAACCCAACATAAATACCGAATGGATCTTGTTTTTCGGTATTTCGGGTTATGAGTAGTATCCGAACCAAACCCAATCTGAATGGATATCCGATAGAACCCGAAACATTCATAACCTTAGGAAAATCTTATACCAAACATAATCTCAATTCCTAATGTATTCAAAATACATTAAGATATATTGAACATCTAAAATACTTATCTATTACATAAACTAGGTGATTTTCCCGTGCTCATGCACGGGTATAAGTATTTATAAAGTAATACAATAATAATGAATTGTTATTTATTTTTAATTTTATATTAATTTATAATTGTATGCATAGTTTATATTAATAATATTATATTACTTTAATTAGACATTCGTTTAGATATGTTATAGGTTGTCAATTTTTTTGTTTTTACAGTCGATTTAGTTATCATTTGGATATATTGATTTGAATTTATTTATTTGAATTCAATTATAATATCTTTTATTCTAAATATATTAAATTTTGATTAATTTTATTATTTGCATTTAGGTTATTCGGTTGATTGGTTATCTTTTATATGCAAATATATTTTAGGATGATTATTTATAAATTAAGATATATTGTGCTTAGAATGAAATAAAAGATAAACTAAAGTGTCGGATTCTAAATTCAATAAATTAATATAACGATGATATTATGAAGTCTCATGCTTACATATATAAATTTTACAAAAAAAAACTAAATTGTAACAGTTGGTCAATATTTTATTTTCATTTGTTAATATATTTTGACTCATTCTATAATTTATATTTATAAAATTAATTATTACCATACTATTATATATTCTTATTGTAGTTTCATCTATGATATTAGATATAAGTTGGATTAGTCGAGTTACTTATGTTGTGAATATATTAAGTTGATTGCATTACTTCAAATTCAAACTGAAATATAATTATTTTTACTTTAGTTAAGTCTCATCAAATTATTTTTATTTATCGTTTAATGTGCATGTACTTTAAAACAAATGTGATTGTATTTGAGAAAAATATAATTTATAGATATTTTTTGCTGTAATTGAAAGATATTATAGTCAAATAAATATATAAAAATAAATAGAAAATTTCAATAATACTAATTATAAACTATTTGTAGCCAATTAAACATATATTTGTTTATGTTACTTAATTATTTTATGTAATCATCTAAGAAAATAGATAGATATATAAACTATTTTTATTATTTTGAAATTGTATTGTTTAAAATTTTGTTTTAAAATAAATAATATTTATTTTACTAATATCAAAATTATCTATGTGAAATTTTCTTTTATGAAATCAAATTATATAAAATATATATTTTTCATCTATGAAAATATAGATATAAATAAAGTATTTTATTACATCATAAGTATATTTTATGTTATTTTTAAATGGAATATTACTATTTTTGGAACTTTACTTTTTAATGAAATCATATTATATATGCATATATTTTCGTTTTAAATTTTCTTTTAAACTTTATAAATGTTTCCTTTTTATTATATATCTTATTTAGAAAATAAAATAAATAAAAAATCAATAAAAATATTTAACTAATATTATATAGGCATATATTTTCGTTTTTAAATTTTCTTTTAAACTTTATAAATGTTTTTTTGTTATATATGTTATTTGGAAAATTTATATAAGGAAACTAAATAAAAAATCAATAAAAATTTTACAATAATAATTTTAATTCATTAAGGGTATCCGTGTAATCAACCATCGTAAGAGTTAACGTGAGTGCGACACATAGGAAACTGACTTCTCAAATAATATTATAGAGATGTTGATGGTTCTATTATATGAAGGTTGATGGTTAAAGGTGGATGTTGAAATTTGAAATATTCAGATTTAGATTTTGTTTTCATTAAACAAATTTCTCATTTCATGAGGTCGTAGTTTTTGTTTTATGATTTCATTTATTTGGTTTTCTTTTTATTAATAAATATGTTTCCTTTTCGTTTGATTTTGAATGATCATGATTGATGTTCCTTTCTTATTTTTAAATCAATTTTACTTATGTTTTGGTTATAAAAATGTACAAATTAGGTATTTGAAACCAAAACAAACCAATTTTACTTATGTTTTGGTTACAAAGTAGGTACAAATCAGATATTTTTAAATCGAAGAACCGATTGGGACCCGAACCCGAAAGTAGATTAGGTTTTACCGGTTTTTTTGAAGATTTACCAACCCCGACCCGAACCCGATAGAATCCGAACCAGTCCCGAACCAAACTTTCAAATAATTCGAATGGGCTAATTTTGATAAACCCAAAAACTCGAAACCCGGTTGGATAAAACTGAAATCCGATTGAGATCCCGAATGCCCAGACCTACGCTAGAAGAAGGAGAAGGTACTAATGGATTCCTACATGTTTTCTGGGCTGTGGTTGGGCTTTGTCCCAACTCAAACACAACAAAAGAATTCGTTAAAGCCCATCATATCTAAGATTAATGAAACACTGAGTTTTGCTCTCCTGTGATACGTGTCGACACCACGGGATCCGACTTTCTGATCTGGCGCTGACATGACAGTTTCACAGTAGATAAAACATTTTTTATATAATAAGATATATGATTACCCTCCCTGGAGGATTATTTTTATTTATTAAACAATTTTATTTTATTTTGTTAATTGAATTTATATTTTAAAATTATATTATCTCAAATTTTATATAGCAATATATATAGTAAAAAGATGTTTACAAAATATTTTTCTTATATTTAAGATATATAAATTATCTTTGTTTTAAAAAAAAATAATATTTTCAGTTTTATTATAATTTTTTTTCACTTAGTATTATTGTTTTCTAATTAGTTTTTATACTATGAATATCTATCTATACTATTATTTGTGAAGTGATTTTTCGCAATGGAGCTTCCACGTTAAAAGTTAGAGTGGTTAATATCATTTATACCTTTAATGAATAAAAAAATATGAATTAGCTAAAAAAATAAAAACAAAATCAAAACTAATAATAGTGAGAATTATCCAAAATCTTAAAATGTATATTTTAATAAAAAGATAATTTCTATATATATTGTGTTGTAATCTGAAAAAACTTTTGATAAAAAGTTCAAAATTAAAAAAAACATATTAATCAAGTAAAATTTTTAATTTATATACTCAAAAAGAGAATATTAAGTGGTTTTTAAGATTTATTTATTAAATGAATATAACGAATGTAACTTTTTTTAATTATAATATATAAGCCTTTTCAAATGAAAATAAATAAATTATGATTTATAAATATAATATTTTCATTAGTAATGCATATATTAGCTCTCATGTTAAAATTTGGAGTGGTTAATATCATTTATATCCTTGATGAATAAAAATATATAAATTAGCTAAAAAATAAAAACGAATTTAAAACTAACAATAGTAAGAATTATTTAAAATCTTAAAATATATATTATAAATGAAAAGATAATTTCTGTATATATTGTGTTGTAATCCGAAAATACTTTTAATAAAAAGTTCAAAACTAAAAAACACATATTAATCAAATAGAATTCTTATATAATCGAAAAAATAATATTAGATGATTTTTAAGATTTATTTATTAATAATAAATATAATGGATGAAGCTTTTTAATTATAATACGTAAGAATTTTCAAATGAAAATAAATAACTTATGATTTATAGCTATAATATTTTCATTAGTAATGCATATATTAATAAATAGTTATAAAATGCTTTTGTCCACTGGAGCGAACAAAATACCTAAGAACCCATCAGATAGAGTAATTAGGAGCAGACATTAGATAATTGTCTAACCTCGTTTATATGTTTGGTTTTATAAAAAGTTAATTTTAGTGACAAATGCAAATGTACTAATTAACATGAATAGAGATAATAGGATCATGCATATAATAAATAGTTACATATAATATGTACTATAATTAAAATTTATTTTTATAATTTTATGTTTATCTATTACATTAGATAATTGAACGTAAATTAATATAATAAAACTTTTGGCCAAAAATAAATAAAACAATTCTAATATATATTATGTTGTTATCTAAAAATAATATTTTCAATCATAAAGATTCAAAAAATAATTCAATAATAGTCATATATATTGTAATGAGAAACTTCATTATAAATAAATATATCACCAATTTAAAAATTCAAGAGTATAAACATAACTTATCATTATGCTAATTATTGAAATAATAATATATGTATTAATAAATATCTATAAGATTATTATGCCCGTATGAGCCGGCAAACCATCTGAGTATCCACACAGTAATAACACAAGGTTCTCTCCTGGTGTTGACACATCAGACTTTTAGAGTCACATGAGAACGACATGTCAATAAATGAAAAAAGTTGAATTACCAATCGAAACATTTTAATATTACACATCAGATTTATTGAGAAAAAAGCAATTGTGGATACTTCCGAGGTGATTCACCGCCATGGCCACCGGCCCGCCGCTTCGATCTTCTCTATAGTCAACACAGATGTGACACATCTCTTTAACTGCTCTTCTCCGATCACCGGGAAGCCATCTTCTTTAAATTTTCACCTCCGTCAGATCCACAATTTCATTTTCCAGAAAAACCCTAGCCCCAATCCGATTCTCTTCGTCTCTTGCCGATCACTCCCCCGCCGCCGCCATGACTCCTTCCACTGTGGAAAGAATCGCCACACGACGGATCCACCGCAATCCGGGAACGTGGTTATAACATGGTCGCCGGTGCTGTCGATATTGGTTGTTCAGGAATGCGGCCGTGGAAGACGTGAGGAGATTCAAGATGTGTTTGGTCACTAAATCGGACGGTGAGAATTCGTTGGATAAGGGGAAGTACGTCGACGATGAGAAGTACTGGAGCGAATAAGCAAGCAACTCCGTAACAGTTGCTTAAAAATAAAATGTGATTTTGCGTTTTACAATGTTTCGTTCATGTTGTTTGGTCAGTGTTTTTATTAGAATCATGTCACAAGTGTTGACTCAATCATAGACCAACATGATCACGGTCGTTAGTTCATCATACACTGAAATCCAATGGTCTTGATCCAGAAAGTTATCAAATTCTCTTGGAAAAACGAAAATAACAAGAAATTAGCAGCACTGCAGTATTGCTCATGAAACGATTAATAAGTCGTATGGGAAAGTAAACTTAAATTCAATCCAGTCACTTGCCTATGCAGGACCAGCGCTACAGCAGGTCTGAAGTTAAGTCGGGATGTGTGTAATGGCAAAGGAGAAACTTTGTTAATAGTTCTGCTTTTCATCTTTATCTTTATTCATGAACCGAGGATGTAATAAGTTTATTTTCTGATGAATATTATAAACCCGTTCTCTTTTTATCAGTCAAGAATGATAACAATCCAATGATTTAGATAAAATTAGAAATATCAATTCAATGAGTATATTAGGATAACAAAATCATTTTGGTTTGTGAGTATCTTGCGGTTGCCTCACAAATTAAATCATAGATTTTCCATTACAGAGCTAGATGCTCACGAGATTTGGAACAAATTTTATGTCTATCTGACAGTAATAAATTAACTTGCAACAAAATTATTATGTGTCATAAAACGTATGATATCCCATGTAGAATTTTTTCTAAAAAGAATTATGTTACGATTTCATCATTTTCAATGGTCTTTTATTTTTAGGACATCGTTTTACTCATGGTTTATTTTTTCTTTAATTTAGAATATAAGTTTCATAAGGAAAAATATATTTATGAACAGTTAAAAGAAGTAAGCAAAAATTACTATTTTATGAGCTGGAGCTCAATCAAAAATAGAAATAAAACCAAAAATAGGGATACATTGCTTATTGCTCTTCTAAGCATGCATGTCTGGTAAGTATTTATTCATATATTTTTTGTTGAATAGATTTTTGTTATTTAAATAAGTTAAAAAAATTTAGTTAGAAAATTTGAAATGGTATCTTCTAAAAATGCAGAAATATTTGTTCTAAAAAATTATTTTATCCAATGATATATAAAAAATAGTTTCTTGATATATATATACTATAATTTCTTTAAACTTGTTGCTAATTTTTTCAAAGTATAAGTTTAACAAAATAAATTTTATACTAATTTTGGTAAAATAAAATAAAAAATAACCCGCAGCGTAGCGCGGGAATTAACCTAGTTAAAATTAAAATCAAAAGAAACCTCAAGAGGATAGCTATAGCAGCAGTCATAGGAACGCATATAGATTAGTTTTAGTTTAAGTTTTAATTTTGATGTAAATTTTAATTATATAAGAAAAACATATATCAAAGCGGCCTAAACTAGGTTTTTTTACAAAACATGGAGCAACAAGATCAAAAGAAGAACAGAAACGACTACAGAGGATGCTTTCCTGTCGACCTGATCTCAGAGTTACTTTTAAGGCTGCCTGAGAAATCTGTCTCGAGGTTCCGTTGCGTGTCAAAGCTTTGGTCATCAATAACCACAGATCCATATTTCATCAACTTGTTCGAAACTCGGTCCCCACGGCCAAGTCTTCTACTCTGCATCACAAATTATGACAGTCTGTTTGTTGCCTCTATTCCGCAACATAGGCATACTCTTCATCATAGTTCGAACAAGTCTTTCTCATCTTCTCAGCCTATTAGTTGTTATCGTATGAAGTTCCCAGAAACTAATGGTTTATGTACGGAATCTGTCCACGGCTTGATCTGTTTCCAGAAATCAGGAACGCCGGGAGTTTGGAACCCAAGCAAGAAAGAGTTTGTAACCTTTCCCAAGCCTAGAAAGAGCTGGAAATATTTAACAGTTTTCTTAGGATATGATCCAACCCAAGGTAAACACAAAGTAATGTGCCTTCCTTGTGACAGAAGTACTGATGTGTGTCGAGTCTTAACATTGGGATCAGTTCAAGAATCATGGAGAACAGTCAAAACAAACCAAAACCATCGTTCTTTCGATAGTACTATTGGGCGATGTATCAAGGGGGTTATTTACTATCTAGCCTATATTTTTCACGGTCGTCGTCAGGTTATAATGAGTTTCGATATCAAAACTGAAAAATTCAATATGATACCATTACCACTGGAAGGTATAGATAGATCCTATATGATAACTTATGAGGGAAGGTTAGCTTTTGTTGATGAGAAAAATACTAGCAGATTGTTGATTTTGGAGGATGCAGAAAGACACAAGTGGTCGAGCCAAGACTTCCTTTCATGTTTAGGTGATCAGTGTGATGTGATTACTAAACAATATTGGCGTTTAATAGGTTCCACCCATGCTGGTGAGCTTGTTTATTTAGCTTCCCATTTTGAAAAAATTTCATATATTCTATTTTGTGATCCCGTGAGAAACAGCTTTAGAAGATTTGAATTTAAAGGAATGGCGGAAGACGAATCTTGGCACAATGCAGATCAAGAAGAACCACTTTTCTCTCCTTCGAGTTGTCTCCAAATTTTCCTAAATCATACTGACTGTCAAATTTCTTTGTAACAACTTGTTGCTTTTTTTTTGTTGGCTTTGTTTTTAAAAAAAAAAATTATGTTATGCTTTTTTATATAATTTTCTCATTCTTTGCTTCAATTCTATGCGGTCCATTACCAATATGCGGGTACTATCTAATTCAAAAGTTATACAAGAATTTGCATTTATAACCATAAATTTGCAAGTATTTACCCTCCACTAAAACGGATTTGTTGGCCAGCTATACCATCCTGATCAAGTTTCTATCAGTGGCTTGTCACCAAGTAAAGGAGGGGCGATGCAAACGAAATAGGCTGTTGTTAGAATACATAGCTCCACTCACTGAGGCCAGCCACTTGGTAGATATAGCTTCGTGAGTTGCGACCAGACCAGTGACGTTATCACACCAGATTCAATTTAAGTAGTCAGTTTGGTTGCAACCGCTGGTATCATACGCGTTCTCGAATCCCAAAGGGCTCTTATATGGTTAGGACGGCGCCCAAGCAGCAAGACCATAAACATGATCTTTTAATAAAGAAGCTGTCACCGTTCAAGTCATTTAAGTCTTGAGTTTGGTTTCAAAGCTAGATTATAAAACCGGAGTGTATATATTATATAATGTGTTTGACCAAAACAACACTGCAGATTCTTGGGGAAGTGTATCAGAAATCAGAACAAAATGTGGATGCAATCAAACTTTTGAGCAAAGACTAGTGGCCGCAACAAGAAGCCTGCAAAGGGAATGGATTCAGTAGTGTCTCCTACGCGGTGGACGAATATCAAGAACCAAGTTAACGCAAACAAGAATGGGCTTATTTAGCGGCTTCAAGTGCAGAAGCTCCAGAGATAATCTCGATAAGCTCTGTTGTGATAGAAGCTTGACGAGTCCTGTTGTAAGTGAGGGTGAGACGGTCAAGCATTTCTCCTGTGTTTCTGCTTGAGCTGTCCATGGCAGACATCCTAGCTCCCATCTCACTTACACGCATTCTCCAGCACCGCATTGAACATTACCTAGAAGATGAGTATACAAAAACCACCGAAATTAATCCTTATATGTTAAAACACCATAACTCAAGTTTATATGTTCTTGGTTACTTACACAAGAGAACTGGAACTCGGCCAGATTCTGCAGGATACTCCCTTTGTTTCACCACCTTCAATCTCGTATGAGTCGAGCTCACCGAGTTTTCCTCCAACGTCAGATTCCTTTTCAATAATCTTTCAATGCAAAAACAAGAATACAAAAAAAAAATATAAGCTTATAGTTACAGCAGAAGGTGAATTACCTCAGGTGACAAAACAGTGGCCACAGTCGGTAGAAATGCGATGTAAACAATGCGCAAAGCATCGAACTCAACGTTCTTCAGGATGTCTTCATCAGCTAAAACTGAGACCTTGTGAAGCAAGTAAACATAAGAAACATTAAACAAAACAGAACATAGCTCGAGGATGAATCAGGGAGAGCAAGTAACAATTATAACCTTTTAATCAAAAAAAAAATAACAATTATAACCTACCTGAGCATAGTTGAGTGGATTCTTATTCAGTTCTGTTACAGTAAGGGAGATGTCGTTCTTTGAGTCACGGAACATTATAGCCTTTGCTTTCTCTCCCACAATAACAAACTTAACGTCCTTTCAGGACCTGCAATGAAACTTCACGTCCTTTTCAGTACCTGCACTGACTATTAAGCTAGAAGCTTTGATATATATTAGCTTAATTGATTTAGTATTTGCTAATATATAACAAAGCTTCTTGCTTAATAGTCAGTGCATAAAAACTACCAATTTTATATATCAGTTGTGATTTTGATATTTGATATTTGTATAATGTAATTATATGTTTTGAAACAATTTAGTAAAACAAAATGTTAAAAAGACTAAATAATTAATTGATCTACTTGCTAACACATGTATAGTTGAGGGATGGTTGGGAAAATAAAAAAAAGATGCGAGTCTGGTTGCAACTTATAAGTGACAGGTTTAAAAATTCGAATTCAAAAAAAAGAAAGAAATGAAGCTGGGGAAACTGGAAAGTTTGTATATTTGCACCCATAAGGCCATAACCCATTTGTCGATTCTTCACATGTATCTAGTTGTTTGTATAAAAAAATTGTGACTATTTTTTTTTTGGTAATCATGTTAAAATTGTAACTATTTTTTGTTTGAAAAATCTGTATATTTGCATTGATTTTATGAAAATATGGTTTTATGTAATCTAGTTGTTTGAAATATCGGTTACTCCATGCATCTTCACCTTTGAAACCGCCAACGACGACTGAATCAACTCGTGTTTTCAGCCAGACACCGGCGAAACAGCCATTTAATCTGAAGACTCAGCTTGTGCAAGCAGTTGAAACCCATAACTCTCCGTCTAGGTAATGACTAATGAATTTTATTTTTCTCTTTTATATATTTGTCTCCAAGAAGCAAGCATACTCTAAAAAAAAGCAAGTATACTTTGTTTCTTCTTTTACATATTTGTCTCTAAAAAGCAAGTATACTCTGCTTCATCCCAGAAGCAAGTATACTCTGTTTCATCTTCATCCATATGTTCCTAATATTTAGTTTTAGAAGTTTCATTTAGTGTTTTATTATTTGTAGTTTAGTTTTATGATTTGAAATTTGGACTTTATAATTAGAATCTAGGACTGAAAATTAACATAAAATATATAATACGAGCCTTTTCTATTACGTTGTATTTACAGGTGGTCCATTTATGTTAAAACATGCGATGAAATGATACTATTTCTCATGGTTGTAGCTCTGGCTTTTTTACCTATTCGGTTTGCGGTTGGTAGTGAACACAAAAATAGTGGTACCATCCTTGGAGTCGAAGATTATCTAGAAGTGGTTATCACTTTACTTGAAGACTTTAACAAGATTGACCCTTTTATTTTATTTGCAGGTTCTACATCTTGTCTTCCGGTTCTTTCTCCCATTTCACGGTATGATGCTAAATTATTGTTACAATGACTCGGATACTAAATTATTGTCATATGTACTTCACTGACTGTTCTTCGAAATATTGGCATTGCCATTCGAAGGCAATTGGTGAATTGATAATAATGTCTCAGCGTTTTCAAGCGACACATTCTCAAGTTTAGTGCTTTTTTTTAAGTGATAATAATGCACAATTTCTTTACATTTATTAATGTTATGTAATGGGCAAGTTAAAAAGTGAAAATCTGCCTCTAATTCAAAAATCATGGTAAACATGTAATTTTGTCATACTAATCAATGCATAATTCGATTGACCACAAAAGTCAAATGCATAATTCAAGTATGGTAATTGCTGATTATAAATTAGTTTCATAGAATTTTGTGTTTAGTGTTGATTTTATAGTTTATGGTTTTAGCTAGTTATTATATCATTCAAGATTTTAAATTTAGAATTAGTATAAGATATTTGACTATGCACTTTTCTGTACTTTCTATTAGCAGGAACCGATGGTCTACTTACGTTAAACGATGCCATAAGATGATAGCCTTTCTCACAGCCTCAACTTTAGCTTTTCAACCTGTTCGCTATCTCATTGATGCTCAAAGGAAGTGTGGGAGTTTGATTCATTTGGAAGATTACATAAGAGTCATTGCAAGGTTCCTTGGAGACAACATTACCATGGTTGATCCTTTTCTATTCCTGGCATTGGCATACGCTCTGTCCTACATCGTTGCTTCTGCTTCTTTATCCCATTCCAAAGTACAGACCGCTGAGCTGGTATCTATTATTCTTGAGTTCGGTATGGTCTTTTTGGTGATATTCTATACATCACCAATAACCTTTTTGTATGCCTTGTTTTTGGCTTCTTCATTGGCGCCATCACCATCCGAGAGTTCTGGCTTGCACGGAGAGACTCTTGAGGAGAGAACAATACAAACAAAAGTAGTTACTATTTAACGCCAACGAGAACAAAACGATTTGAGTATATTTTTCTTTTACTATTGCACATATCCATTATATGATTAATTCATGGAGATATGTTTCTTTTTTAGTTTCATATGAATCCAATAGCATCACTCTTTACGTGATCAATAGATGTATATTTCACGATTCTCTTTCCATAAATTGAAAAAACAATATGGGTTGCGGAAACAAGCACAAGAAGAAGATTGCTGTGACACATGTTAGCTGTTTACATACAATTTCTTCTTTTGTAGATACATAACCATCACAGATATTTTACTCTATCCACTGAGGTAAGATACCAAAGAAAGATGACGTAAAAACTAAAGCCAGAAGCATAATAGTAGAGACAATGATACTATATGGATAATCCAATAAAATACAATGCACTTCTTCCACCGGTTTAATTAGGCACAAACTTTATGGATCATATTGTTAACATAATCCATTACAACTAAATCGTTAAGAAGATACATATATGTGTCCAAGTTTCATGTTTAGTCGACCCAACTTTCTTCTCACAAGATCTAGAAGTAGATGCTAAATTTTTTTCTTGCCATATTCTTTCACATGTAGTAGGATTATTTCAGTGTGTGGAAACTTCAATAATGACAAATTTTCGGAAAAAAATTGGGTTAAGAAGCCCATGAGGCTTAAAATTATTCCCTCAAGAATACAACTTCATAAACAGTAAATACTAAACCAATGGTTCGATTAAGGAATCATCTCCAGAATAAAAGTGGACCACATAATGAAAAACGTCCAAAAGAAGACTGGTATCCTTAGGAAACAAAAGGCAAAAGCTTCAATTTGATCTGATGGAACCCTGTAGCCGAGGAGAAACATAGATCCCATCAGATGGCTGACATGCCCGAAGACTGTGACACACATCTGGTCTTTAAAAGACGCTCTCGCAACAATTTCCACTAAACCAAACACAAGGTATAAGACAAAGAGGCTTTTATTCCATCAGATGGCTGACATGCCCGAAGACTGTGAGTCTGTGACACACATCTGGTTTTTAAAAGACGCTCTCGCAACAATTTCCACTAAACCAAACACAAGGTATAAGACAACGTATAATGGAATTTTAAATTTGTAATAACTTTAAAAATCATGCATTTTATTGTTTTAGGATTTAGGCTCTTTTCTAATTCTTCAAATTTTATTTACCACAATGAATCAATGATTGGGTAAAAGTAACAGTGTAGCTTCGTGAGTTGTGACCAGACCGGTGATGTTATCACACCAGACAAGACTCCAGTTGAAGTAGTCAGTTTGGCTGCCGCCGTTGGAATCAAGCTCGTTCTTGAACTGCCTAAATCCTAATGCCTTCTCTATGGTTCTGACGGCGAGCAACAAGACTTGCTATACTTATCATGACAACAGACTCATTAGACAGGATACGCTTGTACTTTCGTAGCCTTTAGTGTGTTTTTTATTTCCAAAAAATAGCATTGATTTTTGTTTCAAAGCTAGAATATAAAACTGTATATATAATGTGTTTGGAAACAACACTGCAGATTATAGAGGGGAAGTGTACTGAAATCAGAACAAATGTTAATGCAATCATCAGTAATCCTGCTGGAAATTACAGGGATATTATTCTGAAAAATCCTTTGAGCAAAGACTGGTAGCCTCAACGAGAAGCCAGCAAAGGAAAACTGACTCAGTAGTCCTTAGAGAATTCAAAACACACTGTCTCCTTCAAGGTGGACGAGTATCAAAAACCAAGTCAACGCAAACAAGAATGTGCTTATTTAGCGGCTTCAAGTGCAGAGGCTCCAGAGATAATCTCGATAAGCTCTGTTGTGATAGAAGCTTGACGAGTCCTGTTGTAAGTGAGGGTGAGACGGTCAAGCATTTCTCCTGCGTTTCTGCTTGAGCTGTCCATGGCAGACATCCTAGCTCCCATCTCACTACACGCATTCTCCAGCACCGCATTGAACATTACCTACATTAAAAAGTTTATGAAATTCACCCATATTAATCCTTATGAGTTTAAACACCATAAAACAAGTTTATATGTTCCTGGTTACTTACACAAGAGAACTGGAACTCGGCCAGATTCTGCAGAATTTCTCCCTTTGTTTCACCACCTTCAATCTCGTATGAGTCGAGCTCACCGAGCTTTCCTCCCACTTCAGACTCCTTCTCAATAATCTACCAACGCAAAAACACAAATAAGTAAACAATAAGTTTATAGTTCAGCAGAATGTGATATACTGAGCACTAATCATCGTCCTGAGACATTCGACAGTTGTGACTTACCTCAGGTGACAAAACAGTGGCCACAGTCGGTAGAAATGCGACGACAGAATGGAACTTGTTGTAAACAATGCGCAAAGCATCGAACTCAACGTTCTTCAGGATGTCATCAGCTAAAACTGAGACCTGTTGCAGCAAGTAAACAACATAAGAAACATCAAAGAAAACAGTAAATAGCTCGAAGACAAACGAATTGAGGAGAGCAAGTAACAATTACGACCTACCTGAGCATAGTTGAGTGGGTTCTTATTCAGCTCTGTAACAGTAAGGGAGATGTCGTTCTTTGAGTCACGGAACATTATAGCCTTTGCTTTCTCCCCGACAATAACAAACTTCACGTCCTTTTCAGGACCTGCAATGAAACAAGAATTAAATCAGGTACGGTAATTTAGGGAAACAAAACCATGAAACCATCGAATAGGGCTTTCGAAACATACCAGCATTCAACTTGTACAAAGCCCTGCTCACTTTAACAACAGTGGAGTTAATTCCACCACAGAGACCCTTGTCAGAAGAGAGAGTGACCACCACACTCTTCTTCACATCAATGCCTGTTTTTCCATCAAGTAAATGCTAGAAATCAGAAAAAGGTCCAAAAAGAACAAAACAGATATAGCAAGAGTTGAACATCTAAGAAGAGAGAGCTAAGAGTATAAGATTGTTCGTCATCATCAACAACACAAGTGGAATGATCAGCAACACTAATTAATATAAACAACTGGAGCCATACTGGGATTGTCTCCAAGAAGAGCAGTAAAAGGCTGCCAAAGTCCACGGGAGTTCTCAGCTCTGCCTTGAACAGCTCTTAGCTTAGAAGCAGCAACCATCTTCATGGCCTTTGTGATCTTTTGGATGTTCTTCACACTCTTCATCCGGTTACGCACTGCAGAGAGTATACAATAATTAAAACCGATTCATGGATATTTACAAGTAGAACATAACTTAGCTAAAAAAAAAACAATATCCAATGATCAGCAGAGAGACTTTACCAACTTGAGTTGAGATAGAACGAACTCCAAGAGGTCCTTCATCCCTAACAAAACAAACTCAGGTTAATCCTCCTCCTCAACATTATCATGAGCACACAACAACACTAGACACAAAAGTAAAATTGGATCAATCAAACGCCAAAAAAGCAAACAACTTTTCTCCGACAGGAACACGAAACATCATTATCACAACGTTTCTCCGACAGGAACACGAGATTCGACGTTACTGAGTCTCAAACAAACCAATTCGACTCAATCTCGCTAAAAAAAATTGAAAAAAAAAATTATTTGCAGGGAGAAATGCTTAACCCTAAAACGATCAAAGAGTCAAATCAAACGAAGCGAATTTGGGATTCGAAAGAGTAACATCTACGTTTGTGGGGAGGGGCGTATAAGCGAGGGATAAGAAAAGGAAGGAAGGAGGGAAGAGATCTCACTGATCAGAAGAGAGAGGAGATCGGATGGCGGCGATTGGGCGAGCTGCGATTGAAGGGAGGAGACGCCTCCCTTCGCGACGGAAAACAGCCATTGCCATTGCTCACAGATCCGGGGCTAGTCTTCTTCTTCTTCTTCTTCTTCTTCTTCTTCTTCTCGACTCGGATGATAAAGGCAAGGTAGATTCGAGGGCTCGTAATGACTGCTACTGGGCGAAGCAAAACCAAGGGCTTTGTTTGACAGAAACACTCTCACTTTTGATGCGGCGTCGTTTTCGGATGATGACTACCAAAATTTCTCCTGGGTTCAATTTGGGGTCGACAAAGGCTATACTGATATTTATACGGCCCGTTTTGTATGTATTATATAAGGCCCAAGTTTTATCTCATCACCTCAATTTGCCACGTCATCACTTGTTATTTCTTTTAGTTCTGGCAGTCTTCTCCTTCCAATAAAATCTGCAGACAAAATAATGCGAGTTGGTTATGTCAGTTAACGAACTCTTAAGTGTCATACCAGAAAATTCTCCAAAGATGAATACTTCTCGTTTGATGATAAAAGTTATTTCAACTAAAAGCAAAAAGATTAATAAAATTATTCTTCAAAATAATGTGTAAATTAAATATAATTTCAAATCATTTATAAAACAAAACAAAATTTATTTGGGTAAAATAGTAGTATTCAATAAAATATAAACACAATATAGAACGTAAAAGTTGTTTATACATTTCGAAACAAAAAAATCTAAAGTGTGAACGTGCAAAAAAAAAGTGTGAACGTGCATTTGCATAATTCACTAAAGTCCAATATAAAAAAGGTCAACTGTTAGCTGGATAGACGATATGATCTGCTGACAGAATAAAAGAGAGTTCCTTAAGTTTCATGAATTGTATGATTCGTTGATGCGATGGCGGCGTTAAAAAAACATACATACAGTATACATCAAGTCTTTTAATATCTTTTCGTTTCAATCATTTCAAACAACTTTTTCAATCACGAACACCATGTCGCAACCGCGTCTAGCTTCATGTTTTGCTTCTATTTTCTTCATCATCTTGGCTTCATACTTCTTAGTGATCAATGCTCTTATCTGTCGTCCTGACCAGATCCAAGCTCTTATGCAATTCAAGAACGAGTTTGAATCCAACGGTTGCAAACGCAGTGACTATCTCAACGGTGTCAGGTGCGATAACGCCACTGGTGCAGTCACAAAGCTACAACTCCCAAGCGGTTGCTTCACTGGGATTCTCAGACCAAACAGTAGCCTCTTTGGATTAAACCATCTTCGTCACCTCAATCTCTCTCACAACAACTTCGCTTCTTCTTCACTCCCTTCTGAATTCAGCAATCTCAACAGACTAGAGGTTTTGTCTCTTTCCTTTAATGGCTTTATTGGTCAAGTTCCTTCCTCTATTAGTAGCCTAATCCATCTTACCCATTTAAACATTTCCCATAACGAGTTGACCGGTGGTTTTCCACTTATAAGGAATCTAACAAAGCTCTCATTTCTAGACCTTTCTTATAATCAATTCTCAGGAATCATACCTTCTGATTTACTACTCACTATGCCCTTGTTGTCTCATCTTGATTTGAAAAAGAATAGCCTCACCGGTACAATAGAGGTTCCAAATTCTCCTTCTTCATCTAGACTAGTGTTTTTATCCCTTGGCCAAAACCAATTTGAAGGGCAAATCCTTAAGCCTATCTCAAACCTCATCAACCTCAACCATCTTGATGTTTCTTCCCTAAACACAACCTACCCAATTGACTTAAACATCTTCTCTCCACTCAAATATTTGTCTGTGCTTCATCTTTCTAGAAATAAGTTATTACCAGCCAGTCTAAACTCTTTAGACATCTCATTTCACCTAGAAATCTTGGTCATGCGAGGATGTGACATCACCGAGTTCCCAAACATCTTGAAGACCCTCCAAAACTTGCGGAATTTAGACCTTTCAAGAAACAGAATCGAAGGGAAAGTCCCTGAGTGGCTTTGGAAGCTTCCTCGTCTTAGCCACGTGAATCTTGCATACAACTTCTTCACCGGTTTGGAAGGTTCGTCAGAGATTCTAGTTCATTCATCAGTTCAGTTACTGGATCTTGCATACAACTCCATGACAGGAGCATTCCCTATTCCACCACCTAATATTATCTACTTGTCAGCGTGGAACAATAGTTTCACTGGGAACATACCTCTCCAGGTTTGCAACCGAAGCTCTCTCGTTGTGTTTGATCTGTCCTACAACAGATTCACCGGTACGGTACCTCGATGTTTGAGTAACTTACCGATAGTGAATCTCAGGAAGAACAGCTTGGAAGGAAGCATACCTGATGAGTTCTATCGAGGCGCTTTGACACAGACGCTTGACCTTGGCTTCAATAGACTAACCGGGAAGCTTCCAAGATCGCTTTTAAACTGCTCATTTCTGAAGTTTCTAAGTGTTGACAACAACAGAATCGAAGACACGTTTCCTTTCTGGCTAAAGGCTCTTCCAAACTTGCAAGTCTTTACTCTCCGCTCAAACAGATTCTTTGGCCAGCTCTCTCCTCCTGACCAAGCTCCTCTGGCCTTCCCCGAGCTGCGTATACTTGAACTATCGGATAACAGATTTGAAGGAAGCTTGTCACCAAGTTACTTTGTTAACTGGAAAGCATCATTGTTCAAGGTAGATGAAGATGGGCGTATTTACATGGGAGACTACAAGCATACTTACTTTGGATATGAAGATACTTTGGATTTGCAATACAAAGGTCTATTCATGGAGCAAGGGAAGGTACTTACTTCCTACAGCACTATTGACTTCTCTGGAAACAAACTTGAAGGACAGATTCCTGAGTCCATTGGTCTCTTGAAGGCATTGATTGCGTTGAACTTATCGAACAATGCCTTCACGGGTCATATTCCTCTGTCTTTGGCAAATGTTACTGAGCTGGAGTCACTAGACCTGTCTAGAAACCAACTCTCTGGGACTATTCCTAAAGAACTCGGGAGGCTCTCGTTTCTATCGTATGTGAGTGTGGCTCATAACCAGCTTAAAGGTGAAATACCACAAGGACCACAGTTTAGTGGGCAAGCTGAATCATCATTTGAAGGGAATGCAGGTCTGTGTGGTCTTCCTCTCCCAAGAAGTTGCTCTGCGCCACCAACACAGCAGCCTAAGGAAGAAGGTGAAGAAACAGAGGAAGCAGTTTTAAACTGGAAAGCAGTGGTTATAGGGTATGGTCCTGGCTTGTTGTTTGGATTGTTAATAGCTCACATTATTTTTTCATACAAGCCAAAGTGATATGTCAAAGATAGTTGGTCCGGATAAGCACAAATAATCCAGTAAAATTGTTTGTCTCTGGATTCAATAATCGTGTAGAACCAGAAACAGTTATATGTAAATATAGTATGTTGATATGTTGTTAGGTGATCTAAGAAAGAGGTCTTAGTTAAGTCTCTCTTTCGGCTGATGAATGTCTCGTTAGATTGTTGAGAAAGTGACTTTGTCATATACGGCTTTGGTTCGTGCATGATTCTTGAAGTTACTAGCTTTTTTCACGATGCTCCCTCTTAAGACAAACTGGATCAAGTAAACATAAGAGAGTTGGAGACTAAAAGATTATATAGGTCTCAAGAGTTCAATCCCAGACCAGAGATTCATGAAATCCCTCTTTGACTAAAAACACAATTGATACAATCTTGTATCTAAAGAGTACTTCCCAATATAACAATCTGCTTCATAGTATAAACTAACTTTCGGGGATAACAGTGAACTAATGTATGCACATGAAAAGTCATGTTCGTCGTCTAATTTTGATACATTTTGGTCTAACTTCATTCATGTCAAGTCAACCTAATTTATAAAGTTGCAACATAGAGAGAAACATAACAATATTCACGGTTTGAGGAATCAATAAGTCAGAAAATAGAGAATGTGAGCGCAGTTATGCTATCTACATTGTAAGTGGGATCGATTAGTACGAGTTGCTTATGTAACCAAACAAACTGACCAATGTGAATTCCTGCGAAAACTATAATCTAAGATGTAGGGCCATTTATTTATTGGTGGTTGGCTGGTCGCCTACGATTCTACGAATAACCAAATTCGTATTATTTAATCTTAATGTGCGTTATCCTATTTATGCTGATTTGTTTGGTAGCTAAGTTAGTCTGAACGTGCAACTTGTAATTCAAATCTCTTTAACTCCAATGAAAAATGAAAAAAAAAATAAAGTCAAATGGTATGTGACTATGTCTACACTCTAGACAGAGTGCATGGAGATATCCACGTGGAATGGAGTTTCATCAAGCTTATGACTGGTAGACATAGCACGTGGGTTTTAGACCCAACACATTTATCAAGTACGAACCGATGGCGGCAGCACAGAAAAGCAAAACAACATATAAGAATTCGCTTACATGTCTTTTTGGTTTTAATCATTTCCTCAAAAAACTCTTTCAATCACCAATACGATGCCACGATCGTGTTTGCGTTTACGTTCTCTCTCTTTACTCTTGTTCACTTCAAGTTTCTTGATGATCAATGCTCTTACTTGTCGTCCCTGTTGGAGATAAACATGAAGATAGCTTGGAAGCTAAGCAATAAGGAATCCTAAGAGTGTTAGGAATATGAGAAGCTAATACCTAAGAGTTTAGGAATAATAGAAGCTATATATAGAGTTGCAAGAGTGTTGCATCCAATAGAGAGTTTTTATAGTTTGTGTGAGAGCTTAAGTTTTTGAGAAGTTTTCTTGAGTTAATAAAGAGAGTTCTTTATTTTGAGATCTTATACAAACATTGAGATAATATTTGGTATCAGAGCTAATCGATCGAGAAGAACATGGGAGACATAGTGGTCGCAAAGAAGGAAGGAAGTTCATCGTCCATACGATGTCCAATGTTAAGTCCCACAAATTACACGGTGTGGGCAATACGAATGCAGCTGGTCCTAGATGTTCATGAAGCTTGGGAGATCATAGAAACAGAGTCAACCGACAAGAAGAAAAACAAGCAAGACAACCGTTTCCATCTGCTACATCTTACCGAGCATCAAAGGTACTAGAGCTAGTACATGGGGATCTTTGCGGACCAATAACGCCATCAACAGCAGGAGGGAACCGTTATATATTCGTGCTCATTGACGATCACTCGAGGTATATGTGGACTATACTCCTAAAAGACAAGTCAGAAGCATTCGAGAAGTTCAAAGCATTTAAAAGTATTGTGGAAAGTGAAGCAAATGAGATGATCAAAACCTTGAGAACAGATAGGGGTGGAGAATTCACAAGCAACGAGTTTCGAGAGTATTGTGAAAGAACAGGAGTTCAGCGTCATCTTACGGCTCCATACACCCCGCAACAAAACGGGGTGGTCGAAAGGAGAAATAGAACTCTGATGGGAATGACAAGGAGCATCTTAACACACAGAGATGTGCCTAACTACTTATGGGGAGAAGCTATACGACACTCTACTTATCTCATTAATCGCATAGCAACAAAGAGTTTGGAGTTACAGACACCATATGAAGCTTATAGAGGAAGAAAGCCAAACATCAAACATATTCGTGTGTTTGGCTGCGTTGCTCATGCTAAGGTAGAGAAGACAAATCTGAGAAAACTTGATGAAAGGTCTCGTACTCTTGTACACCTTGGAACCGAACCAGGATCTAAGGCATATCGATTGTTTGATCCCACACACCAGAAGATAAGTGTTAGTCGAGATGTTGTGTTTGAAGAAGACAAATCATGGGATTGGAACAAGAATGATCGAGATAAGATGCCCGGAAGCTTTGAAGTTACACTTGGAGAATATGGAAATCAAGGACTCAAGGAGATTACAAGTGATACAGTCTCGTCTGATGTGAAAAGCCCCGAGAAGATAAAAGAAGAAACAGAGACTGAAGTTGAAACAGAGGAAACAGAGACTGCAGAAACAGAGGATGAAATGGAAGAAACAGAGGCACAACCTCGACGATCCACAAGAGTTGGTAAGAAACCAGCGTACCTTGACGACTATGTATGTCTTGCAGAGATAGAAGGGGAGCGACTTCTACTATTATTGAATGAAGAACCATGGGATTTTAAGACTGCAATAGAAGAACGAGTTTGGCGTGTCGCATGTGAAGAAGAGATAAACTCTATTGTTAAAAACAATACATGGGATCTTGTTGATCTTCCACAAGGAGCAAAGGCAATTGGGTTAAAATGGATTTTCAAAATAAAGAGGAATGCGGATGGAAGCATTAACAAATATAAGTCAAGACTTGTAGCCAAAGGGTACATTCAGCGACATGGGATTGACTTCGAGGAAGTCTTTGCGCCAGTTGCACGCATAGAGACAGTAAGATTTCTGATTGCTTTGGCTGCATCAAATGCATGGGAGATCCATCATTTAGATGTTAAAACCGCGTTTTTACATGGAGACTTGAAGGAAGATGTATACGTTAAGCAGCCAGAAGGGTTTGAAGTTAAGGGAGAAGAGAACAAGGTGTATAAACTCAACAAAGCCTTATACGGTCTAAGGCAAGCTCCAAGAGCCTGGAACGAGAAACTCAACAAGGTCCTTGAGAAATTGAGATTCAAGAGGTGTACGAAAGAACCTGCATTGTATCGGAGAAAAGAGTGTGATCATCTACTCTTGGTCGCAGTTTATGTAGATGATCTATTGGTTACTGGGTCTGACCAAAGGATGATACATGGTTTTAAGGGAGAGATGTCGAGTAACTTTGAGATGAGTGACCTCGGTTTACTGACATATTATCTCGGGATAGAAGTCAGACAAGAATCTGGGAGGATTACATTGTGTCAAGAGAGATATGCTAACAAGATCTTGAGTGAGACGGGCATGAGTGAATGCAATGCTACACATACTCCGATGGAGTTTGGTTTAAAGATGTCGAAAGCAGAGGAAGAAGATAACATAGATGAGAAGGATTACAGACGGACAATTGGCTGCTTGCGCTACTTGTTACACACACGGCCAGACCTTGCTTTTAGTGTAGGTCTACTTAGCCGGTATATGCATAATCCGAAGACTTCTCATGGTGTGGCGCTAAAACAAGTACTAAGGTACTTAAGAGGAACGACGAAGCTGGGACTTGTATACAAGAAATCAGAGGATATGCGACTGGAGGGATTCAGCGATGCAAGCCACAACATCGACGATGATGATGGTCGAAGTACTACAGGCCACTTATTTTATTTGAATGAGTGTTTGATAACTTGGTGCTCACAAAAACAGGAAACAGTGGCATTATCGTCGTGTGAGGCTGAGTTTATGGCTGCAACCGAGGCTGCAAAGCAAGCCATATGGCTTCAGGAGTTGATGGAAGAAATCGATGGAAGAGCAAGTGATCAAGTGGTGATAAAACTGGATAATAAGTCTGCCATAGCGCTGACAAAAAACCCCGTGTTCCATGGCCGGAGTAAACACATCCACAAACGCTACCATTTTATTAGAGAGTGCATCGAAAATGAGTTGGTCGACGTTCAACATGTGCCGGGAACAGAACAGAAGGCGGACATCTTAACTAAAGCATTGGGAAGGATTAAATTCAAAGAGATGAAGGATCTTGTGGGAGTTCAAGACATAGAAGAAGCTAACTTCAAGTTTAAAGGGGAGAATGTTGGAGATAAACATGAAGATAGCTTGGAAGCTAAGCAATAAGGAATCCTAAGAGTGTTAGGAATATGAGAAGCTAATACCTAAGAGTTTAGGAATAATAGAAGCTATATATAGAGTTGCAAGAGTGTTGCATCCAATAGAGAGTTTTTATAGTTTGTGTGAGAGCTTAAGTTTTTGAGAAGTTTTCTTGAGTTAATAAAGAGAGTTCTTTATTTTGAGATCTTATACAAACATTGAGATAATAGTCCCGACCAGATCCAAGCTCTAATGAAATTCAAGAACGAGTTTGAATTCGCCGGTTGCAACCGCAGTGACTGTCACGAAGCTACAGCTCCCAAGTGGTTGCTTCACTGGGATTCTTAAACCAAACAGTAGCCTCTTTGAGTTGCATCATCTTCGTTACCTTAACCTCTCTCACAACAACTTCACTACCATCTGAGTTCAGCAATCTCAACAGGTTAGAGGTCTTGTCTCTTGCCTACTTCACTACCATCTGAGTTCAGCAATCTCAACAGGTTAGAAGTCTTGTCTCTTGCCTCTAGTAGCTTCACTGGTCAAGTCCCTTCCTCATCTAGTAAGTTAATATCTCTGACCCATTTAAACCTTTCACACAAGCTCACTGGTAGTTTCCCACTTGTAAGAACTCTCACCAACCTCTCAGTTTTAGACCTTTCTGATAATCAATTCTCAGGAGCCATACCTTATGATTTACTTATAACTATGCCCTTCTTGTCTCATCTTAGTTTGAGAAAGAATCATCTCAACGGTTGTGTAGAAGTTCCCAAGTCTTCTTCTTCATCTAGGCTAGTGTACTTGTCCCTTGGGGAAAACCAATTTGAAGGACATATCCTAAAGCCCATCAACCTAGAGACCTCGAGTTTTCTTCACTAAACATCAGTTGTCCAGTGGACTTAAGCATCATCTCCTCTCTCAAAGCTTTGTTGATCCTTGATATTTCTAAAAACAGGTTGTTAGCGGCATCTTGAATCCTAAACCCGTTAATTGAGGTTTAGAATACAGTAATCAGATATTAAATGAGATTAAAAGAGTCAAGAGTCAAAGGTTTGTTTAATGAAGTGTAAGCAAAGAATCGAATGAAAAAAAAAAGTATTCCAGTTGGTGGAATGAGATGAAATATTCATTTTCTTTTATTTCAACTAGTGAATATTTTGTGGAATGAGAAAGAATTAAGCAATCAGCAAGTTTCTATTCCAAAAAATGTATTCCAGTTGCATCCAAAATAATGCAAGTTATCATGTCACGTAACAAACTTTTAAACTTGTCGTTTCGTTTTATAGATTATCTTACCTATAAGCAAAAGAGATTGATAAATATATTCTTCAAAAGGTATTATTTCATATATGTATAAATCAATCATTAAAAAAACACAATATATTTAGCAAAAAAAAAAAAAAAAAAAAAAACACAATACAAACTATTTGGAACACACATTATTCAATAAATATAAAAAACAGCATATATACATAATTTAAAGTGTGAATGTTATAGAATAACAAGAAGTTGGTAATAAGAAGTCCTTCTCTTATTCAATATATCAAAGCTTTAACCACAACACAATATAAGCTTTCAATCACAAAACACATATATGTCAGTCCATCGACATATCAATATATATAGTCAAATAGAAATCCTAAACCAAACACACAAAGGTAAGTCAATAACTTCCTAATCACACAAGGATTCTATAACTTGATCACTAAGTTATTCAAGCTTATCAACATTCTCCCCCTTAAGCTTGAACCTCTCTTCATCCACATCTTCAACTCCAATTAGACACCTCATTTCTTTGAACTTCAACCTACCAAGCGACTTGGTGAGAATATCTGCCTTTTGCTCGACTCCAGCTACATGTTCAACTTCTATCAGCTCGTTTTCCACACATTCCCTTATAAAATGGAACCTCCTATGAATGTGTTTGCTTCTTCCATGGAACACCGGATTTTTCGTGAGGGCTATTGCAGATTTGTTATCAACCTTGATAAGAACACGTTTGCTTTCTTCTCCCACTGCTTCACTTAGTAACTCCTGCAACCACACCGCTTGTTTTGCTGCTTCGGTCGCGGCCATGAACTCAGCTTCACAAGAAGAGAGAGCCACAATCTCCTGTTTAGACGAGCACCAAGTGATAGGACTATTACCAAGATAAAAGATATGACCCGTGGTGCTTTTACCGTCGTCTTCATCAACATTATGAGATGCATCGCTATAACCTGTCAACTTCGTTCCTGTGCCTCGTGAGTAGTATAACCCGAGTGAGCATGTTCCACGTAGATACCTAAGAATAAGCTTCAGAGCAGCTCCGTGAGAAGTCCTCGGGTCCTGCATATAGCGGCTAAGAACACCAACTGAAAACGACAGATCCGGTCGAGTATGTAATAGGTAGCGAAGGCATCCAATAGTACGGCGGTATTGTTTCTCATCTATCTTCTCTTCTTCAACCGCTTTAGAGAACTTGCCATTTAACTCCATCGGTACATGAGAACTATTGCAGGAGCTCATGAGGGTTTCTTCAAGTATCTTTCGAGCATATCTGTCTTGTTTCAGTATAATTTCGTGATCAAGTTGCAAGACTTCTATGCCAAGGTAATAGGTAAGCTTTCCAAGGTCGCTCATCTCAAATTTCTCAGCCATTTCATCTTTGAACTCCTTTATAGCTTTGAGAGAAGATCCGGTGACTAACAAGTCATCTACATAGACTACGACGATAAGAAGTTCTCTGTTTTCCTCCTTGCGACACAGAGATGGCTCTTTCGAGCATCTCCCAAACTTCAGGCTCTTGAGAATCTTATTCAGTTTTATATTCCAAGCTCTAGGAGCTTGTCGTAGACCGTAAAGAGCCTTCTTTAACTTGTATACCTTGTGTTCTTCACCAGCAACAACAAATCCTTCAGGTTGCGTTACATACACTTCTTCCCTTAATTCTCCGTGAAGAAACGCAGTCTTGACGTCGAGATGATGTATCTCCCAACCGTGAGATCCTGCTAGTCCAATGATCAATCGTATTGTTTCTATGCGTGCCACTGGAGCAAAGACTTTGTCATAATCTACCCCATGACGTTGAACATATCCTTTGGCCACCAAACGGGCTTTGTACTTGCTAATAGTTCCGTCGGCGTTACATTTGATTTTAAATACCCATTTTAAACCAATAGGCTTCACACCAGCAGGTAGCTCGACAAGATCCCATGTATTGTTCTTTTCAATCGAGAATATTTCATCTTTGCAAGCATTGATCCAGACTTCCAACTCCTTAGCTTCTGCAAAACTCCAAGGTTCGTCGTTGATGATCATTAGTAGTTGTTCTCCTTCTATTTCTGCAAGAAGAACATAATCGTTAAGATGTGCAGGTAGCCTTGAAACTCTACTTGATCGTCTTGGCTGTTCTTCTTCTTCTTCCAACTCGCTGTCATTATCATCACCTTCACTACTCTCTGAACCGTTAGCTTCATCGGTTTTAGTACCTTCAAAATTCTCACCAAGCATTCGTATATCAACCTTAAATTCAGCAGGCTTATTACTCCCAGGCTGCTTTGTCCAGAACCACTCCTTTTCTTCCTCGAATATAACATCACGGCTCACAACAATTCGTTTGCTGAGAGGATCATACAGACGATATGACTTTGATCCCGGCTCTGTTCCTAGATGAACCAGAGTTCTAGACCTGTCATCAAGCTTTCTCCTCCCAGCTATCTCGGTTCGGGCGTGACATACACACCCAAATACTTTTAAGTGCGAGAGATTTGGCTTCCGCCCCCTTAGTGCTTCATAAGGAGTCACACCGTTGAGTGATCTAGTTGCAACTCTATTAATCAAGTAAGTAGTGTGCCGAACAGCTTCACCCTAGAACTTATTAGGCATATTCATGCCTTTAAGTATTGCTCTCGTCATCTCTAGTATTGTCCGATTACGTCTCTCCACTACTCCATTCTGTTGAGGAGAGTACGGAGCAGTTAAGTGACGTGCAATACCGGATTTATCACAGTAGACAGTGAACTCATGGCTAGTGAACTCTCCTCCTCTGTCTGTTCGTAATGTCCTCAGCTTTGTATGTGTCTCTCGTTCTACTAGTACCTTGAATGCTTTGAACTTCTCCAGTGCCTCGCTCTTAGCCTCAAGTAGAATGGTCCACATATACCTTGTGTGATCGTCAATAAGAACAAACACGTAACGTTTACCTGCAGGAGTCGATGGATTAATAGGCCCACACAAGTCTGCGTGTACAAGTTCCAACGGTTTTGACGCTCGATATGCAGTTTCTTGTGGGAAGGGCTTCCTTGTTTGCTTCCCTCGCAAACAAGATACACATGTATCAGTATCCTTTGCAATGTTAGGAACACCAACTATAAGTTCCTTATTTATCATCATTCTCATCACATCTTTATTGATGTGGCCAAGACGGGAGTGCCAAATAGTAGGATTGGTGCAGCTCTTTACTTGCAGACAGTAGAGTTGATCTACTTGCAGTGTGACTTTGTAGAGACGATTGCTTGCCCTTGTCGTTTTAACCATAAGTTTTCCATGCTTGTCAATGAGGCTTAGCTCCTTATCCTTCATGCGTACTTCACAGCCTCCTTCGGTGGCTTGTCCTAAAGAGACAATGTTACTCCTTAGTGCTGGTATGTAATATACGTTCCTCAAGATCTTCTTTTCTCCTCTGTTGACTATAAAACGCACCGAACCTTTTCCCATTATATCGATTTTAGAGTCATCACCAAAGCGAACCTTTCCAGTTACTGTCTCATCAAGCTCAAAGAAAAACAATCGGTTTCCACTCATGTGGTTACTAGCACCATTGTCTAGATACCATACGTCACTTGCATCCGACTCTGTATCAAATACTCTAGGATTCACTTTCTTCTCGTTTAGATAGACCACTTCGTTCATCATTAGTGTATCAGCTGCCTGAGTTTCTTCATCCTTCTTTTCAACGGTCTCCTGAAGATTTAGTTGGTTGTCCGGACAGTATGTGGCGTAATGCCCAAGTTTGTCGCACCTGAAGCAGGTAATATGAGAGGCATCACCTCCACGTCCCTGTCTGTATGCATCTCTTTGCTGCTGATAAGAGCTATATCGACCGCGACCTCTTCCTCTGTTAAACCTTCCACCGCGTCCACGACCACGACCATTGTATCCATAGGATTCATTACTTGATTCACCACTGGCGTACATTAATTTTCCTGTATCATCATCAGCTTCATCGTCTTCGTCGGCTATTCTTTCTTCAAACGCCTTTAATCTCCCAACGATATCCTCAAAACCTATTGTTTTAAGATCAAGCGTTTGCTCAAGGGAGGCCACCATGTAAATATATTTTTTCCTTGGCAAACTCTTGAGAAATTTCTTAACAAGTTTTGATTCTTCTATTGTTTCTCCTAAAGATGCCAATTTTGCAGAAATCTCGGATAACTTGCCGGCGAAGCTATCAATAGTGTCATCTCCTTTCATCTTGAGTTTATCAAATTCAGAGCTTAGGGTTTGTAACCTAGCTTCTATTACTCTCTCAGCTCCAACATGTCTTGCTTTTATTGCTTCCCACAGAGCCTTTGCCGTTTTAGAGTTTCCAATCTGTATAATCAAAGATTCCGGTATCGATTGCCATAGAAGTGCAATTGCTAAATTGTTTTTCTTCTCGTCAGCGGTTCCCGGGTCTACTGCTTCCCAAACTTCATTGATCTTGAGAGCTATTGTTATCCTCATTGACCAAACAGCATAGTTTGAAGTAGTTAACATCGGGTACTTGATAGATTTTGTTCCGGTTTCTTTGTGTAGAACAATCGCATCTTTGACATCATCACCCATGGTCGTATGTAGTTTCTTTTAGAGATTCTCTGTAAGCTCTGATACCAAATATAGAATAACAAGAAGTTGGTAATAAGAAGTCCTTCTCTTATTCAATATATCAAAGCTTTAACCACAACACAATATAAGCTTTCAATCACAAAACACATATATGTCAGTCCATCGACATATCAATATATATAGTCAAATAGAAATCCTAAACCAAACACACAAAGGTAAGTCAATAACTTCCTAATCACACAAGGATTCTATAACTTGATCACTAAGTTATTCAAGCTTATCAACAAATGTGCATTTGCATAATTCCAACTGATGAAAATCCATTTTTTGAAAAGGTCAACTGTTGATGCCTAGAAAAAGGTCAACTGTTAGCTTGACAGACAGTATGATGTCTACACAAAATAAAATAGAGAACCTGAAGTAATCTCATGGACTGTCTGATTGGTTGACATTTTTGGTGGTTTTAAAACCCAAACATTTGTAATTAATTAATTATTGATCAAGATTAATACTATACAATGCAATGGCGGCTTTAAGAATATACATATATACATATATACTTTATAAAAAATAAAAAGAATATACATATATTTTATTTTATTGTTTTGGAACAGAAAGAACATACATGTATATATATCAAGTCTTCGTGTAGGCATGCATCTACAATACGTCTATCATTTCATAAACTTTTCAAACACAAAAAATGTCGCAACCGCGTCTACGTTCGTGCTTTGTCTCTATATTTTTACTCTTCGCTTCACACGTCTTATTGATGAATGCTCTTGTTTGTCGTCCTGACCAGATCCAAGCTCTAATGCAATTTAAGAACGAGTTTGAATCCAACGGCTGCAACCGCAGTGACTATCTCAACGGAGTCAGGTGCGATAACACCACTGGTGCAGTCACAAAGCTACAACTCCCAAGTGGTTGCTTCACAGGAATTCTCAAACCAAACAGTAGCCTCTTTAGATTTAACCATATTCGTTACCTCAATCTCTCCTACAACAACTTCACTTCTTCTTCACTTCCTTCTGAGTTTAGCCATCTCAACAAACTAGAGGTTTTATCTCTTTCCTTTAGTGGCTTTGTTGGTCAAGTTCCTTCCTCTATTAGTAACCTAATCCATCTTACCCATTTAAACATTTCCCATAATGAGTTCACTGGTAGTTTTCCACTTGTAAGGAATCTAACAAAGCTCTCATTTCTAGACCTTTCTTTTGATAAATTCTCAGGAACCATGCCTTCCAATATACTAGTCACTATGCCCCTCTTGACTCATCTTGATTTGAAAAAGAATAGTCTAACAGGTACAATAAAGGTTCCAAATTCTCCTTCTTCATCTAGACTAGTGTTTTTATCCCTTGGCCAAAACAAATTTAAAGGGAAAATCCTTAAGCCTATCTCCAAGCTCATCAACCTCAAACATCTCGATGTTTCTTCCCTAAACACAACCTACCCAATTGACTTAAGCATCTTCTCTCCACTCAAATCTTTGTTGGTGCTTTATCTTTCTAGAAATAGGTTATTACCATCCAGTCTAAATTCTTCAGATATCTCATTTCACTTAGAAAGCGTGGCCATGCGAGGATGTGACATTACTGAGTTCCCAAACATCTTAAAGACCCTTCAAAACTTGCGCTATGTAGACCTTTCTAGCAACAAAATCAAAGGGAAAGTCCCAGAGTGGCTATGGAAGCTTCCTCGTCTTAGCATAGTGAATCTTGTTAACAACTTCTTCACCGGTTTGGAAGGTTCTTCAGAGGTTTTTGTGAACTCATCAGTGCAGTTACTAGATATTGCATACAACTCCATGACAGGATAATTCCCTATTCCACCACGTAATATTATGTACTTGTCAGCGTGGAACAATAGTTTCACTGGGAACATACCTCTCCAAGTTTGCAACCGAAGCTCTCTCGTTGTGTTTGATCTGTCCTACAACAGATTCACCGGTCCGATACCTCGATGTTTGAGTAACTTACTGATAGTGAATCTGAGGAAGAACGTCTTGGAAGGAAGCATACCTGATGAGTTCTATAGAGGCGCTTTGACACAGACGCTTGACGTTGGCTTCAATAGACTAACGGGGAAGCTTCCAAGATCGCTTTTAAATTGCTCCTTTCTGAGGTTTCTAAGTGTTGACAACAACAGAATCGAAGACACGTTTCCTCTCTGGCTCAGGGCCCTACCAAACTTGCAAGTCTTCACTCTCCGTTCAAACAGATTCTTTGGCCAGCTATCTCCTCCTGATCAAGGTCCTCTTGTGTTCCTCGAGCTGTGTATATTTGAACTATCGGATAACAGATTTACAGGAAGCTTGTCACCAAGTTACTTTGTTAACTGGAAAGCATTTTTATTCAAGGAAGATGAAGAGGGGTGTATATACATGGGAGACTACAAGCATGCTTATTTTGGCTATGAAGATACTCTGGATTTGCAATACAAAGGTCTATTCATGGAGCAAGGGAAGGTTATTACTTCCTACAGCACTATTGATTTCTCTGGAAATAAACTTGAAGGACAGATTCCTGAGTCCATTGGTCTCTTGAAGTCATTGATTGCGCTCAACTTATCGAACAATACCTTCACTGGACACATTCCACTGTCTTTGGCAAATGATACTGAGCTGGAGTCGCTAGATCTGTCAAGAAACCAACTCTCTGGTACTATTCCTAAAGAACTGGGGAGGCTCTCGTTTTTGTCGTATGTAAGTGTGGCTTATAACCAGCTTAAAGGTGAAATACCACAAGGACCACAGTTTAGTGGGCAAGCTGGATCATCATTTGAAGGGAATGCAGGTCTATGTGGTCTTCCTCTCAAACAAAGTTGCTTTGCGCCACCAACACAGCGGCCTAAGGAAGAAGGTGAAGAAAAAGAGGAAGGAGCTTTAAACTGGAAAGCAGTGGTTATCGGGTATGGTCCTGGCTTGTTGTTTGGATTGTTAATAGCTCATGTTATTGCTTCATACAAGCCAAAGTGGTATGTCAAGATAGTCGGTGTGGATAAGCGCAAGTAAATCCACTCAGTGATGACATCCTATTGTGTTCTGGCTTTGGATTTCCTAATTTCTTTTCTTGCAAATTTACTTATTTATCAGGTCTATTTCCTTTTCTCATTCGATGAAGGATATGTTATAAATCCTTTATCACGTTGGCTTTGGAATTTTCGTTTACTATATAAGTTGGTGCCTTGACATTGTAAGATCACAACTTCTTTGCAATAATATATTTTCTGAGCTTTTATAAACTTTGAATCTTGCTTTCGGATAGAGTTATGATTCTCAACGATGTCAAGAAGACACGTTCCTAGGTTTCATGCGCCAAACGTTGTCTAGGCTACACCACTAAGATTGTTTAAGTCTCAAAAAGACACGATTTCCAGGGAATGGACATATTCTTTTTTTTTTTTTTGTAAATGGTTATACCACAATTTTTTCTATGAGACATCTACCAAACTTCTTTCGTAAAGACAACAGTTGAAAAGAACATAACGTATACTTTCTAAACCTTACGTACTATGATATTTGATCATCCTGTGAAACTCCAATCTAAGATGAAGGCCCACTTGTTTTTTTGGTTGTGATCATCAGATTAATAACGTACTATCTAATATAATGTGCGTATGCCGATTTGTCTGGTAGCTAAGTTTGTTTGAACGTACTACTGGTGCTTCAACCCTCTTTAACTCCAAAGTCAAAAGTCAAATGTTTTTAGTTGAACATCCAATCTTATGTCTAGAGACATGCAAGAGTAACAAAGATGTCCACGTGGGATTTACTTCATCAACTTTGCAGACTCGTAGACATACCACGTGCATTTAGACCCCAACACATTTATTATTAGTACGAATTTTTTTTCAGTTATCTGTTGAACCCCATATAAGAAGTCTTTTTACATGTCTTTTTGGTTTAATATCATTTCCTCAAAAACTCTTTCAGTCACCAACACGATGCCACGATCGTGTTTGCGTTTACATTTTCTCTCTTTACTCTTGTTTACTTCAAGTTTCTTGATGATCAATGCTCTTACTTGTCGTCCCGGCCAGATCCAAGCTCTAATGAAATTCAAGAACGAGTTTGAATCCGCCGGTTGCAACCGCAGTGACTATCTAAACGGAGTCCACTGCGATAACGAGACTGGTGCGGTCACGAAGCTACAGCTCCCAACTGGTTGCTTCACCGGGATTCTAAAACCCAACAGTAGCCTCTTTGAGTTCCATCATCTTCGTTACCTTAACCTCTCTCACAACAATTTCGCTTCCTCTTCACTGCCATCTGAGTTCAGAGATCTCAACCGGTTAGAGGTCTTGTCTCTTGCCTCTACTAGCTTCACTGGTCAAATCCCTTCCTCATTTAGTAAGTTAATATCTCTTACCCATTTAAACCTTTCACACAACGACCTCACTGGTAGTTTCCCACTTGTGAGAACTCTCACCAACCTCTCGGTTCTAGACCTTTCTGATAATCAACTCTCAGGAGCCATACCTTATGATGTACTTCTCACTATGCCCTTCTTGTCTCATCTTAATTTGAGAAAGAATCATCTCACTGGTCCTATTGGAGTTCCCAACTCTTCCTCTTCATCTAAGCTAGTGTATTTGTCCCTTGGGGAAAACCAATTTGAGGGACATATCCTAAAGCCCATCTCAAACCTCATCAACCTAGAGTACCTCGAGCTTTCTTCCCTAAACATCAGTTATCCAGTGGACTTAGGCATTTTCTCCTCTCTCAAAGCTTTGTTGATCCTTGATATTTCTAAAAACAGGTTGTTACCAGCCGGTTTAAGTTCAGATTCAGACATCCCACCGAGTTTAGAGAGTCTGGTTTTGTCAGGATGTGACATTCTCGAGTTCCCAAACATGTTAAAGACCCTTCAAAACTTGCATCATCTAGACATTTCCAACAACAGAATCAAAGGGAAAGTGCCTGAGTGGCTCTGGAAGTTTCCGCGTCTCAGCATAGTGAGTCTTGCTAACAACTCTTTCACCGGACTTGAAGGTTCTTCAAAAATTTTACTTAACTCATCAGTGCAGTTAGTAGATATTGCGTATAACTCCATGACAGGAGACTTTCCTATTCCACCACCTAATATAATCTAGTTGTCAGCGTGGAACAATAGTTTCACAGGGAACATTCGTCTCCACAGCGTGGAACAATAGTCTACCCTCATGATCAAGCCCCTCTTCTCTTGCTTTTCCCAAGCTGCGTATACTTGAATTATCTGATAACAGCTTCACCCGAAGCTTACCATCAAGTTTCTTTGTTGACTGGAAATCATCATCTCCTTAATTTGCCACGTCATCACTTGTTTCTTTTTTAAAAATTTGCACATATTCTATCTTTCTCTTCCAATGTTCTGCAGACAGAATAATGCAAGTTAGTTATGTACTTATGTCACGTAACAAACTTTTAAAATGTGGTACACAGAAAATTCTCCAGGATAAATACTTTCGTTTCGTTATATAGATTACCTTGCTTATAAGCAAAAAAGCATTGATAAATATATTCTTCAAAAGGTATTATCCCCTGTATATTATTTACTAAGTGATTTGTACATTTGTCATCACTACAATTACTCTAAAAAAATGATGACATGACTTTTTCGTATTTATGACCTAGTATAAGATTAATTACGACATAATTCAATTATAGAAATAAAAAATATAAGTTAATAAGTATATAGTCATTACCTTAGTTATAAAACATAAAAAAAATCATTCAAATATTAGATGTGATTTATTATAAATTTACAAAATAAAAAAATTAATAACAAAAAATGAAAATATTTATTTTTTTAATATTTCAAATGAGAATTGTAAATAAAAAATTAATAACATAAAACAAAAAAATATTTATTTTGTATATCGTTCATGTTTATGATTTTATTTAATATAATATATACTTGGTATTATAATTCATGTTAAAATATAAAATAATAAAATACGGATAAACATATGTAAATAGTTTTTATAGTTTTTTTATTCTGCAAATAAAATTCTATGTAAACTACTAATGTTTAATATCTAAATTTTTTTAACTACTTTTACAAAAAATATTTTAAAAATATATATTGTTGCTTTAAATAATTGTATCATTAATCTTAAATAATATAATATATTTTTACCTATTGATTGTTTAAATCTGTAGTCATATAAAAAGAAAAGGATGACATAAATTATCAAAAATGTAATATATCTACTCATCATATAATACAACAATAAAAAGATGTATAAAATATATTATTTCAGAAAAAATATTTATTTAAACTATGTGCGGGTGTAGATTAAAATTTTAATAAACTAAATATAATCTCAATATAAATGATTAATTTATATTTTTTTAAATTGAATAAAAATCGTTACATGAAAATTAATGTAATAAATATTTTTCAAAAATTATTATGTCTTGAGCATTGCGCAGAAAAACACCTATTTTCATAGATGTATAAATCAATCATTAAAAAAACACAATACAAACTTTTTGGAAACACAACATTCAATAAATATAAAAAACAGGATAAATACATATTTTTTAGGGCTAGACATTTTATCCGTTAAATTTGATTCAATTCGTTATTCGTTACTATTCAATCCAAAAATTCCGGATATCCGTAAGCTTTCGAAGTAAAGCAAATACTAAAATTTAATATCTGTTAAAATCGAAACAAATCACAAATATTAAAATTTTGGGAATCGAATATCCGATCTGATCCGTAAATATATAAATACATGTATATCTTGATTATATTTAAAGTTCTAAATGTATAAAATTATATAATTATTATTCTAACATATGATTTTACAGATTCTATTCACATTATTACTTATATAAAAGTATTACATAAAATGAATAGAAAACAGTTATGACAATTATAACTTTTTCTTAAGTTTTGTGTTATTATAATTTTTAAGTAAGTTTGAAAATTTACAAAATAGGTAGATTCACTATTTATTTAAATTTTTATCTTTTATATCATGCAAAAAATGTTTTACAAAACAGATTTGTATCAAAATTTTAAGATTATTTGTATTAATCAAAACAAATGAGATATATGTAAGTATTCCCAAATATCCGTGAATATCTATTTATTTTCTGAATATCCGTTTTTCCGAATATCCGTATTTTTCTAAAACAAAACAAATCAGAAAATTAGATATCTATAATATTTGAAGCAAATCACAAATAGCTTCAAAAATCCGGATATCCGATCAGTGCCCATACCTACATATTTTAAAGTGTGAACATGCATTTGCATAAATTCCAACTGATCAAAATCCAATTTTTGAAAAGGTCAACTGTTGATGCCGAGAAAAAGGTCAACTGTTAGGTTGACAGAGAATATGATGTCTACACAAAATAAAATAGAGAACCTGAAGTAATCTCATAAACTGTCTGATTGGTTGACATTTTTGGTGGTTTTAAGACCCAAACATTTGTAATTAATTAATTATTGATCAAGATTAATAATATATAATGCAATGGCGGCTTTAAGAATATACATTTATTTTATTTAATTTTTTGGAACACAAAGAACATACATATGTATATATATCAAGTCTTCTTGTAGGCATGCATCTACAATACGTCTATCATTTCATAAACTTTCCAAACACAAACAATGTCGCAACCGCGTCTACATTCGTGCTTTGTCTCTATATTTTTACTCTTCGCTTCACACGTCTTAATGATGAATGCTCTTGTTTGTCGTCCTGACCAGATCCAAGCTCTAATGCAATTCAAGAACGAGTTTGAATCCAACGGTTGCAAACGCAGTGACTATCTCAACGGTGTGAGGTGCGATAACGCCACTGGTGCAGTAACAAAGCTACAACTCCCAAGCGGTTGCTTCACTGGGATTCTCAGACCAAACAGTAGCCTCTTTGGACTAAACCATCTTCGTTACCTCAATCTCTCTTACAACAACTTCGCTTCTTCTTCACTCCCTTCTGAATTCAGCAATCTCAACAGACTAGAGGTTTTGTCTCTTTCCTTTAATGGCTTTATTGGTCAAGTTCCTTCCTCTATTAGTAGCCTAATCCATCTTACCCATTTAAACATTTCCCATAACGAGTTTACCGGTAGTTTTCCACTTATAAGGAATCTAACAAAGCTCTCATTTCTAGACCTTTCTTACAATAATTTCTCAGGAACCATACCTTCTGATTTACTACTCACTATGCCCTTCTTGTCTCTTCTTGATTTGAAAAAGAATAGCCTCACTGGTACAATAGAGGTTCCAAACTCTCCTTCTTCATCTAGACTAGTGTTTTTATCCCTTGGCCAAAACCAATTTGAAGGGCAAATCCTTAAACCTATCTCAAAGCTCATCAACCTCAACCATCTTGATGTTTCTTCCCTAAACACAACCTACCCAATTGACTTAAACATCTTCTCTTCTCTCAAATCTTTGTCTGTGCTTCATCTTTCTAGAAATAAATTATTACCAGCCAGTCTAAATTCTTCAGACATCTCATTTCAACTAGAAATCTTGGTCATGCGAGGATGTGACATCACCGAGTTCCCAAACATCTTGAAGACCCTTCAAAACTTGCGGAATTTAGACCTTTCAAGAAACAGAATCGGAGGGAAAGTCCCTGAGTGGCTTTGGAAGCTTCCTCGTCTTAGCCAAGTGAATCTTGCATACAACTCCATGACTGGTTTGGAAGGTTCGTCAGAGATTCTAGTTAATTCATCAGTGCAGTACCTGGAGCTTGCATACAACTCCATGACAGGAGCATTCCCTATTCCACCACCTAATATTATTTACTTGTCAGCGTGGAACAATAGTTTCACAGGGAACATACCTCTCCAAGTTTGCAACCGCAGCTCTCTCGTTGTGTTTGATCTGTCCTACAACAGATTCACCGGTCCGGTACCTCGATGCTTGAGTGACTTACCGATTGTGAATCTCAGGAAGAACGGCTTGGAAGGAAGCATACCTGATGAGTTCTATAGAGGCGCTTTGACACAGACGCTTGACCTTGGCTTCAATAGACTAACAGGGAAGCTTCCAAGATCGCTTTTAAATTGCTCATCTCTGAGATTTCTAAGTGTTGACAACAACAGAATCGAAGACACGTTTCCTTTCTGGCTCAAGGCTTTACCAAATTTGCAAGTCTTCACTCTCCGCTCAAACAGATTCTTTGGCCAGCTCTCCCCTCCTGACCAAGCTCCTCTCGCGTTCCCAGAGCTGCGTATACTTGAACTATCGGATAACAGATTTGAAGGAAGCTTGTCACCAAGTTACTTTGTTAACTGGAAAGCATCATTGTTCAAAGTAGATGAAGATGGGCGTATTTACATGGGAGACTACAAGCATTCTTACTTTGGATATGAAGATACTCTGGATTTGCAATACAAAGGTCTGTTCATGGAGCAAGGGAAGGTCCTTACTTCCTACAGTACTATTGATTTCTCCGGAAACAAACTTGAAGGACAGATACCTGAGTCCATTGGTCTCTTGAAGGCGTTGATTGCGCTCAACTTATCGAACAATGCTTTCACAGGCCACATTCCTCTGTCCTTGGCAAATGTTACCGAGCTGGAGTCGCTAGACCTGTCAAGAAACCAACTCTCTGGTACTATTCCTAAAGAACTTGGGAGGCTCTCGTTTTTGTCGTATGTAAGTGTGGCTTATAACCAGCTTAAAGGTGAAATACCACAAGGACCACAGTTTAGTGGGCAAGCTGAATCATCATTTGAAGGGAATGCAGGTCTATGTGGTCTTCCTCTCAAACAAAGTTGCTTTGCGCCACCAACACAGCGGCCTAAGGAAGAAGGTGAAGAAAAAGAGGAAGGAGTTTTAAACTGGGAAGCAGTGGTTATCGGGTATGGTCCTGGCTTGTTGTTTGGATTGTTAATAGCTCATGTTATTGCTTCATACAAGCCAAAGTGGTATGTCAAGATAGTGGGTGTGGTGGTTAAGCGTAAGTAAATCCACTCAGTGATGTAGCATACATCCTATTGTGTTCTGGCTATGGATTTCCTTATTTCTTTTCTTGCAAATTTACCTATTTATCAGGTCTATTTCCTTTTCTCATTCGATGAAGGATATGTTATAAATCCTTTATCGCGTTGGCTTTGGTATTTTCGTTTACTATATAAGTTGATGCCTTGACATTGTAAGATCACAACTTCTTTGCATTAATATATTTCCTGAGCTTTTATAAACTCTTAATCTTGTCTCGGATAGAGCTATGACTCCCAAGTATGTCAAGTAGGCATGATGTCATGAAGGCACGTTCCTAGGTTTCATGCGCTATGCGTTGTCTAGGCCACACCACTAAGATTGGTTAAGTCTCTGGAGTCAAGATTGTACACTCTTAAAAATGGTCACAATAATCATATAGATCCAGAAACTGATACGTAAATATAGTATTCGATATGTTGTTACGTGATGTATGAAAGAGATCTAATTAACATTTCTCTTTTGGCTGACGAACGTCTTTGTATATTGTTGAGAAAGTGACTTGTGATATGCAGCTTTGGTTCTTATATTATTCTTGAATTACCTTGGGCTGAAGTTTTTGATTCGTCTCCCTGTAAAGACAATCTGGATCAACTGAACATAAGAGATTCAGAGACAAAAGCATTATACAGGTCTCACCATCTATAAAATCTCTCTTTTGAGTGAAACTCAACTGATACAATCATACAAATCAGTTTAATGTAAATAAACAAACTTGTATCAATATAGAACTTCCGATCCAAAATATAACAATCTGCTTCACAATATTGATAAACTTACTTACTGAGATAACACATTTATGAAAATTCTTCTTTCACCATCTGTCGTTTACATCCGGCTGATCCATTTATATGATCCATCCAGATCATCTATTCATATTTTATAGGACTGTTTGTTTGTCTATTCAGATGGTTCATTTAGATGAATCATCTAAATTGACTTTATGTTCGCTTCTTTATCTTCATTTTCATCGAGATGAATTTAGTAAACAAATTACTAATATACCTCTATTTTGATTTAATCTTGATATTAATTTTAATTATATTTAATTATTTACTGAGTCTAATATATTTACATTGATATTATTTAAAATTTTCATTTTGAAATTCATAATTATTATTTCATACAAACTTATAACTTTTTATTAAATTTGTATTAAAAATTTACTACAATTATAAATTCTGATAAACAAAAAGTTTGATAAATAAACAATTTTTTTGATAAACATGTAATTAGAAAACTTTAAAGTTTCAAACTAAAAAGAGTATTAATAATAATTAACCACTTTATAACATTCAAATAAATATATCAAATTTTCTTTTTGCATTTTTATGCAAAACACGACTTCCGTTTTTGACGGAAAATTGTGATTTCTCGGTTTTGGCGTTAAACGTATCGGCGGAAAACATAATTTTGATTATAACATGAAAATGTGATTTTTTCTGTTTGGGAGAGGGGACTAGATTTTCCGGTTTTGGCAGAAAATGCATTTTTTGGTTTTGGCGGAAAACACAATTTCGTTTTTGGCAAAAAAAAATTTGCAGGTTTTGGTGGAAAATATAATTTTTTAATTTTGGTGGAAAACATACTTTTCGATTTTGGCGGGAAAATAATTTTTCTATTCTGGAGAGAAAATGATTTTAGGTTTTGGTAGGAAAACGAGATTTTTCGGCGGAAAACATAATTTTCGGTTTAGAACAAAAACGTAGTTGTTTTTTCTTTTGGCGGAAAATTGAGATTTTTTTGTTTTTGCGAGAAAATAGAATTTTATGTTTAAACCATGATATTTATGTATTATTTTCTGTTTTACCCTTTCTTACTTTCACCTTTTCTTTTTAATTAATTTTATCTCAAAATTTCTTAAGTAACTATAAAAAATATAGGTATATGTATTGAATCTGAAATTTAAGGTGGTTTGATTTTTATTGAGTTTCAAAATTATTGCAGGAGAATCTGCGAATTTGATGTTGTTTTTTGTTAAACAACTCTAGAATGCCATCTAAAACTATGAGATTTAGATTTTAATTTTATACTAAGAATTCTCTCTCGAACATTCTAAAAATAATTAAAAAATTCTAAAACCTTCAGCTTAAATTTTGTTCAATAATAGTAGATTTTAAAATGTTTTATGAAAGTGAAAAATTCAATAACACTAGATTTTAAAGTATTTTTTAAAATTCATGTTTAACAATAGATTTTTCATATTAATACAAATCACTTCAATTTTTTAATTGAATACACCGCTCATAGATTTTTTTTATAAGAAATATTTTAAATTTTATAAAACTAACATATACTTATAAATTATATACGTACAGTTATAATCTTTTTGTTATATTCTATTTAATACATAAAATAGGCTTGTAATTATACAATATTTCTTTGCTCTATCCCTCACTCTCTTTTTCTCTTTCTCTCTATTTTTTTTCTATTTCAATTTATCTTATATGTAATTGTTCAAATAATATATTATTTTATTTTATTTTATTTAGAAAACCTAGAATAAAATTGAATTTACTTCCACGTACTATACTACATGGTCATCATATATAGAATAGCAAATTGTTTTAATTTGTATTGTATCAATCAAATATGCTTTTTAATATGCTATATCATACACTATAACATCTGTCTTATGAACAAATATGTTTTTTTATGTTAGACATTGTACTTATTATATTAAACGCTATAAATAAATAATATTAAAAAATAATTTATTGTTGCATTTCTGTTTGAAATATCTATTCTATATATATACTATATAAATAGAATAATATCAGCTGTTGTGTGTGGTCTTTAAACGCTCACGCATTACGGAAGATTTCAACGTCTATCTATAAGGTAAAAAGATATAATTCCCATACCATGGACATATTCTTAATTCTTTTTCTAATATGGCTATACCACAATTTTTTTCTAGGAGACATCTGCCAAACTTATTTCGCAAAGACAACAGTTGAAAAGAACATAACGTATGATCACCGATTAATAACGTATTATCTTTTTTTTCAAAAAAAAAAAAAAACGTATTATCTGATATAATGTGCGTACGCTGATTTGTCTGGTAGCTAAGTTTGTGAGAACGTACTACTGGTGATTCAACCCTCTTTAACTCCAAAGTCAAAAGTCAAATGTTTTTAGTTGAACATCCAATCTTATGTCTAGAGACATGCAAGAGTAACAAAGATGTCCACGTGGGATTTACTTCATCAACTTTGCAGACTCGTAGACATACCACGTGCATCTAGACCCCAACACATTCATTACTAGTACGAAATTTTTTGTCAGTTATCTGTGAACCACATATAAGAAGTCTTTTTACATGTCTTTTTGGTTTAATCATTTCCTCAAAAACTCTTTCAATCACAAACACGATGCCACGATCGTGTTTGCGTTTACGTTTTCTCTCTTTACTCTTGTTCACTTCAAGCTTCTTGATGATCAATGCTCTTACTTGTCGTCCCGACCAGATCCAAGCTCTAATGAAATTCAAGAACGAGTTTGAATCCCCCGGTTGCAACCGCAGTGACTATCTAAACGGAGTCCAGTGCGATGACGCCACTGGTGCGGTCACGAAGCTACAGCTCCCAACTGGTTGCTTCACCGGGATTCTAAAACCCAACAGTAGCCTCTTTGAGTTGCATCATCTTCGTTACCTTAACCTCTCTCACAACAACTTCGCTTCCTCTTCACTGCCATCTGAGTTCAGCAATCTCAACCGGTTAGAGGTCTTGTCTCTTGCCTCTAGTAGCTTCACTGGTCAAGTCCCTTACTCATTTAGTAAGTTAATATCTCTTACCCATTTAAACCTTTCACACAACGAGCTCACTGGTAGTTTCCCACTTGTGAGAACTCTCACCAACCTCTCGGTTCTAGACCTTTTTGATAATCAATTCTCAGGAGCCATACCTTATGATTTACTTCTCACTATGCCCTTGTTGTCTCATCTTAGTTTGAGAAAGAATAATCTCAACGGTTATATAGAAGTTCCCAACTCTTCTTCTTCTTCTTCATCTAAGCTAGTGTATTTGTCCCTTGGGGAAAACCAGTTTGGAGGACAAATCTTAGAGCCTATCTCAAACCTCATCAACCTAGAGTACCTCGAGCTTTCTTCCCTAAACATCAGTTATCCAGTGGACTTAAGCATCTTCTCCTCTCTCAAAGCTTTGTTGATCCTTGATATTTCTAAAAACAGGTTGTTACAAGCCGGTTTAAGTTCAAGTTCAGACATCCCATTGAGCTTAGAGAGTTTGGTTTTGTCAGGATGTGACATTCTCGAGTTCCCAAACATGTTAAAGACCCTTAAGAACTTGCATCATCTAGACATTTCCAACAACAGAATCAAAGGGAAAGTGCCTGAGTGGCTCTGGAAGTTTCCGCGTCTCAGCATAGTGAGTCTTGTTAACAACTCTTTCACCGGACTCGAAGGTTCTCCTGAAGTTTTACTTAACTCATCAGTGCAGTTAGTAGATATTGCGTATAACTCCATGACAGGAGAGTTTCCTATTCCACCACCTAATATCATCTACTTGTCAGCGTGGAACAATAGTTTCACAGGGAACATACCTCTCCAAGTTTGCAACCGAAGCTCTCTCAGAGTTCTTGATCTATCCTACAATAACTTCACCGGTCCAATACCTCAATGTCTGAGTAACTTAAAGATAGTGAATCTCAGGAAGAACAGCTTGGAAGGAAGCATACCTGACGAGTTCCACAGTGGTGCTTTGACACAGACGCTTGACGTTGGCTTCAATAGACTAACAGGGAAGCTCCCAAGATCGCTTTTGAACTGCTCCTTTCTAAGGTTTCTGAGTGTTGACAACAACAGAATTGAAGACACGTTTCCTTTCTGGCTTAAAGCTCTACCAAATCTGAAAGTCTTCACTCTTCGCTCAAACAGATTCTTTGGCCAGCTCTCTCCTCCTGATCAAGGTCCTCTCGCGTTTCCAGAGCTACATATACTTGAACTATCGGATAATAGATTTACTGGAAGCCTTCCACCAAGTTTCTTTGTTGACTGGAAAGCACCATCGCACAAGACAAATGAAGATGGGAGTATATATATGGGAGACTACAAGAATGCTTATTATAGCTATGTAGATACTTTGGATTTGCAATACAAAGGTCTATTCATGGAGCAAGGGAATGTCCTTACTTTCTACAGCACCATTGATTTCTCCGGAAACAAATTTGAAGGACAGATTCCTGAGTCCATTGGTCTTTTGAAAGCATTGATTGCCCTCAACTTATCGAACAACGCCTTCACAGGCCATATTCCTCTGTCTTTGGCAAATGATACTGAGTTAGAGTCACTAGACCTGTCAAGAAACCAACTCTCTGGGACTATTCCTAAAGAACTCGGGAGCCTCTCTTTCTTGGCGTATGTAAGTGTGGCTCATAACCAGCTCACAGGTGAAATACCACAAGGACCACAGTTTAGTGGGCAAGCTGAGACATCATTTGAAGGCAATGAAGGTCTGTGTGGTCTTCCTCTCCAAGGAAGTTGCTTTGCGCCACCAACACAACAGCCTAAGGAAGAAGATGAAGAAGAGGAGGAAGGAGTCTTAAACTGGAAAGCAGTGGTTATAGGGTATGGTCCTGGATTCTTGTTTGGATTATTAATAGCTCACGTTATTGCTTCATACAAGACAAAGTGGTTTGTTAAGATAGTTGGTCCGGATAATCACAAGGAAGTTGATCCAGTAAGCTTGTTTATGTCTCTCGATTCAAGATGTGACAGTTTTAATAACAAGAGTAATGTAGAAAGTATTACGTAAATAATAAGAATAGTGTAGAAAGTAGTGTATTGATAATTTGTTAGGGATGTAAGAAAGTGTTGAATAATGCCTATTTGTTCTCAAACCACAAAACATAAAAGTGAGAAAAGAACGTAACAAGTCAAGCTGTTATTTTGGTAAGTTAAAAGTCTTTGTAAGTCTTTAAGTTGCTTGTTTCAGTAGTCTAAGTGAAAGTCAAAAAGTGTGGACTACATATGGAGAGTACTCCTGAGTCCTAAGTCTAAGTTAATAATAAGGCTACATGGAGAAAGATCGAGAATGTTCTGTTCTCGGTATAAATATGTAATGGCCAGTGTTGTGTAATGTAAGAATGAAAAAAATCAGTTTCTCCACCACTTTACTTTAAGCTTTCAAAAGTCCAAAAACGTTTTCTCTATTTTGAACAAGAATACAAAACAGAGTAAATAAAGAAGTGATGACGATGGCCTGCAATTTCCTGCAATTCACAACAGAAACAGGCCTTACCTTATGTATCCTATTCCTATGTTCTCTCAAATGGAATCTCTTTATTGGCGGATGATGTTCTGAAAAGGCTTATTATATACTGTTTCTGTGGTATTTTGAGATAATTTGAGCTAAGTTTCTTACGGAAGGCATCGTATTTTACAAGAAAATGGATCAAATGAAAATAAGTCAGAGATTGTAAGATTATAAGACTATAACCCCAGACTATATTATATTAAGTGCAAGTGTTACAACTAAGCACTGATTTGAATCAGTTCAGCAATCTTACATGATAATATTTGGACTTACTAAACACAGCAATCTGCTCCACAATTTGGAATTGATATTCTCAAGTGTTGTCTTTCGATCATAACTGAAACCAGTCTTCATAAATCAAACTCTAGTCTCATGAAACAAACATACAAACAAACGTTCAGTTGAGAGACTGAGAAAATACTTGAACATTCTTTACTACTCTGTGTCAGGATTAACAACCAAGGTTGTCAGTTAGTCAGTAGTTATAGATATAGCTATTTATCTATGGCTTTCATGTGTGGTTGAACAGAGAACCAGAGGAAATATTTATAGCAGATTAGCAATTGCCAATTATTTAGACCACAGAAGAATGTGTAAAATTGGAAAAAGTCAAGAAACAATGAAAACTTTCTCAAGCACTAACTTGTACTCTCTCAGTTACAACTAAAAACAAATTTACATTTCAATATTCAACTTCGTAATGTATTCATAAAAAAATACACTTCACTTGAACAATACACAGAGAGATTGCAAAAAAAAAAAGTTTGCCTTATATATTTACAACTCACAACATTCCTTGAGTAATGGAAAATTTAAACTGGTGTGACAACATTAGTGTAATCTATGGAAGAATAATAAACAATCAACGACTTGAAGTCAACTAGTTTCTTCTTATATGCTCTGCCTCCAATGTTGAAGAAGTGATGTTGCGGAATGGCAGATTTTGCGGTCCTTGTGCTTTGTAAGATAGGAAAGCTTCTTCATGATCCTCTTCGTTTCCGGAGCCGTTGAGCTGATGGTGAATTCGTCTTTGAGCAAAGAGAGTGTGTCTACGCAGATCGATGTCTCTTTTGTAGACAGGAGAATTCCCTTTGCACTAGCCTTATCTGCAGATTTCTCAGCTATTTCAAACAGCTCCAACATCTCTCTTGAGTTCTTCTTCACGGCTGGACCAGACTCTTGCTTCTTAATCGCTACCGCTTCATGAGCCACCGATCTAGGGTTTTCAGGTAGAGCAGCAGGTTGCTTCTTCTTCTGTATAGGCTTCTTCGCTGCCAAAACACCAGCCTTGTTCATATTATATTGTTTCTTGTGACACACTTCAAGAACCCTAGACCTCTGATCTGCCGTCGTTTTCTTAGCCTCTGCTGCAATACCACGAGCGGTCACAGATCTTTTAACTATCTTCTTCTTCAAATCTGGACACACTTTCGCAACAAGATCTGCTGCAGGAGTCTTCTTAACGAGCCTCGTGTTGTTGGAAGTAGAAGGGTCTCTGGAATAAAGAGTTCTCATCCAGGAGAGGAACAAGGCTTTAGCTTCCGTACTGATTTTAGGGTTTCTATGATCTTTGAGAATAGCCAAAAGAGATATCTCTTTAGACACGCGGACAAGATCCTTTGCGCAGAAACTCAATTTCTTCAAGTAACAAAGTATATCAAAACATCGATCAGCACCATCGATGGTCTGTGAATTCGCGGCTCTGATTGCTATGGAACACAAACGACGAAGATCGGACATCTCCTCCGTTGCAATTGCAACCTTCGTCATCTTATTGGTCAGGTGCTTTTCTTTCCTAGAGAATGTAAGAGAAGAGAAGTAGCCTAGGGTTTTGATTTTGGAAATCAACGATAGAGATCAGAATATGGAAAATCAACAATAGTGAGCTCCAGATAGTTTATATAGAACCCTCGAGTGTAGAGACCCCTAAAAAAGGAAATTACAGAAGCTTCCGTTGGTCCCAAGCAATTACACTCGTGTTTCATCTAACAAAGAGTCCGAAGTTGCGTGAAAACGACGCCGTCATATTGAGACGGTTACGGTATTTCCATTTTTTTACTTTGCTTCAAAGGGGTAAATGCGTCAGGTACGATATTTCAACGGTAACAAGATTACGATCAAACGACAACGCTCGATCTTGTTATCTTTGTTGTTGAGTTACAGCTGTCCTGTTAATTTTTTTGTTTCTTTTTTTCAACAACAGAACTTTATTAATTATACTGTAAGCATATTATACAAATACACCCATAATAATGAAACACAACAAATAACATAGATAAAATGATACATAAAACCATAGAACACAAAGAAAAGCATGATAAGCTTCTCTTTGAAAGGTCTTTGTTAATAGAGTTATAAACTCATATTGCCTAGCCATCGATTTTCTTGTTAAGATTCAATATATGCATACTCATATTCCATATGCGGTTCTTAAGCTATTGATATTGAAAATTTAGTGAACATCCTTTGGTCACCATATAACATATATATGCCAATGATATATTTCATTTATGTTACAAATTTTTGAGATAGACTATAATGACAATTTTCATTTTATAATAATTCAATATAATTTAAATTTATCTACATCACCCTTAAAATAAATTATTTGCATCATGGTTGAGCTTCTTTTTTGTAATTTTGCCTCAATTAATTTATTTTAAAAAATATAGCATTTCTGGAAAACCAACTCTAAACCTTTTGAATTTGAAATCACTAATTAATCATTTGGTCAAACCAATGGACTAAAGACATATCACTAACATAGCAACATATCGTCTGACTCAAATATATTGGTCATTTATTCAAACAAAATGATAACTAATGTTAAAAACATAGCTCAAAAACAGAGTTGTGCATACCTCAAAAACAGTATTGATTATGAGACGCTGCAGACATTCAAGAAGTTCATGTAGACGAGTATTGGCGGTGTAGTTGAGGGAGGATATCTTGTTGCGGATAAGCTTACAATATTCCAAACGAGGTGAAGGATCCGAATTATAATCAAAGATGAAATTTGACCAATATACTATTTAACATAAAATCTTCTTTACATAATAAGCACAACTATATATATTACATAACCATTACTAACATTTACTTCACTAAACATAACTCAATGAATCCCTAGCGCCTGCATTTGTCTAACCATCAACATAGACGAATCATACATCTCCTTGCGGCTCACGTCACCTTCCTTTCCCCCTTCCTCTTTGAAAAACCTCTCACTTCCATCCAATGTACACACCACTTGGCTAATGCTAGGTCTTAGCTTTGGATCGGTCCTCGTGCAAACCAACCCCAACCTCAGTACCCTGGCCATCTCTCGCCTCTCGTACTCATCATCTAGATGTACATCCGCAATCTCCTCCAATGGTTTTTTCTTGTTACCAACCAAGTCACGGATTCTCAACACCAAAAGAGCGTCTTCCTTTTTCCTCGTATAGTCCACCGCGGGCTGGCCCGTAACCATCTCAAGTATCACCATGCCAAAGCTGTAGACATCAGCTGCGGTCGTTGCCTCGCCGGACTCCATGTATTCAGGTGCCATATAACCAAAAATCCCTTGCGCTGAGCCCTTCTTCTTGGCAGCTTGATGTGCTTGATCATTCCTAGATAAGAACTCGGCCAATGCGAATCCGCATAGACGCGGATTCATGTCTCTGTCGAGAAAGATTGTAGAAGAAGTTATGTTCCGGTGAACAACCTGCTCGTCCCATTCCTCGTGGAGGTAACGTATCGCGCAAGCAAGCGATTTAATCACGTTGTACCGGGTTTTCCATCGCAAAACCATGTTCCCGGGCATCTCGCTGTGGAAAAGAAGATGGCTCAGCTTCCGGTTTGCCGAGTAATCATACACAACAAGCATTTCGCCGTGCTCGGTGCACCACCCTCGGAGCATGACAAGGTTACGATGTCGAAGCCGGCCTAGGTTAAGCAGCTCCGTAGAGAACCGTGTCACTAGCGCGGGACATTTCGTCATACCGAGACGTTTCACCACAATTTTCTGATCCCGGTTTAGCAAACCGTAATAAGCCGTACCGAAATCAACCTCAGCCACACGACGCGCGTCAGAGAAGTTATCAGTGGCTATGACAATGTCGTTGTACGAGATCTCCCTTGGCGTGTCCAACACGAAAGACTTAGATGACATCATCCGACGGCTGTTGTTAGTAAAATACCGATTCTCTCCAGTCTCCGCCGTCTGGTAAATAGAGTCCTCGAGGGCAGTGACGTAATCTGACGACGGTGTTGACTCGGAAGACGCGTTTAAACTCGTGGAGGAGGTGGTAGGGTTCGTCGTAGTCGCGGTGGTCGTCGTTGTCGCCGAAGTTGATGTCGATTTTAGAGAGGATAACGGAATATAAAGAGGGTGGCTTTTGAAGGAAGGTAACGCCGGCAAGTCGCCGGAGATTTCGCCGGAAAGTGCTCCGATCACCCATTTCATGTTGGGACGAAGATGCGGGCTGTTCAACGAGCAGAGTAGAGCGAGATGAATCATCCTCTTCATGTCGGAGACGGCGTAAGAGCCTCTCGGCAGCCGAGAGTCGCCGGCGGCGAGTAGTTTCCGATCATCGGATAACCTCCGAACCCAGTCGAGCAAAACGATCCTGTCCTCCGGGAACGAGAGGTCAACGGCGCGTCTCCCGGAGACGACCTCGAGCAGCACGACGCCGAAGCTGAACACGTCGGTTTTAGCGGTGGCGACGGTTTTCTTCCGGCGGAAACTCTCCGGCGGTAGGTAACCGATGGTCCCGCCGATCCGAGTCGAGTCGGCGACTCGGAACTGGTGGTTTCTGAAGGAGGAGACCGAGTCGTAACTCGGATCGAGGTCAGGCTCTTCCACCTCGTGCTCTAGCCACCGAGCCAAGCCGAAGTCTCCGAGCCGAGCGTTGAACTCGGAGTCAAGCATCACGTTGCTCGTTTTAACGTCTCGGTGAATGATCTGCGTCTCTAACTGCTCGTGGAGGTAGAACAAAGCCGCGGCGAGTCCTTTTACGATTTTACCCCTCCGGTCCCAATCCAGCGGTTTGAATTTAGAGTTCATCTCCGGTCTACGGAAAAGAACCCGGTCTAAGCTCCGGTTAGGCATGTAGTCGTAAACCAGAAGCAATTCGTCGTCGTTTAGACACCACCCTCTCAGTTTCACTAGATTCCGGTGCCGGAGCTGAGCTACGGCGACGAGCTCCGCCGCGAACGTTTTCTCGAACTGCTCTCCTTTTTTCTCTGCCAAGCATTTCACAGCCACGGTGGTTCCGTCGCTAGGCAGCACGGCCTTGTAAACGCGGCCGAATCCGCCGCTTCCGAGGATCAGCTCGTCGCTGAAACCGTTAGAGCCGATGTAGAGCTCGGAGTATCCGAAGATTCTCGGGTTCTCGGCGCCGATCTTGCCGGAAAGCTGAACACCTTCCATGTCAGTGAAGGGTTTCTCGTTAATCTCCTGAAAGTTCGAGTCTTTATCTCTCTCGCTGATACAAAGATTCAAGCTTTTCACCAACTTGGAGCTGTGTAATCGCCGGAATAAATCTCCGACCAAACTCACGACTTGACGTCCACAGTCACGACTCTTCTTCTCCTCTTCCTTTGTCTCCTCAACCATCGCTGGAGACTCTACGGAGGGCTTTAACTCGCCGGATTCCGCGGGTAATACGAAACAGAGACGGTCCACTGACATTGGCGCCATGTGTACGTGTAACAATATCGAATGTGAATTGAGTTTATGATATGATGTGCTTTATAGACATATATGTGGCGATCTATTAGATTTCTTTGACCGACCAAAATTTAATGATGGATTTTTGCCAGCAAGACTGATATGATATATAGGTGTGTTGTAGAAAATTTAATATAATGTTTCAAAAAGGTTTATATTATTATTTTCTCTTGAATATTGGTGGCATTAATTTCAACAAGATTAGGTTAGCGTGGTTTGAAATTAGCAAAACCATATATCGGGTTTGGTCATTTAAGGTGATGTGTCATGGCCAAGTATTCACCATTTCTTTCGTATAAAGTTCTTTTATTTTAGTTGAGTTTCTAGTGGAAAAAAAAACTCGAGATTTTGAGAAAATGTTTTATAGATACAGAAATAAACTTAAATTTTATTTATGTATTGAGAAAAATACGACCGAAGAAGACCTCTTCAAACTTTTAAGCGTGTCGTCGAGAAGAATATTATTGACGGTCTAAATTTGTCTCCTATATGTTTCTTTTATGGGGAATTAGGGGACATAACCATTTCTGAAAAAAAATTAACCATATAACTATTATAAGGCATATGCTATGATATACCATATATTTTCTACAATATATACAAAACTGTCCTCATTCATTATCATTTGGCACACGCGCTTCTTCTTCTTATTTTTTGTTTTTTTTTCTTCTCATCACAGATATCACAGAAACGTTTGATTTGGCAATGAATTTTATAAAGGATCTCAATTTTCTATCAAAGGAAATCAAGCTAGCTCCGGTGAGATTGAACAACAACTGATTAATCATAAGATGAAACAATTGATCGTCTGATTACTTTTCTTCATATATTTGGTTGGCTTTACACTTTTCTTACTTTTCGTTACATGTTGATTACGAAACGGAGAATACGCAGAACCATCGGAGAAGATAAACAGTACATGTTTCGTTCTACTATTCTATTTTATAAACATAGAATAGAAATATTTTCTTAATATTTTCTCCTCCTTCCCCCTCCCCCTCCTTTCCTTCGCGGCTCCCCTACCTATCCTCCCTCCCCCCCCTCCTTCCTCTTTGTCGCGGCGAGGCATCACTATCACTCTTTCTTAATCTATAAACGATTTACATTGTGATGTTTCTATGTATCAAGTTCTCTATACTATTTATTTAATCTATATAGTATAGTATAATATGTTAGTTATGTATAACACGTTAATGTGTTGTATCGAGTATTCCATAGTATGTTGGAATCTAGTATAGTATAGTTACTTAACGGATGAAACTCAACCTTACAACTAGTTGTTCTCTCTCTCTCTCTCTCTCAACCTTAGAACTAGTTGCCGTTTTAGTCTATACTATTTATTTACTATTTGTAGTATAGTATAAATAACTACTTCAATTTACGGTGGATTGTAAAAGCAGAACTTTCAGATTCTCAACAGGAGATATTGACAGAATTTCAGTTTAGATAACTAATGCTTATGGGTCCCATACATTTTCATTTTCAGTAATATTTGTATTTAGAGTTTACGCTATAGGGTTTGGGTTTAGGGTATATGGTTTGGGTTTATGGCATATGGTTTGGGTTTGGGGTTTAGGGTATATGGTTTGGGTTTGGTGTTTAGGGTTTGGGTTTAGAGTTTAGAATTTCGGTTTAGGGTATATGAATTTGTGTTTGTTTGTTTGTCTTTACCTATACTATATGATATTTGTAAATAGTATATAACAAATTATGGTATGGGTTTAGAGTTTAGGTTTTGGGTTTAGAGTTTGTGTTTAGGGTATATGGTTTGGGTTTAGGGTTTAGGGTTTGAGTTTAGGGTTTAGAATTTGGGTTTAGGATTTAGGATTTGTATATGGATTTGGGTTTAAGGTTTAGGATTTGGGTTTAAAGTTTGGGTTTAGGGTATATGGTTTGGGTTTAGGGTTCAGGGTTTAGGTTACTAGTCATCACATCTCCATTACAACCAGTAATTTTATTATTCATTTGTTTTTCTGAAAAGACTAATTTTATTATTCACTGCGTTGTTTTTCGTTGATTACAAGTTTTAAGTTTGTAATGATGATATACCTTGACATACAACTCAAAAATAACGAGAACCTTTTTTTACTTTCTAGATATCTCTGAGGCTAGACTATTCTCTTGGTGAAACTATTTTTTTAGGTTTCAACGATAATTTTCTTATTTAGCAGAAAAGGGATAATTTTCGAAAGTCTACCATATGTGATGTATGCAGTTTTTCTTCTAAGCGATCAAGTAAACCAGAAGAATTCTTTGTAACCCGTGAGATTTCTATGTACGACTTGTCTGAACATGTAATTTTACCTCCAAATTTTGATACCACTTAATATTAAATCAATTAACCTTTTACGTGATTTTTTTAGGTTTCAACGATAATTTTCTTATTTAGCAGAAAAGGGATAATTTTCGAAAGTCTACCATATGTGATGTATGCAGTTTTTCTTCTAAGCGATCAAGTAAACCAGAAGAATTCTTTGTAACCCGTGAGATTTCTATGTACGACTTGTCTGAACATGTAATTTTACCTCCAAATTTTGATACCACTTAATATTAAATCAATTAACCTTTTACCGCTTTTATGCACTGCCGCATCTTATTGTAACGATGATAAATAGCATAATTAACAGTCAACCAAAAGAAAAAAAAAACAGAGGTACGCAAACTTGAGTGGAGGAAAGTGGGAGACAAAACATGAATAAGGTGTTAAGATAAAATAGACATTTGAAAATATATAAAAGCAAGATTAAACACGATTATCAATTTGATTAAACCCCAATAGTATGAAATGAATAATCAATCCAATCAGCCAAACGATTTTAAGTTTCATCCATTTTCTGAATATGACGTCAAAACACATGTGACCCTCTCCCAGTCACTTGTGTCGAGTTCTTGTCTCTTAAACAATTCATGAAAACGAAAAGACCCCAAATTAACTTTATTTTTACATCTTTGGAAACAAAGACCGCACGATCCAAATTCACCTACTTTTGTCCTTAGCCACCCACATTCTAATGAGTGATCTCTGCACAGAACTTAATGTAAAATCATGGGGTAGGCAATTTCTACCATACTAAAAATAGTTAATATGTTTGATGATACTCTTAGATAATCTCCAATGTATTTCCTTATTTTTATCTCTAAATAGAGTATTTTAAAATAGAGATGTGTTTCTTTTCGATGTATTTTTTTTATCTCTATAAAAAAATAATTTCAAAAATTCTATTTTAATTTCACAACAAGAATGTTTATTATGAAAATTGATAACTAACCCTATTTACTTTTTACTTTTACAAGATTTTCATAAAGTTATGTATTTGCTTAAACTAAAGTTTTCTTAAAAAACTATTATGTAAATAAAAATGTAATTATATATTTATAAAAACTATATTTTCTTATAAAATAATTATTTTGGTTATAGCTATAAATTTTTGAAAGTTATATGATTGTTTTGAAAATGAAAAAGTATGATTATATGATAGAGGAATGCTATTTTTTTCTTTTATAAATAAAAGAAAATATCAATTTTTATTTCAGAAATTAAAACAGAGATGTGATTGAGCACTTTTTCTTCTATTAGAGCATTTTGGTAGAGCATTTCTAAAAGTCCTCTTAAAACTTCAAATATAAAAGGTTTTGTGTAGGGCTGGGCAAAAAATCCGAACCCGAAAAATCGAACCGAACTCGATCCGAAAAAGTAGCACCGAACCCGAACCGAAATTGATTAAATATCCGAACGGGTTCAAAATTTCGGTATTTAAAGAACCGAAACCGAACCCGATCCGAACCGAAGTATTTTGGGTACCCAAATATATCTGAAATAAATTTATATACTTAAATATATACATTATTTTATATATAATGTATATTAAAAATATTAAAAATATATAAGATACTTTTAAGTTTTCCAAAATATTCGAAAATATATGCAAATAGTCAAAAGTAAATGTTTAAAATAGCTAAAGTATATTGAAAACACCAAAATAGTTAAATATCTATTGATTCTTTATCCAAATATTCAAAGAAAACCAATTTATATGTTAAATTAAGGTATTTTGACATATATGTTATGAAAATTTATATGTAATATATTATCTTTCTTATAGATTTTGAAAATTTAAAGTATATAATGAATTTTGAAAATTTAAAAACATTTTAAATGGATTATCCGAACTCGAACCGAACCCGCAAAGATCCGAACCGAACCCGAGCCGAAATTTAGAAATATCCGAATGGAGCTGAAATCTTTGACCCCGAAAACCCGAAACCCGAATGGACTGAACCGAAACCCGAATGGGTACCCGAACGCCCAGCCCTAGTTTTGTGCACTCCAAAAGCAATCTTAAAACCTTATACTTAAAGTTTCTTACTTTTCCAGTCCTTGTATCTATGTAGCTTTTAGATAAAGTTAATAACTTTCTTGTTTGATCAGTTTAGTCCTTTTAATACCAAAATATTTAATTAACACTATAATAAATACTATACAAAGATAATATTACATAAAACAAATAAAAAACCAAGAAATTAAAAATAGAATATTACACAAAATAAAATATTATAAAAATAAAATATTACAAAATAAAATATTACATAATAAAACAACACTAATATTCAGGTAAATTTGATCATGGACCTCCAGTATCACCAAAATATTTTCCATAAATCTCTGGTGCAAATTAATTTGTTCTATAATAATTTTGTTGGAAATTTTATAGCTATCTTAAAAGATGTATGCTTCTAGTTAAGTTTTGTTAAACATAAAGAATATTATGTAAAATATAAAAGTTTTAAGGTTTATTATAATGTTTTACTTTTGGAGAGAAACACCCTCAAACCTTATTTTTGAAGTTTTGTCAAACCTTAAAATAAAAAAGTTTTTAGAGTTGCTCTTATAGTATATAGATGTGAAAATAGCAATGAGTGAGAGATGTTATTATATTGTGCCGTTGAATTTGGCATTATTTGGATATAAATTAAACAAAACCAACAAGTATTTCCTCTGTTTCATTATAAATGTCATTTTAATTTTTAATTTTTGTTTCATTATAAATGTCATTTTATATTTTCATGGAAAATATTAATATTTTTTTCCAATCTTTACCATTACTGTTAGCTCATTAATTACTAAAATCAAACCAAATAAAGTATTAAATAGAGGTTAAACAGAAAATTTAATCAGTTTTTAAGTTGTGTGCAAAAATCTTAAACAAAATTTATTATGAAAATAGAGGGAGTACTAGATTTTATGAAGTTTTGGAAGTGCAGTACACAAGCTCTTTGAATATTGCACACCATTAATAAACATCCGCATCAAAAGTTAATTTTTTTTAACACTTGTATTTCATTCATAACTGTTCTTACATTATTGAATCAAACATACCAGCAACAAAACATAAGAAAAGATACCAGTAGGCACCAAAAGTTAATTAGTACTTGACATTTTGTAACAATTAAAAAATAATACTGTACATTTATACCGACTTTTTTCCAAAAACGTTGCCAGTAAGAATATGGAAGCTTTGGGCCGGCGCAACAAATGGCGCAATCCTTTATTTTCTTGCAATTATTGTTGGTTTTTGTCACTGGAGAAGTCAATATTAGAACAGTTGGAATTTGAAAAACTTTAAAAGGATTGAGAAGAGGACATAGTGCTACCAATAAATGCAATAAGATAAGGGAGCACATCAAATGAGCTTATAAAATTGCTACTTTCTATATGTAAGTAAATTTTTGTATTTTTTGTTCTTCCGAATACATAAAGTTATTTATTCTGCCTTCACGAGAATTAAAATTGAGTTAAACTATATACAAAATGGAGAAAACTTTTATTTTGCTAAGCATCAAGTTAGTTTATATTTAGAAACCATATATTGAAAAAGACAAACATAAAATATATCGAAGATAGTAGTTGTTAACAAAAGAAAAAATATTGAAAATTAACATAGTATATAGTTTGTTTTAAAATGTGGAACCTATAGCTTCTTTTGTTTTATCTTTGTTTAATAATTCTACTAGCTAGGAGAGGTTGGGTTATGTCGTTGGCCTACCTCTTTTTCATTCTTTTTTTTGGCTTTCATTAATTAATTACAGCCAATGAGAAGATTGTGGTTTTAGAATCTCTTAGTGTAATTGTTGCAACTACTACTCACTCATGATCTGATCATAGTAGTTAATAAGTATGACCTTTTGGCCAGTTATTTCAACTATAAAGTTAATTAAAAAGTCTAAATGTATTGACAAATATGGTTTCACTCCATTTCTTTATAGTTTTTTTTTTTGGGTCTAATTCTTTATAGTTTTTTGAGACATGATTATTCACTTGCAGTCGCAAAAGTTAAAAGTATACAACCTTACGAGGTTTAATAGAATCACAATTGTTTAAGTTTAATATAAGTATATTGAAAGCAATTCAGTCTATAAAACCATAAGAGAATAATGTACATGTGGTAATTTCTCATACAAACACTCTTAAGCGTACCACCGTACCCTTGACACAAAAAGCATTCCTAAGCGAAGTTTTCTTCCTTCACAAGAAATCAAGACGCACGAAAATTATTTGAAAACTAAGAACATCACAACGTTAATGTTCTCAAACACAATCTGTCAGTTAATTATATTATTATTTTAAAAAACAACTATTTAACATCTTTTAAAGAAAAGAAATTCACCACTAAAAATATGAGAAGTGTAGAAAATTTTTCATACTTTTCTTTTCTACTGTACTTTCTCTTTCTTCTTTTATTATATTTTTATCAATGAGAAAATGTAATACATCCTTACCGTTGCTGATGTTCTAAGGAGACAGACATTTGTGATCGTCAGAGATGTGCTAATAAACATAAAAATTAACCTGCTACATCAAACAATTTGTCTTAAAAGTGTTGCCCTTAAATTTATTCATTTTGGTGGCCTGCAAACGCATTTTTGAAGGGGAGAAGACACGGCTCTAGTGAAGACTTCTTAGAGCATGATTATTGCAAAGGTTCTTAGCAAAAATCCTTAATACACATATATGTATATATATGTATATGTATATATTATATATGCGTATATAATTATTTGTTAAGAACTTTACGGAAATCAAAACCGAAAGTTTCTTAATTAGTGTTTGTTATGGTACGTGAAGACTTCGTAAGTGTTGATTGTCTTTAGTTTTAAAAATAGTTTTTTTCAATATTTATCTTTATCCAATTAAGATTCTGCCAAAAAGTTTTTCGATAAAATAGACAGACTAGTTTTTAGGTGTTTTTGAACCCTCCAAAACATGATACTAAATGTAATTTTTTTTTACCATATGTATTGACAAATATGGTTTCACTCTATGTTTTGGTAAAATATATTTTTGTCAAAAATATAATTAACTAAAATAAAAATTTGATATATCTTTACTCTTGAACAACAATTATAATATTTTAATACATTTTAATAGAAAATATAAACTTCAACATATTATTACTGTTTTTGTTGCATTGTTTTATAACTAATCATCATATTTTGTAAAAGTAGAAAATACAGTACTATCAAAAATTTAAAATTTCAAACTAAAATATAAATATCAGACACCAAAAACTAAAACCAAAAATAAAAGATAAAAATCTAAAACCCAAAAACCAAAAACTAAAATAAAAATAACTAAAACCAAAAGAGAAAAACGCATAAAAAACTTTCAAAGTGGCAACCACCGACATTTTAAACCTTAAACTTATTTAAAAAGCACTTTAAACGTTTAAAATGGTATTTGTATCATAAAAATGACTTTTAATCTGGCTTATTTGTACATCAAGTCAAAACTATAACATGTATTATTCAAAATTGACGAAGTGTCGGTTTACTTTTTTAAAAAAACATATTTAAATGATTTTACTAATACAATAAATATAAAAATACCAAAAATCCATAAAAACTCTAAATAAATCATAGAAAGTCACTTAAAATTCATAAATATCAAAACATTCACAAAAAAATTAATGTTGATTTTGTGATTTTTTTTATTTTTGTGAACTTTTATGATTTTTATGATTATTTATATTTTCCGTATTTTATACTTATTTTATTAATAAAAATATATATATATTGTGATTTTTTAATTTTTATGAATTTTAGTGACTTTTATGATTTGCTTTGAGTTTTTAATGATTTTTATATTTTCTGTATTTTTATATTTATTTTATTAATAAAATCATAAAATATGTATTTAAAAAGAAGCAACCAACACGTTATTAATTTTGAACAATATCAGTTACAGTTTTGACTTGATATACAAGTAAATCAGATTGAATATTTTTTATGATACAAGTGTCAATTTCAAGGTATAAAATGTTTTTAAAATAATGTTTAAAATATTAGTGGTTGATACTTCGAAAAAAATTATGTGATTTTCTCAATACCAAAATCTGTAAGTGGTTGTTATTTTTTTATTTTTTTTTTGCTAAAGTGGTTGTTATGTTATTAAATATTTATTGAGAAAAGGAATACTAATTTAATTGATAAAATTTGAACCTTTTGTTAGATTGATCGACGTTGTTATATCATATGGGACCTATGATATATGATATACAAAACGATAAAGAAGACACCTACTTCCAACTAAAATTGGCTTTATACCGTGACTGAAGCTTTTCCTCATCGATGATATTCACACATACATCTTTCGATATTTAACAGATACCGACTTTAGTATTTTGTATTTTAAATTATTTGGGTTACTTTAATAAAAATTAAAAATACGATCAAAATCTTCAGGTGATTTGATAAAATATCTTTGAAGTGTTTTATAGATTTCAGAGTTATTTAGGTAATTTGAAACGGTAATTTAGTTTTTTTTTTTGAAATGTAAGATTTATTAAATGGTATACATAATGATCGCTGATGATCAGTTTTCCAAAAATTCAAGATGAGAAAGTTTTATGTTGAAAAAACAGAGAACGTCACTTGCAAAGGAGTTCGGCTTCTTTAGATGTCACAAGCCGCAGTCCATAGATTTTGCAGTTCGGGAATGTCGTTGGAGTAAGCCGGGAGAGTTTCACTTTTGAAGAGTTCTATCTGAGTAAACCAACCAAGACATGCGACTCTGCTTGTAAACTCTCAATAACTTCGAAAACGCCTTCATCCCTGGATACAAAAAGGAATTATATTCAACAATGCTCCAATGGAAACCTCATCATGTAGGATTGGAACTAAGGTATACTTCCAAGCAATGGAAAAGTATAGACGTCTCTGAAGTTCAAGAATACAATAGTAAATAACTACATACGAGTTGGAGAATAACATCTAGCAGAGGTAAGAACCGATGAGAAAAAGACCAATATCAGTTCTCTTAATTAGGACTGCAGAAACAAGTAAAGCTATCAGAAGAACATGAACACCAGAATCCTATGAACTCAAGAGCCCTGCAGCAGTAATTCCATAGCAGAGCATCAAGAGTATATCCAAATATAATTTTAGAAAAGTATATATGAAGCTTAAAGCACACTCGTACACCCATAACCGCCACAAATTTATAGAAACATAACTCTTATCCAAAGTCCGAAGCCATGAATAAACATAATCAGACCTATCATGATGATCTATGTATCTTTTGAAACAAAGTAAACCTGGCAGTAAGACAAAGCCAAGCTTGAACAAATCTTCTCAGACCTCCTTTGAGGATATTCTTTAGTTAATATCGTCCCCATTAGTACTTCGAGAAACCAAATGAAACCGCCAACACAGCGCCTTTCCTCAGTTGCCTCTCTTCGAATCAATCACCAAGTGTCCAGATCTTCATAAAGTCAGCAACATCTCTCCCCTTTCCTTGATTCACACCATGTCGAAGTGATCCAAGGGCGTGGCAGCTTGAATCAATCAACATTTCTACGGCAAGACGATGGTGAAAGCTTCATAAATGAGATAAATCAAAAGAGATCCATGAGTGAGATCTATGAACTCCCCCGCACTCTGCTCCGTCTCGTCCGCTACGCGATCAATCAATATTCTAGATGCAAGTGATGAAATTACTGGTTATAAAACATAGGTATAGATTCAAGAGGAGTATCAAAACAATCAAGGAGCAAAATTTTCATTGACATGTGTTTAGACATAAACGATAACATTTCTGAAAAATGTTCTTTTTCAATTCTCCTCAAATAACTATAGAGATGGTATTCTATAGGATTTTTTTTTAAACTAAAACGTAACATGAACTATACTCAAATCTTCTTTGCAAATTGTTCTTTCCAAATATTAGTTGTCTTTGAATAACATGGAATTTGATATAATTTTTTATAAACTGTCAATTGAATAACAGGGGATTTCAAGTGGTGTTTAATAACTCTCCACAAATTCCATTTTCAATAACACATGATTTGAAAACTATTTCTTATTAAAAGTATTACTAAACTACAATTTAAAACTAGTTTATTTAATTATAAATAGAAATAATAAAAACTCAATTGGTTACACAGTTTTTGATAAAGTTAAAGTTACATAGATTTATGTAAACATCATCTATCTATTATGAAACAACAAAACTTTTCTAAAACATCAAGTATATTGAAACGGATGAAGTATTTGAATAACAAAGGATTAATCAAATGCCAAAATTTTCCAAAAGTCCTATTTGAATAAACCCCAATCTAGTAAATGTTGAATATAACCCAATGGTTTATGCACGAGATAGTGTGTGGATGAGGATGAGACTATATATTGGCTTCGCTTAGTTGAAACAAACATATATGTTTTCTTTGTTTTTTTAGTTGCACAAGTTGTTTGTAAAATAAAAAAAGAAGTTTCCTAATCAGATTGGGTTTTTACTGGATTCTTAAATTTAATTATTATAAAAATTATAGTCCATTTAAATGGTCAGATTTTCAAAAGCATTAAGGGAGTAATCTTCGACGTTTCAAAATATTCAAAAACTCAAGACAAATCACAAGTAGACGGTTCATCATTGACACCACGCTACTGCGATAATTTCTACAAACCCTATTGAAATGACCGATGATTTGATGGACACATCACTTGCAGCCAGTGTTCAGAGCTCATCAATCAATTATGGTGTTACCATTGGCACAAGCCACATCGAATTTTAGATTTATAGATTAAGATTCATAATGTTTCTAATTGCACTGCAGTTAACAATAATCAAAATCTTTACATATATTACATATTTATAGGTTTTTATAATTGTTAGAACTGCACGGCAATTGTACTGTTTGTTCAACACTGGATTGTTGTCATTCAGAACCTAAGTCTACTACAAAGATATATGTTTAGAGTTTTTTCGAAAATATTCAATATCTATTTAGAGTTAGTAGTATAATTTCGTTTCAACGATGATAAGGGTTTATTTGACTAAAATAATAGAGAATTGAATAGAATCAAATAGAATCGAACCGAACCGAATTCAATTTACATTTGTTACTCTTGTTCGAGTTTTGATAAAGATACAAATTACATCAGTTAAATTACGTCAAGATTATTCAGCATGCATTAGCGCATCATTGTTTCAAGAATAAAAATACATATTTGATATTAACATATTCATGAATACTAAGCCTATATAGAAGATACATATAGTGTGATCCAGCTCAGAATTCTTAGTGGAATGGAAACTACTTTGTATAATGACGCCCGTAATTCAAATTTATATTACACGCGACAGCTATATTTGGTCCGGCGATATTATAAACATCATTTCGTGTTTAAACTCTATATAACTAACTTACTTCTAATTATTTAACATGTAAACCAAAAAACAATATCTAATTTTGCATAAGAATCCAAAGCTGGCTATAAATATATTCTCAGTTAATAATATGATATATTCCTTATTTATAAGTGTCCTTGTTTTTTGTTTTCTTTTAGATGGAAATGTGTTGGTGATTCGCACTTGCCTTTTGTAACTAAAATCCACGATGCATATGTCACCAGTGAAACGTTATTCAAGTTGTGCCACCGTCTAGTTTTTAGTATTAAACCAGCAAGAACTTCATTCGATCTAAAACTGTTTAGTTTTGTTAATTCGTGTCGTTGTTATTTAAATAATTCATTAGTAGTTTTTTTTATAAAGTATTCAGGAAGTTAGGCGTTAATTATTGATTACAATATCTGCATGGTGAGATGGGAAAAATATAAATAAATTTAAAATTTTTATCCAAACTAATTAAGATCTCAAATGAAACAATGCAGATCTAGCAAATCAAATCGGTATAACAAATATATGTTAAACAAAAAATAAAAAATCATTATCAAAAGAAGATAAAACTGCATTATATATATTTATATTAATTTTATAATATTTAAATCAGTCATTTTAGTTTCGAATTATTAAAACTGATTACTTTTATAACATTACCTTATAGAATGTAAAAATAATAATAACTAAATTTAAAATAATATAAAAATTAAAATCCTGTATATATTATATTTTATCAAAAATATAATAACGATATAGAAAAAATATAAAACAGTATGTGACAACATGATTTTAGATAAATAAAGTTAATAAAAGAGTGGAACACACAGATAAAATCAAACACATTATATTTGAGGTATAAATATCGTTACTTGCATATTTAAAATGATTTATCTTTAAAATAAATAATCGTTTGCTAATGGGTAAAAAACGCGACCACCTTTGTATCAGCTTTCTATTAAAAAGTGCTTTATCCAAGAAAAGAAACGTAGAATCCACCGTGTAGTTTATACATTCAGCACTATATATCCTTTTCAACTATTCATAGTTGTTGAAACTTGAAGGTGATTAATACGCAACTGCTGTAATCTTTATAGAGAATTCGTCCAAAATAATACTGAACATGGCAAGAATGGCCAAAAGAAACATGAACTCGAAGCTGGCCAATAAAAACCTGAACTTTTATTGACTTTTATCAATTTATTAAGAAACTTTGATTGACCGACCAGATTAAAACACCGTTAACTGAACGTTAAGACGGTGGTTAATCGACGTTAAATACAGCCGTTTAGCAAAACTACGTCGTTTTATTCATTTTTTGGTTTAAGACAAAATGTCAAGACGTCGTCGTTTTGTTTAATTAAAATTGTACATGGGTGGATTCGAACTCGTGCACTCGTGGTCTTTAGGGAGGGGTTTTGCCACTGAAGTAGTGGACATTTCGATTTATTATGAAACAAATTTCTTTTTATTGAGTAGAAAACGTGTGATTAAAACAAAATCCAAGGCGACGTCGTTTTGTTTAATTAAAATTGTTATGGGTTGGACTCGAACCCGTGTGCTCTTTGTATGAATGGGAGTTTTGCCACTGAGCTAGTGGACTTTTCGATATATTACCATACATATTTACTTTTATTGAGTAAAATATGTGTAATTGAAATAAACCCAAAATCCCCAAAATCGTAACCCTAATTCTCATAAACTCAAAATCGATTTGGGGATGATTATGAGATGGTGAAAACGAAGTTTACGAGGAATGGAAGGGAGGTAATAATCTTTGGAGGGATGAGGAATTTCGATTACGAAGAAGCTGTTCAACAATCGAACAAGGATGGAAATGGTGGTGGGAGTGAAGAAGCGGTTCAACCGGCGAAGAAGAGTGAAGAAGCACCGGCGAAGAAGAGTGGAGAAGCACCGGCGAAGAAGAGTGGAGAAGCGCCGGCAAAGAAGAGTGGAGAAGCGCCGGCAAAGAAGAGTGGAGAAGCGCCGGCGAAGAAGAGTGGAGAAGCGCCGGCGAAGAAGAGTGGAAAACGCGGTGCTTCTGTGAGTTTGTCGCCGGAGAGATCGAGGAAGAGTAAAAGAGTTGAAGGGATAGAGATGTTGGCATCTACTCCACCGTCGAAGACAAGGCGGGGAACTACATATGGGTCGCCGGCGAAGAAAGGTGGTGATGGGTCTCTGTCATCACCGGAGAAGACCACAAGGCGTGGAACTTCATATGGTGGTTCTCCTCCTAACTCGAAGAAGAAGCAGACGGTGACGACAGAGACTGTGGCTCGTCCTGGAAACTCGAAGAAGAAGCAGACGGTGACGACGAAGACGGTTACGGTGACGAAGGAGTCTGTGACATACGGTGATGATGACAGAGAAGGTTCGGTTGAAGCAGAGGAATATGGTGGTTCTCCGACAAATGAAGTTGGTTTGGTTGAAGCAGAGGAATTTGGGGATGTTGGCGATGATGGTAGGCTCGCATTAGAAGATGAGGATGGTATTGGTGGCATCGAGGAAGAAAACTGTAGAGATTTGGGTCTTCATTTTGGTGATGAAGCAATCAATGATGAGTGTGAGATTGATGAAGACGAAGGGGATGATTATGCTTGGGATGAAAGTAAAATCCCTAATCCTGTGTCATCAGATGATGAGAATGAAGAGGAGATGATACCTGCGCAAGCTTACAGAGCAGACACTGATCCAGAGGAGCTCCTTCAGCTCCAGTTATTGGCTTAGACGGAGCCTTTTTGAAGTGGGACATCAAGGGACAGTTGTTGGCTGCGGTTGGAAGAGATGGAGACAATAGGATTGTCCCTATTGCTTGGGCTGTAGTGGAGATAGAGAATGATACAAACTGGGATTGGTTTGTGAAACGTTTGGCCTTGGATTTGGGATTGGAAGATGGGAAAGGCTTCGTTATCATGTCTGACAAACAAAAGGTAAAAACTTTGCTTTTATTTGTTTTTTCTGAGTTTTTTCTGATTTATTTGTTTGTGTAGGGGTTAGTGAAGGCAGTTCATAACCTCCTTCCAGAAGCTGAGCATAGGCAGTGTTGTCGCCATATTTATGAGAACTGGAGGAAAGGTGGAAAAGATCTAAAGTTACAGAGGTTCTTCTGGTGCATTGCAAGGTCCTACACTCCGGGCATGTTCAGGTACAACATGGATGAGCTTAAGAGCTATGATCCACTCGCTCATGCATCTCTGATCAAGACAAAGCCAGAGACTTGGTCTAGAGCTTACTTCAAGATAGGCTCCAATTGCAATGACAATCTGAACAACTTGTGTGAGTCCTTCAACAAGACCATCAGGGAGGCTAGGAAGAAGCCTCTGCTCGACTTGTTAGAGGAGATAAGGCGCCAATGTATGACTAGGAACTTCACCCGGTCCAAGATTGCTACAGACAGGAAGAGTAGGTTTACCATGAAGACACAACAAGAGTTAGACAGGGTTGAGAAGAAGTGCCACGAGTGTATATTGCGTTGGGCAATTGGGCCAGAGACTGAGGTGGAGTATCAAGACCAGTGCTATGTTGTGAGTTTGGAGAAGGAGACTTGTGCATATCGAGGCTGGCAAATGAATGGTATTCCGTGTATCCATGCTGGTAAGGTCATCCTTCGTGCAAAGAGAAAGCTTTCTGAATTTGTTGCTGAGTGCTACACGACAACTAAGTGGCGTGAGACGTATAGTTATGGGATCAGTCCTGTAAATGGGATGATAGAGTGGCCTCAGACCAATAGATTAGGTGTGATTCCACCACCTAATCGAACTAGTAATCCTGGTAGGCCTAGAAACCATGACAGAAAGAAGGGAGCCAATGAGACAAAGTCTACTACCAAGATGAGCCGTGCGAACAGAGTGATGACATGCTCTAACTGCAAAGAAGAAGGCCACTACAAGAACAAATGTAATAAAGGTTCTGTTCCGAGTCCACCTAAGAAACCAAGAGGAAGACCAAGGAAGTATCAGGTAAGGGTCTTAGTTTTATAGCTATTGGTAATGTGTATGAGTTTGTTGAGGTTATTGACCATTCATTTATACAGGGACTACATATTGAAGCGTCTCAAGCTCAATCCTCACAAGCTCAATCCTCACAAGCTCAAGCATCACAAGCATCACAAGCATCACAAGCATCACCATGGGAAGCTCCCCAATCTTCACAAGGTCAACCATCACGATGGGAAGTTCCCCAATCTTCACAAGCATCACAGACAGGAACGTGGGAAAGATGGTTCTCTTAGATGATGATGTTGTCTCTTTTGTTTTGTTGTGTAATGATGATGTTGTTTCTCTCGGATGCTCTTGTTTTTCTTTTTGGATGATGATGTTGTTTCTCTTGGATGCTCTTGTTTTCTTTTAGGATGATGCTATCTTATGTACTTCTTTTAAGATGCTGATGATGTTGTGTTAAACAATGAAAATGGTTTCTGTTTTGTTCTTTTGGTTTCTGTTTTGTTCTTTCTTGTTGGTCTAATCGATTAAAATGAAGAAGAAGAAGTAAACAAAGTCTACCATCATCATCCATAACATAAAAGAGTCTTACAACATGAGTCTTAAACCATTACAGAATTACACAAACATAGTCTCCTAGATGAAAATAACCATTAGAGAATCAACACAAGACATCACAATTCAAAGACAACCCATTCCTACTGCCTCTTTCTCATGAAAAACACAATACAAGAAACTGATGCCACCAGAAAACCCACTTTCATGATCACATTCAGCTTCTTAACTTCATTGCTAGCCTTCCTGAGATCTTCTTTCAACTCTTCCTCCACATTTTTGAGGCTGTCTATCTCCATTTTGAGCTTCCTCAAATCCGATGCAAAGCAATCAACTTTAGGCAATGCATCTTGAACCTCTTCGTAGACAGCTTCATCTACCCATTTATACAAGTGATCCTGGATACAAATCATGAACAAAATCTATGTTCAAACAATTTCACACTACCTAGCAATTGAAGCTTTATGTTCTAAGGTTACATAAACACAATCAACAAGACCCATAATCAATATAAACACGGAAAAACACTTACATTTCGAAACGTTGGGCATCTAAAGAAAGTTCTTCCTGGATTTTCCTTCGTTTTTGATGTGTAAATCCCAGTTTTTCGACCACAGCCGCATTGCTCCGGGATACCACGAATACCCATCGTATTCACAGACGAATCCTCACAACCCGAACTCATCATCTGACAATCGAAGAAGGAGAATCGAGCTTCTTAAGGAAGAAATTGAAGAGAATGGAGCTCTGTTCGTCGTCCTCGTCGATTTGGGAATTTAGGGTTAGAAGAAGACGTCGTCGTTTCATTTTGATTCATTTAACTGGGCTTCGAAGGTAATATAATAAACTCTGTTCGTCAATCTATTGTAAAGTCCATTAGCTCAGTGGCGAAAAAACCTGTACAATTAAACATGAGAGCACGGGTTCGATCCTGATAGAGCACATATTTTTAATTTCTAAAATAAATGAAACTACGTCGTTTCATTCATTTGTCTTTAATCAGACAGAGAGATGAAACGACGTCGTATTTGTTAACACCCAAAATTAACGTCATCTAAATTATCTGTTAACTCTGTTAACGGTGGGATTATTTAGTTAGTCAATCACAACGTTCTTAATAAACTGTAAAAGTCAACAAAAGTTCAGGTTTTTTTTGGCCACCCAATATGTCCATGTTTCTTTTGGTCATTCTTGTCATGTTCAGTATTATTTTGGACGAATTCTCAATCTTTATACTATATTATATATATGCTGAATGTAAGAGAGAGAGATCAAGGTTGCAACAATAAACACACAGAGAGATGGGAATATTTCGAACTTTAAGTTTCCGGCGAAATACATCTCGGGCCGCCGCATCTAACAAACCTAAGTCTAAAGAATCATCGGTTTCTTGGTGTGGGGAGAAGAGGCTCTTGAAAGAATCACAAATGCAAGATGAAATACTCAAGACATACGTCATCTCACGGTTGGCTTCGCCGGCAAATGTTTTCCGGTGGGAAGCAAACCTCATCGGACCGGAGGACTGCCCGTTCGAAAACGGTGTCTTCGCCGTCTCTGTTCACATCCCAACCAAATATCCATTCAAACCACCCAAGATCGTATTCAACACCAAGGTAGGAAAATCCCGGTTTAAGTAGTCTTTGGGTTATGTTTAATATCCGGTTTGAACTTGGAATAACCGGTTCAAAATTTTATATTTTAATTAATTTTTCAGATATTTCATCCTAACATCAACGAAAATGGAGTAATTAGTATCGATATATTGGGGTCGCAATGGTCACCAATTTTGAGGATCGATTTGGTACTCTTATCCATATGTTCGGTCCTCTCGAACCCGGTCGAGCCATTTGTTCCTAACAATCCTGCCGTGAAGGTGTACCTGCAAGACCGGAACGCTTACGAGAAGATTGCGAGAATGTGGACTCTGGAATATGCAAATGCTTGATGATTACTTTCATAAATGTTTTGTGTATTTATACGTATTGCGGTTAACTATAAGTTTGTCAATTATCTGTTTTTCTATGTTACTCACCTGTTTTGTCAACTTTACCTGCTTATATGTCAATTGAAATTAAAGATTTAGTTATCAGCTTAAGTGAAATATGCTTGTGTGTTATAATTTTCATTGTCGTAACTTAAAGAATGAATTAATTAAAATGTAATAGTACATATTGCAATATATGAATATAACGAATTCTGCGTTTCACAAAAAAAGAAGAATATAACAAATTCTGCAAACAACAACCATATTTATATATTCCAGACCAGCGTATTACTTTGGCTTCGGTAGTCTTAATTGCTGCAAGAGCCATTGCAACCAAAATGCCAAAGATACAACAATCTTCAGGTTTTTAGACAACATCACTCTTCGAATAAAACTAAGTAAACACACAGAATTTGATCTAAAGTTGTTGAAACGTAGACTTGTTTTGGTTGAGATCTATATTTCTACTTTTTCTATAAATACTTAGTAGCTTGCTAAATGTAAAATGGTCGTGTCTGAAGATAATACTTGCAACAAATAGAAAGGTGTTGAAGCTTTATAATAATTGTTACAATTCCAACATATCCACTAAACACCATTTTTATTATTTAAAAGCTGGATATAGACATTCGACGAACATATATTTTATAGATAAAAACATTAAAATATAACCGTGCCGCGCACCTTGGATCAAACTCACATCGTTCAATTGGCCTTATGTGGCAGACAAGTTGCAAGATACCTTGGATTACATCCTAGTACCTTATTTTCATATAAAGCTTCGTAGTTTATCACATCTTCTGCATTGATCTTGATTGTTGCAAGAGTGAAGAACACCATTACAAGAGCCATATCTATATATAATAGCAATCTATTTTTATTAACCTTTGACGTCATTCCTTTTTTTATAGGAAAAAAAAATTAAGATCCGAAGGTGGAAATTGTTTTGAATAAATAATCTAACGAATAAGAATTGGTTTAATAAAAAAACTATGACGTCATCTTCTGGGCAATGGTCACCAATTCATAGCTCTTCAATAACGCCTTTTTACACAAACTGTGGAACCATCGTCATCTGCTAAGAGTCGTCATCTGCTAAGAGTGATTAGATCGTACAAGTTTGCCATTTTTTGTAGATTATTCACCAGATTCTCTCTCGCTCATTGTCTCTTGCCCTCCACATCAAACCTGGTCAAAATAAATTCGATTATGTGTTCATAGCTATTTTATATACTGATTATGTCTTTGTTCGTTTTTCCCATGTCTCTCTCAGCCAAAGAAAGACGACTGAAGAGGCGACAGTTAACGAGCGTCCTCCGATCTTCATTGTGTTACCGGCCAAATTTGTTTCGAGTTTCTTGGGACAATCGATTATGCTTTGGTTTTGAATTCGAATTATCGCTTTGTCTCTCCCTCCCGGATTGTGTTTGTCTGGCAAATTTGTTTCGATCTTCTCGCTTTGCCTTCTCCGGTGTTTGTCTCTGCTTTCTGTGTCACGGTGATCTAGAGGATGGGGTATACCTCCTATCTGTTGTTGTTTCGTTTGTATCTCTTCCAATCGGATGGATTGAAACTTCCATGGCCACCACCGTTAAGATTGACTTGGATCTATATTGAATGTCCTACGATGTGGTGGAACATGCAGTTTTGAATTTCTCAGTACTAGCCGAAAATCCACCATCTCTGAATTTGTGTTATTAGTGAGGAAGTTTAGATTTCTTAACAGATAAATAATTCTCTTTAAATCACTGAGTCAAATGTAGTACGCGACCAAGTTTACAGCGGACAGGCGTACTGCGGCAAGCATACGCACTGATTGGTGTTATACAGTTGAGAAAAGAAAGGCTGAGATTATCACACCTTTTAATCCAAGGTTGGCCATTTGTTTTGACAAAATAAAAGAAGACGCTTCGGTAGCGTTGTGCCGGTGGATTGAAGCGTTGTGTCCCTTAATGGAGTTGTGACTCTTGGTTCGTATCTCTTCCTGCGTTTATATATTTGATTTCTGCTTTCGATTCACCATCTTCCTTCATTTGCATTATGCTTTCCGTTTATCTATTAACATAGATAGTCAAGGTATGTTTCTATGAACTTCTTAGAAGCTTGATAATTGAATCTATCTTCTCCTTCCTCTATGCTTAAATCTCTCTTATTCTCCGTTTTAGTTGCAGCCGCAATGTGCATGACTTAGACAAAACCTATGATTATAGCTAACTTTGGCAGCTCACTTCTTCAAGACGCCATAAGCGCGGACGCTAGGTTCTGGCATGCGCTCGCGGTCACCACCGATTTGGAAGTCCTGCAGCGTCTCTGCCTCTGGGCTCCCCCAAAATCTGACACAGAAACAACACGATAAGATTGATAAGACATACTGGAGAATAGTCAAAACGTTATGGTAAAAAAAAAAAAGATGAGGCCCGTACTTATCGAATATTCGGCCCGAACGTTTCCCTCTCTTCCCTAAAAAATAAGATCTCATTGCAGTGGCATAACGCAGTGTCACCACAGCAGTTCCGCTGGAGAGCCATCGTCGTGTGCGACTTAAATGTCCACATGTTCTTCTGCCGAATAGTACCACAAACAGGCCATAGAAGAGTTCATCACATTACGCATTTCTCAAACCAGAAGAACACGACAACTTAACAAATCTATAAACGTACCTTGAGAGACAGAGGTGGAGAGTTGCATGATGGAATCACGTTGCAGAAGATAGGGCAAACCGAAAGCAAATTATAATAATCTAAAATGATTGAACGAACCAACTTGGTTGGTCAAATTTTGAAAAGTATCATGGGAGTTCTTAATCAGTTATCACATGTAATATTAATATAAGATTATATACATATTTAATAATACAACAAAAATAAAACAAACAAAAAAAAGTTTACGAAAAAATAATGAACATGACAAAATAATGTTTCCAAATTTTATAATGAACAAAATAATATTTATATGATTAAAAACAAATTTTTGTAAAAAAAAATTGATAACTAAGATTATATATGTATTCAATAATACAAAAAAATAAAACAAACAAAAAGAGTTTATGAGAGTGATGCATGAGATTGTAAAACTCTAATAATAACAAGTCTCAATCCTGAAACATATTCAGGTATTGTAATGTAATTAACATAAAACTTCATTTGATACTTTCAATCTTTCAAAACAAGGGAACTTTTAATATATCATACTGTTTGAATTAAAACCTAAGTAAATACATATATTCTTGTAATTTGTTGTCTCAACAGGGCACCTTCAATACCAATCTGGTGAAGGAGAAAAACAATTTAATGAAACAAATAAGAACATTGTCAAAATAAGAGAGATATTAGATTCCATCATTGACAAATATTCGTTTGAGACTAGCTAAATTATTAATTATTTTAATACAAACAATTGATTTTTCACAGTTCTAAATAACAATTATATACAAAATTTACTGTGCTAAAAAATAATTGAAAGGAAGAAATAATTTACTAACATGAAAGGAAATTTATTAAAATAAGTTCAAGAAACTGAATGGAATTATATATCTTGTAATAGTTGTTGGCATCTTAAGGCAACTTAAATGGATGTAAGTATGCATTTCTTAAATAATTTATAAATTAATAATACTAAGTTTATTAAATAAGCTTGAAATTATCGTCAAAAATGATTCATACACAGCACTTGTAACCACGTTCAACAAAGACATGACCAGAATTTTGCGTAAATCAGCAACTAACTTGATTAAATTTCTGGTAAGGTCTATTATTTATAATTATTTGTAATTTATAGTGTATGAACTTAAGACTTATCTAAAAAACTCCTAAATGCATGAAACAATCAATAAATGATTCAAGTGACTAAGGCAATTATCTTCTTTATATCAGAAAAGAATATTGGTAAAGTTTTCAAAATTAAGTGTGAAAGTCACATCCTTTAATTATAATTCAACTTAGTTGGGTAAATGGTTACATAAATCACATGAAATCCAATTAATATGGAAGATGTACAATACAATTGAAAATAACTTTATGCTTTTAATTAATGATTAATAAACAAAATTTGGTATTTAATTTCACAATTGAAAAAAACATTATATTTTTAATTAATGATTAATATACAAAATTTGGTATTTAATTTTAAAGACAGACAAAAAAATATTATAAAGGATGTTACCGAAGAGATTATGGAAGTGATCACGAGACTTCGGAAAATGTAATAGTAAATTTTTCAGAAAGTAATCATACAAGAAAAATTAAATTAGCAATGATAACTATAAATATAAAACAAATGTCATGTGCCAATCTAAATGCAATGAATGTGCCAATCTAAATGCAATGAAATAATCATCCAAAGAAATAAGAAGATAAATATATTATTTAATATTACAATATCACATCACAACTATTTATTTTGTTATGCATAACCTAAAAATTTTTCATTTCTCATGCACACAATTTATTTAATATTCATACATTATATAAATATTTTGTTAAATGAACAATTATTTATTTCTAAAATAATTACAATATTACACATCAATTTAATTTGATAACAGTTATTACAAAGTTAAATAAAGTAAAAATTAAAAATGAAATAAAAAATAAAATTTTTATTTTCCCAGGCGTTTACGCACGGGGTTGTTTCCTAGTATATAATAACTGCATTAATTAATTTCCTAGACATACCCATATTGTTCTTTTTAAATTGAACTAAGAAAAGAAAAACTATAATTTATCAACCCGAAAATTAGATTGCTGTGTGAGAAACACATGAAAGGATTGTCGACTTTAAATAATGTAGGAAATGGGAAACAATACTTATGTCTCTTTCTTTTTCGGGCATACAGTTTGTTGTATCCAATTTTAAAATAATGCTATTTGTTATTTTACTATCTTTTTTCCTGAAGTAACTCGAAATTAGTTTCTTGTCTTAAGAGGTTATGAAAGTTGTAAAGATTCTGTTTTACCATTGCAACAAACCACACGATGAACACTTCAAACCAAACTGAATCACTTAAACAAGCAAAAGAACAGAATTAAAAGCTGTCATTTACAGCCAGATTTTATAGGTATCTTCTTCTCAACTCCGAATTTCATACCGTGTTTGTAGATTCTAATAAAATTTTCACGAAATTTACTAATTTTTAAAATTATCTAAAATTTGTTTTTTTCACGTAAAAATCTCTAAATCTAAAGGTCTAAGGTCATGAATAAGTAAAACCGTTACAAAATCTACCAGTTTAACTACTTGGTTTATAGTTAATTGCTTAGACGGGTTTATTTTTTCTACTTTTGGCGTTTTTAGGTGAAGAATGAAACGCATGCATTGTGGAGCTATAATATTGGTATGGTACACTAGAACCGGTTCTAACTTGGTCCACGGTTTTCTCGTGTAAAAAAAACAGAGAAGAAGCAAAACCTACGATTTGCAGTCAATAGATTCAAGCATGCTTGTACACCAAGGAACCAATCTCAGCAGGTTACTTGAACACTAAGCAATGAGAATGAGAAAGAAGACTTACTTCCAACATACCGATACCGAAAGTGCTCTCTCTGTAGGCGCTGTAGTCCGGCTGATTAAGCGGGCAAAGCTCGTTGTTCACAGGTCCTAACGTGAAGTTAAAACTACAGGATCCAACCGAGTTTCTCTGAGAATGGTCTGGACAGTTTCCTGTGTCATCTACATGCTCGGTCTCCAGTTTCCCAGCTCCTCCTGCACCGATTGTTATATAAACAGGGCCACACTGGTCTAACGTGTAGTTGTAGACTCTGTTTGATCTCTCATAAGCATCAACCTGATTCATGTTTTATGAGAATGAAGTATGCATTGAGTACAATGAAATGAGCTCCTCATGCATTGAAGGAATAGTACAGTGGAGAGAAAGAACCACTTTCATTTGAAGGGAATGCGAATCTTGAACTGTACGCAACGAATGTCAGATTATCATCAGCCTGCGGCTCAATCTCGTGCTCTCCAGCTACCATCATGGTCGGAACACTAGCCGTGAGTGGCTCCATGAACCTGTCATCACAACTCCATGATTAAACCACCAGAAGAAGAATCTTGGTTTTACCTTCCCCAATAATCCCAGCGAGGCTGATAACTTTCTCTACTATTATAACAAGAATCACAAACAGAACTGGTTCTGTTTTGGTCACACCGACAAGAACTGCAATCTAGTTTGCTCCTATTGGCGAGATAAGTATCAGCATAGCTGAATCGTCCAATCAAAACCACAAGATCAGGATGGTTGGAGAGAATATGAGTCAGAACCGCTGATGTATTATAAGTAAGACCCAAATCTCCAGCCACAATGATCCTGTGGGGATAACTCTCTGATGTAGACTTAGGCATTGTCCTGAAGTAATGCACTTCGCTCATTGCTGACAAAGACGGATCTCCGCATCGGTATTGATACAATGTGTTTGGTTTAAGACCTGTGAGCTGAACATGGTGGATGATCCCTGAAGTAACAATAATTTCACGTTGGCATTGACTCACCTATGACAGCATAAGTTAGTGCATAACCAAATTTATATCGTCTATAGGAACCAAGACACATAATTGTGCTAATAACTTTTTTTTTTTGACATAAGGGCTTTTTTGTGCTAATAACTTACACACAGCAACATCATATTTTATGATAATTATGACAATCTCTAGCAAGGATAATGGTAAAACAATTTAAAGTTATATCAAGAACAGAAACGTACCTGATATTTTTATTGTATGAGAGAGTTTCTGATTTTAAGCAATTATGTTTGGTGACCAAATATAAGAGAGTTTAATCTTATATATAGATGTGAATAATTGTGATCCTTTTTGGTTTATGATTTCTTAAACAGAAATTTTATTGTTTAAATAGGAAATTTTCATATTTATAAGGAATAGGAAAGTTTATTTATTATAAGGAAATACTGGAAATAGTTATTTTAAAATTTTCGTGTGTATTTGAAGAAAAAATATATAACTGCAACTCCTTTTCCAACTTGGATTTGTTTTGTCTACTTTTAATATTGTTTACATATAAATACGTATGTGATGATACTAAGTTTTTCATCAAAACTCAGAACAAAGGGTTTGCATTGCATTACAGACTCTAGGTCACTACCGTCACTTCTTGCGTTGCTATGTCTGTTGCTGTCCCTATCCTCTTGCCGGTGAGTTAGTTTTTTTTTTTTTTTGGCTAAAATTTGGTCCGGTGAGTTAGTTGATAAGCTCTTATCTTTTGATTCTTAATTTTGGAGTTCTTTTAAAAAAAAAATTTAGGATTGAACTAAGGGAGTCATTATTTTGATGTTTTACTCTTTTTTTTTTCTTTTTTTGTAGATGGATGACTTTCTCGTAGAGAGACAAGACATGTGGAAGCGTGCACTAAGATTTATCCTCAGGTGAGTGTCTTCTGTTTATCTCTTACTTCAGAAGCAAGTTTAGTTTGATTTTGATACATGTCTCACTTTTGTCTAAATTGCAGGATGACTTCGGGAGTAGTCTACTCAATAGTGATGCATATTTTGCTCATCACCGCATACACTTTGCTAACTTTTCGGATTTTCTATACAAGGGGAGGCTTTGATGTCGTCCTGTTTTTCGATGTCATAGGCCTCTCTGTCTTATACCTTGTGTTTGGTTTATTGGAAATCGCCGTGAGAGCGTCTTTTAAAGACCAGATGTGTGTCACATTCTTTGGGCATATCAGCCATATGATGGGATCTATGCTTCTCCTCTCGTACAAGGTTCCATCAAATCATATTGAGGCTTTTGCCTTTTGTTTCCTTGGAATACCACTCTTCTTTTGGACGTATTTCATTATGTTTTCTACTTTTATTCCAGAATTTATGGGAGATGACTCTTTAACCCAACCATTGGTTTAGGATTTTATATTCTATGAATGTTGTACTCTTGAGGGACTTTTTTTTATTCTTCAGGGACTTTAAAAGTGTAATTAGGTTTTATGGATTTTCCCTTTTGTTAACCCAATAAACTTCCAAGAATTTTTCGTCTAATATATTAAAACTGAAGTACAAATAGTACTTACCCCTTAGAGTTGCACAAAAATTACAACGGCATGCCACTCCTTTTAACTAAGATTATCCAATTAAATATAACACATACCCAAATAATATTTATTATCTTGCCATACAAATCCAAAACGTGATTTTCTAACATATATTTCGCTTTAATTAACTACATTGCCATATAAATCAAAAACGTATTTATTAACTTGCCATATATTTCGCTATTATTAAAACTATATTGCCATGTTAATCTAAAACATGATTAATAATTTATTCTCATCAAAATAAACTACTTTGCCATTATTATTATCCAAATATATCGAATAAACTTTTGTATTACTAGCTGTTTTATACGAAATAAAAAACATTTCATACACATATTAATATATAAAATCAATATGACTCCTTTTAATATTTAATAAATATTGAACATATACTTTTGTCAAAAAATAAGTTGTCCATTTATAGTATAGATATAATTACTAATTTTAACATTTAAAATAGAGAAATTTTCTATATTAATTTAGATTTATATATTAAAAATCACTGGATATAAGAGTTTTTTTACCTCCTTTAAACGATATTCTCTGAAACGTCTTTTAATAATTTTTTTTCTTTGAAGACATTTTGGTGATAAAAACTTAAAAAATGATATTGAGAGAATTACCCTTTTAAATATTAGGGTTTGAAAACAATATAAAATTAGTAGAAACAAAAACAATAATAAATATTTGAATGTATTAGTAATCATTTGTTTGTGATATAAATACATTCAATACGATAATAATCAAACAATAATCTAATATCGATTGATCACAGTTAATAAAATCCAGTAATTACCAATGGTTTATAAGATAACAATGATTTTTATAAATTTAAATAAATAACCCTGTAATCGTGTATGTCAAACTTTAGACATGTATTTATTAAAAAAATCAAAAAAATCAGATATGAACTTTATATATATATATATATATTTAAATCAAAATATTTGGAATGTAATTTAATAAAACTTAAAAGTATATCTAAATCTCTAATATTTACATTTTTCTGTTTAATATAACAAAATAATTGAATTAAAGTCTTCGGAACCTGTAAAAACAAAATTTCTAATAATTTGGAAGCAAAGTGCCTTGAACATAATACAAAAATGACAAAAGAAAATAACATATTAATCTACAACATGAACACAAGAATCAAATTGACAACATTATGAACAAAAATAAAGTTTTACCGAAGTTTCCACACATTACAACAACCGTTACAAAATCGTTACAAAAATGTAATTAGGTCATGACTAAGTAAAAAACCGTTACAAAATCTACCGGTTTAACTACTTGGTTTAGTTATAAACCGAGCAGATGTCAGGCTGGCGTACAATATATATGATGTCTCCGGCGAGATAATACAAGTTTTGATTCCGGTTCCAGCTCCACAATGCATGCGTTTCATTCTTCACCTAAAAACGCCAAAAGTAGAAAAAATAAACCCGTCTAAGCAATTAACTATAAATATCATCTGGTTAATATAATATTGGTATGGTACACTAGAACCGGTTCTAACTTGGTCCACGGTTTTCTCGTGTAAAAAAAACAGAGAAGAAGCAAAACCTACGAATTGCAGTCAATAGATTCAAGCATGCTTGTACACCAAGGAACCAATCTCAGCAGGTTACTTGAACACTAAGCAATGAAAATGAGAAAGAAGACTTACTTCCAACATACCGATACCGAAACTGCTCTCTCTGTACGCGCTGTAGTCTGGCTGATTAAGCGGGCAAAGCTCGTTGTTCACAGGTCCTAACGTGAAGTTGAAACTACATGACCCAACCGAGTTTCTCTGAGAATGATCTGGACAGTTTCCTGGGTCATCTACATGCTCAGTCTCCAGTTTCCCAGCTCCTCCTGCACCGATTGTTATATAAACCGGGCCACACTGGTCCAACGTGTAGTTGTAGACTCTGTTTGATCTCTCATAGGCATCAACCTAATCCAGTTTAATCAGTGAAACGAACACAAACCCTAGAAGGAAAGAAACAGTAACAGCACCTTACCTGACTATTAAAGACAATGTCCACTTGGTAGCTATAGAGCAAGTCCTCAAGGTTTGTCCTCATGGATTCAGCTTCTCTGTAATGCCCTTTGAATGTACTGTACCAAGGAAGACTCCAAGCTGCAACCACCCATGGAGTTTCTGATCTTTTTATGTTCCTCAAATCACTTTCAAGCCAAATATACTGATCAGCTGCCAAAGAGAGAAATAAAAAATGCCATTTTAAAGCAATTCAAAACCAACAGAAAGACAAACCAAAACTCTGAGAAACATTACATGAGTCATCATGTGGTGTGTATGCATTAAATACAATGAAATGAGCTCCTCCTGCATTGAAGGAATAGTACAGTGGAGAGAAAGAACCACTTTCATTTGAAGGGAATGCGAATCTTGAACTGTACGCAACGAATGTCAGATTATCATCGATCTGCGGCTCAATCTCGTGCTCTCCAGCTACCATCATGGTCGGAACACTAGCCGTGAGTGGCTCCATGAACCTATCATCACAACTCCATGATTAAACCACCAGCAGATTCACAACCACCAGAAGAAGAATCTTGGTTTTACCTTCCCCAATAATCCCAGCGAGGCTGATAACTTTCTCTACTATTATAACAAGAATCACAACCAGAACTGGTTCTGTTTTGGTCACACCGACAAGAACTGCAATCTAGTTTGCTCCTATTGGCGAGAGAAGTATCAGCATAGCTGAATCCTCCAATCAAAACCACAAGATCAGGATGGTTGGAGAGAACATGAGTCAGAACCGCTGATGTATTATAAGTAAGACCCAAATCTCCAGCCACAATGATCCTGTGGGGATAACTCTCTGATGTAGACTTAGGCATTGTCCTGAAGTAATGCACTTCGCTCATTGCTGACAAAGACGGATCTCCGCATCGGTATTGATACAATGTGTTTGGTTTAAGACCTGTGAGCTGAACATGGTGGATGATCCCTGAAGTAACAATAATTTCACGTTGGCATTGACTCACCTATGACAGCATAAGTTAGTGCATAACCAAATTTATATCGTCTATAGGAACCAAGACACATAATTGTGCTAATAACTTTTTTTTTTTGACATAAGGGCTTTTTTGTGCTAATAACTTACACACAGCAACATCATATTTTATGATAATTATGACAATCTCTAGCAAGGATAATGGTAAAACAATTTAAAGTTATATCAAGAACAGAAACGTACCTGATATTTTTATTGTATGAGAGAGTTTCTGATTTTAAGCAATTATGTTTGGTGACCAAATATAAGAGAGTTTAATCTTATATATAGATGTGAATAATTGTGATCCTTTTTGGTTTATGATTTCTTAAACAGAAATTTTATTGTTTAAATAGGAAATTTTCATATTTATAAGGAATAGGAAAGTTTATTTATTACTAGGGGAGACCCGCGCTTCGCGCGGGATTTGAAATTTTATTTGTGAAATTTTGTGTTCATGAGTTGATTTTATGTTTCCTTTGGACATGATCTTCATATCAATGTGTATTGTTTGGAGGAATTAGAAACTTGAGTTCTCGCATATGTTGATCTATTGAATTTTTTCCTGTTTGAAGTGGTTTATACTTATTATTAGCCTCAATTAAGTGACCAATATTAAACACAATAAATGTATTTTTATTTTTTTGTTGGTTTGTTATCAAATAATATTCACAACTCTAATTTATTATGAAAAACTTAAAATAGAAAACTGAGAAGATGAGAATATATAGTCTACTCGAATGAAGAAGACAAACTTGATTGTTTGCTTGTAACACTAAACTGTGTTATATCGATTGACAATGTTGTATTAGTGAAAGGTTATAGTTGCTCTCGTGGTACTGTAGTCTGCCAAGTAACAATTAAGTCTAGTGACTCTAACATTGTGAACTATTTTTTGTACGTTTCCAAGAAATTGTCATTTTCGGCCATTGTTGATGTTTCATCCGAGAGAATCCAACATTGGATTACCAATCTATTGAAAATAAATGTATCTTGATATATTTTTAACAATATTATCAAACATATCTTGAGACATTAGACTATTATGGGTAGAGTTTCATGAATAAAAATATTTAACTATTATGATCTTTTATCACAGGCTGCTGTAAATTATGGTTCATAAGTGATATAAAGACTGATACATTGTTGGTTTATGAAGCAATACCTGACCAGGCATGGCTTCTCCATTGATCCGCACTGGTTTCTCAAGTAAAACATTGTTGGTTTCTGAAGTAATACACTGCAGTAATGTGGTCCCTCATATATATGGTTTTGTATAAACATCAAAACAGTGAGTCGAAGAAGAATGAAATAAAAACCCTAGAAAGGGAAATGAACCTGAGAGGCCTTACTATAAGATCACTTCACTGTCTTCGCCAGGAGTCTCACCCGTGTTGGGACCATCATAGTTCATTTTCTGGGAGCTTTGATGGTCGGTTACAGGTCCAGGGAGGGTGTAAAGGTAAACCAAACAGAGATCAGTAAGCTTTCTAATTCTGATTCTATTTTACAGGAAATTTGCTAAATTTTTCATCAGAGTATTTATATAAAATAAAAAGATTACCCTAGCTGTGCTTCTCATGTCCATTCCAGAACCACCACCCTGTTTTGAAAAATTGAAGAAACCTCAAATTAAAAAGTAAAAATAAACAGAACACATAACTCTTCATCAAGCTACAAACCAGTGAGAATGACAAAAGCATGGTCCTTTAAATCGAAACTGCAGAAAGAGAGATGAGGTAAAAGGCTTAGTTAACTGCGTGAAAATTCGTAATAGTGTGTAAATGTAAGTTCCTAGAATCACCTGGCAAGTGAGCATTGGTGACTTGAATAAACTTCGTAGGACTCATAGCCTGAAGTGAGTGTTGCTTAGCGTTATATGAATACCAAACTTCAAATTAGAAAGAAGTTTTTTTTCTTTTGCGTTTGAAAGAAACAATATGATTGTATTCTCTGCTGCAGTGCATTTTGATGTGTTCTTCATCGCTAATTATAATATCCAAATTAGGGATTTCCGGAGCTGAAGAGGCTTGCTGTTATTAAAGTCGATGGAGTGGGAGAATTGGAATGAGAGAGTTACTGGAGAAACGTAATGAGATGGTATTAATGATAAGAGAAATGCGTTACAAAGGGGCACTGGTATCGTCTTTGGATATTAGGGTTTGAGAAGGCACAAACAGTCGAAGAAGGAGAGGGAGGATACTGGGCTTCATAATGGTCACCGTTTAAAGTGTAGGTGGGCTGCGGCATTTGTAAAATTATGCAGTCCAGTCAAAAAACAAAAGTTAACGATTCAGTAAATAGTTGATCCGACGTGTCATCTTTTCCCCACCTTTCTTTGCTAACGTGGATGGCTTGAGAGGCCAGATTTGTTAACTTTATATATATAGATAAGGAAATACTGGAAATAGTTATTTTAAAATTTTCGTGTGTATTTGAAGAAAAAATATATAACTGCAACTCCTTTTCCAACTTGGATTTGTTTTGTCTACTTTTAATATTGTTTACATATAAATACGTATGTGATGATACTAAGTTTTTCATCAAAACTCAGAACAAAGGGCTTGCATTGCACTACAGACTCTAGGTCACTACCGTCACTTCTTGCGTTGCTATGTCTGTTGCTGTCCCTATCCTCTTGCCGGTGAGTTAGTTTTTTTTTTTTTTTTTTTTGCTAAAATTTGGTCCGGTGAGTTAGTTGATAAGCTCTTATCTTTTGATTCTTAATTTTGGGGTTCTTTTAAAAAAAAAATTAGGGTTGAACTAAGGGAGTCATTATTTTGATGTTTTACTCTTTTTTTTTTCTTTTTTTGTAGATGGATGACTTTCTCGTAGAGAGACAAGACATGTGGAAGCGTGCACTAAGATTTATCCTCAGGTGAGTGTCTTCTGTTTATCTCTTACTTCAGAAGCAAGTTTAGTTTGATTTTGATACATGTCTCACTTTTGTCTAAATTGCAGGATGACTTCGGGAGTAGTCTACTCAATAGTGATGCATATTTTGCTCATCACCGCATACACTTTGCTAACTTTTCGGATTTTCTATACAAGGGGAGGCTTTGATGTCGTCCTGTTTTTCGATGTCATAGGCCTCTCTGTCTTATACCTTGTGTTTGGTTTATTGGAAATCGCCGTGAGAGCGTCTTTTAAAGACCAGATGTGTGTCACATTCTTTGGGCATATCAGCCATATGATGGGATCTATGCTTCTCCTCTCGTACAAGGTTCCATCAGATCATATTGAGGCTTTTGCCTTTTGTTTCCTTGGAATACCACTCTTCTTTTGGACGTATTTCATTATGTTTTCTACTTTTATTCCAGAATTTATGGGAGATGACTCTTTAACCCAACCATTGGTTTAGGATTTTATATTCTATGAATGTTGTACTCTTGAGGGACTTTTTTTTATTCTTCAGGAACTTTAAAAAATGTTATTAGGTTTTATGGATTTTCCCTTTCGTTAACCCAATAAACTACATTGTCATATAAATCAAAAACGTATTTATTAACTTGCCATATATTTCGCTATTATTAAAACTATATTGCCATGTTAATCTAAAACATGATTAATAATTTATTCTCATCAAAATAAACTACTTTGCCATTATTATTATCCAAATATATCGAATAAACTTTTGTATTACTAGCTGTTTTATACGAAATAAAAAACATTTCATACACATATTAATATATGAAATCAATATGACTCCTTTTAATATTTAATAAATATTGAACATATACTTTTTTCAAAAAAATAAGTTGTCCATTTATAGTATAGATATAATTACTAATTTTAACATTTAAAATAGAGAATTTTTCTATATTAATTTAGATTTATATATTAAAAATCACTGGATAGAAGAGTTTTTTTACCTCCTTTAAACAATATTCTCTGAAACGTCTTTTAATCATTTTTTTTCTTTGAATACATTTTGGTGATAAAAACTTAAAAAACGATATTGAGAGAATTACCCTTTTAAATATTAGGGTTTGAAAACAATATAAAATTAGTAGAAACAAAAACAATAATAAATATTTGAATGTATTAGTAATCATTTGTTTGTGATATAAATACATTCAATACGATAATAATCAAACAATAATCTAATATTGTTTGATCACATTTAATAAAATCCAGTAATTACCAATGGTTTATAAGATAACAATGATTTTTATAAATTAAAATAAATAGCCCTGTCGGCGTGTATATCAAACTTTAGACATGTATTTATTAAAAAAAAATCAAAAAATCAGATATGAACTTTATATATATATATATATATTTAAATCAAAATATTTGGAATGTAATTTAATAAAACTTAAAAATATATCTAAATCTCTAATATTTACATTTTTGCTGTTTAATATAACAAAATAATTGAATTAAAGTCTGCAGAACGTGAAAATAAAATTTCTAATAATTTGGAAGCAAAGTGCCTTGAACATGATACAAAAATGACAAAAGAAAATAACATATTAATCTACAACATGAACACAAGAATCAAGTTGACAACATTATCAAAAATTAGAATATATAAGAACCAAAAATAAATACAAGCTCTAGTTTTACTGAAGTTTCCACACACTACAACAACCGTTACAAAAATGTAATTAGGTCATGACTAAGTAAAAAACCGTTACAAATCTACCGGTTTAACTACTTGGTTTAGTTATAAACCGAGCAGATGTCAGGCTGGCGTACAATATATATGACGTCTCCGGCGAGATAGTACAAGTTTTGATTCCGGTTCCAGCTCCACAATGCATGCGTTTCATTCTTCACCTAAAAACGCCAAAAGTAGGAAAAATAAACCGGTCTAAGCAATTAACTATAAACATCATAATGGTTAACATTGGTATGGTATACTAGAACCGGTTCTGACTTGGTCCATGGTTTTCTGCTGTAAAAAAGAAAAGAGAAGCAAAACCTACGATTTGCCGTCAATTGATTAAAGCATGCTTGTGCACCAAGGAACAAATCTCAGCAGGTTACTTGAACACCAAGCAATAGAGATGAGAGTAAAGACTTACTTCCAACATACCGATACCGAAACTGCTCTCTCTATACGCGCTGTAGTCTGGCTGATTAAGCGGGCAAAGCTCGTTGTTCACAGGTCCTAACGTGAAGTTAAAACTACATGACCCAACCCAGTTTCTCTGAGAATGATCTGGACAGTTTCCTGGGTCATCTACATGCTCAGTCTCCAGTTTCCCGGCTCCTCCTGCACCGATTGTTATATAAACAGGGCCACACTGGTCTAACGTGTAGTTGTAGACTCTGTTTGATCTCTCATAAGCATCAACCTAATTCATGTTTTATGAGAATCAAGTAAAAAAGAACACAAACCCTAGAAGGAAAGGAACACTAACAGCACCTTACCTGACTGTTAAAGACAATATCCACTTGGTAGCTATAGAGCAAGTCCTCAAGGTTTGTCCTCATGGATTCAGCTTCTCTGTAATGGCCTTTGAATGTACTATACCAAGGCAGACTCCAAGTTGCAACCACCCATGGAGTTTCTGATCTTTTTATGTTCCTCAAATCACTTTCAAGCCAAATATACTGATCAGCTGCCAAAGAGAGAAATAAAAAATGCCATTTTAAAGCAATTCAAAACCAACAGAAAGACAAACCAAAACTCTGAGAAACATTACATGAGTCATCATGTGGTGTGTATGCATTGAGTACAATGAAATGAGCTCCTCCTGCGTTGAAGGAATAGTACAATGGAGAGAAAGAACCACTTTCGTTCGAAGGGAATGCGAATCTTGAACTGTACGCAACAAACGTCAGATTATCATCTGTCTGCTGCTCAATCTCGTGCTCTCCTGCTACCATCATGGTTGGAACATTAGCCGTGAGTGGCTCCATGAACCTGACATCAAAACATCAAGTTACTAGTGCTCATAACCACCAAAGCCCAAAGGGTTAACTAAAAAGGAATCTTGGTTCACCTTCCCCAATAGTCCCAGCGAGGCTGATAACTTTCTCTACTATTATAACAAAAATCACAATCAGAACTGGTTCTGTTTTGGTCACATTGACAAGAACTGCAATCTAGTTTGGTCTTATTGGCGAGATAAGTATCAGCATAGCTGAATCCTCCAATTAAAACCACAAGATCAGGATGGTTGGAGAGAACATGAGTCAAAACCGTTGATGTATTATAAGTAAGACCCAAATCTCCAGCCACAATGATCCTGTGGGGATAACTCTCTGATGTAGACTTAGGCATTGTCCTGAAGTAATGCACTTCGCTCATTGCTGATGAAGACGGATCTCCGCATCGGTACTGATACAATGTGTTTGGTTTAAGACCTGTGAGCTGAACATGGTGGATGATCCCTGAAGTATAGTTCCTTTTGAGAGCATTATACTGCTGGTTATAAACAATAGAATGGCCTGTGGCATGTTTGTTTCTGTTACGTGCATTGAATTCGCCGTACTGGACTTTGCTTTGCACTGAATTAGGATCCAGAGGCACAGAATCTTCTTCATCACAACCTTTGATAAAAATATGTAAATGCAAAAAAGGTTGTTAAAAGTTATAAAGGATGAATCTTTCAGACAAGTATCTTTGACATTGGAGCAAAAGTCAACAGCTTTCTAATCCCGGTTTATCAATCTAACCGGAAAAGTTAGTGTTCAAGTTTCCTAAGTAAATCCAGATCTTATTTTTGTATCTTAGTCAATCCAGATCTTGTCTTAACAAGATTAAAGTTCATGTAAAAAGAAACTCAAAGCTTATTGGATGTTTAAAGTATAAATAAAACATGTCTCTAAAACTAATCACATAATATTCCCCACATTAGTGTAAACGTAACAACGTTTGAGCATTTAAAATCTTTAATATCCAAAATTTACGGGAATTTAAAAATAAAAACAAAAATAAAAAGAAAGTTGAAGAGTCAAACCTTTTGTGACCCAAGAAATCCAGACGGAGTCAAAGCTGTACGATAAAGAGACAGAGATCTGTTCAGGTAGAAACTTGGAGTTGGGTTGTACGAAACTCGGGTCGGATTCAGGTAAGTCGAATGCAACCGGGTTAAGATTCGGGTCGAGTGGAGCGGTCAGTGGCGTAGACGGACCGTCGAGCGTTGAAGGGAAAGCACTAATAACGGTGATAGTGGTAACGGTAAACACCAAAATGACCCAAAAAGACATGGACGTCATTGTTTTACATTAATTCTTGTTGCAGCGAAGAAGATAACTAACCATCAAAATAAGAAAATTATTTTTCCTTTTTAGTTTTTACGGGAAAATCCAATTACTTTCTTGTTTACATTTTACTGTTCCAACCACATACCTCCCGTGCCAGAAAAAATTAATTAATTAATTTAATATTACTACAATCTAAAATACTCCTTATATTGGTATTTTGGGTTGAACATGATTTAATACTGAGCCGAGGTTAGAACTAGATTCAATGCTTTTGAAAACTTAGAATTGTTTTGTGTGGACAAAATTTAATTTAATGGAAAAAGACATAATTACAAGTCTATTTTTATAAATTATGTACATAAAAGTATTCATATTTGTGTAGATAATTTCTAAAACAAGTATATTTTTATAAATTATGTACATAAAAGTATTCATATTTGTGTAGATAATTTCTAAAATATTTGACAAAACTTTTTATTTAGCATATATTTAAACCAATATTTAAAGTTATTGTTATTTATTTGTTAATTTGTAAGTTGATTGGAATATAACCTTTTGAAAATGTATACTGCACCCTGTTTTTAGTTTAATATTACCACTAAATTAGGTTGGCATTTTCAGATTTTACTAACATTTTAATGATAGATTTTAATTGTAGATTACATGGAGATAATAGCGATGATGTTTAATATTACGAATTAAAATCAACTGGACAACAAACGTTCAGACATAAGATGCAACAACTAGAAAACTGAATTTAAAAGTCTTGCACAAAGCTTAAGTATCCGTTTCTTTCTGTGGAGATTTGAAACTCCGGCGACATCAAGCGTTGTAAGGACCGCCACCGCCTTGTTCCGTGACTGTATCAATGATATCGTTATCTTCCATCTTAAGCTGTGGTAAGAAAAAGTGAAAATGTTAATATTAAGAGTTTCTTGGGGGGTAAATTGAGAGTAATTCATACGTAAAATTCAGAAGGTAAAAATGGGAATAGGCCACTGAGAGAGATTAGAGAAAAACCTGAGAAGGAGTATGTTTTGGTTTGAGTCCTTTTTTCTTAAAGATGAATCTGACAGTACCAAGATCTAAGTTTTTCTTCACGCAGTAAGCAGTCATTAGTTTCTTCAGAGGTGCATTCTCACCAATCTTGTAGAGATCCTCGCCTCCGTCCTGTGCGTTTCACATTTTTTAAATATCTATTTCAAGACTTATAATTGTTTCATTTAACAAGAATTTAACACATATCAATTTTTAAAAGAACCGTGTTGTAATTGTTTTTCTAAAACTGTTATTGACTTATAGGTGAAGAAATGGAAGGGTGAGAGAACTCATAAACGATAGAAAGTTGAAGAAAATACGAAAGAGAAGTTTCTATTTAGGGAAAGAAAAATGAACAAAAATATTTCATAGCAGCCAAAAAAGCTTAGAGATGCAGTCATGCAGACCGAGAAAGAGATAGGGAGAGACCTGTTGGCTCTTGACTTTGATCATAATCTTCTTTTGGCTTGATGATTCAGGTGGTGGAGACTTTTGGCTCGATGATTCAGGACATGGAGACTTCTTTGGTACAGAAGAGGTAGACTTCTTTGGTAACGAAGAAGTAGAGTTCTTTGGTAACGAAGAAGTAGACTTCTTTGGTAAAGAAGAAGCAGAGCTCGTGGACAAGGAACCCGCCATTGTTGAGATTTTAACTTAGGCTTATGTGGTTTGTTGAGGTTTCTTCTGAATTTATAGAGAGCAAAGCTGAAGAGACTGATGAATGTGAAGAGGTTTGAGCATTAAAGGGTCAATCCTCGGCTAAGACTACCATTAGCTCATTTGTCTTTTTTACTTTTTAAAGATCCCTTTTTACCCTTGATCTTCTGTCATTATTGCATCCTAATCGTCAAATCACACTATTACACATCCCAACATAACTCATAAGGAAAAAGAAAAGAAAATCAAGAGGCTCCTTATTAACATATATGGTAAAACATATTCCAAAAAGCAAAATAATACATGTGTTAGAAGTTAGAACTGAGAACTAGACTTTCTTTTACTATCTCCAAACCAGAAAAAGCATCACACTTACAGAGATTATTCTAAAGAGAATTTTCCATGGAGTTCTATAACGAGTACAAAACCTGACCTTTTATACCCAAAAACTGGCCACTTGTGAGAAGATGCAAAAAAAAAAAAAAAAGTAAGAGACACTGATGCTGTGTGAGAAGAAGTTGATCCATCTACAAGAAGAGAAAACAGTATTGGATATCTTCATCATCCATCATCAAGAATGTATATAATCCGGTGACTGGATGATTCGGATTAGCTCCTTGAGGTTAGCTAGAACCTGACGTGGTCCTAGACTGTTCTCCCCAACAAAGTTCAGGAGCTGCTCGATGTTCTGTGATATGATACTAACTAGGTTAGAACACGAGGGGAGAGGCAAATATGCTTTCTTCTTTTACAAGTACCAGGGAGAGGAACATAACCGAAACTAACCTTGTTTAATAAGAAGACAGCGTAGGCAGCTCGAGTTGTATCTTGCCCATCCAAAAACAGAGGGAATTCTACAAACTTAGAGTTATGGGAAAGAGTGGAAATCGCAGACGTGTCTGATGGTGAAGGCTCAATGTAAGGCGCATAGTCTCGAATATACGTTTTGGAACCACCTAGACGCAAAGGATAACGAATAGGCACTCCCAAGTAAGGAGCCAATAGGGACACAGCCTGCAAAAGCCAAGCAGGAAGCCATCAGTACATTCTATCCAACCAAAGCCAAGAGAGTTAAGGCAACACACAACAGGAAAATTAAAGTATGAAGCAAGGTTTTAGTCAGTAGCGAGAACACACATGAGCTACATATCCTAGGGCAGTTGCCGACTTCTGAACTTCTTTCTTGTCAGTGAAGAAGCTCATCTTTGTAAACGGGGCCATACTAAAAGGCAACCCCAGGATTCTCACTGATCCTTGACTCACAGGCTTAGTTCCTACTAAATCCATTAAATAAATATAAGCAAGTCAAGAAGGTTAGATGCTGCAACAAAGAACTTTTTTCAAACACTTAAACAACAAACAAAAGTCAAAGTTAATGCTGAAATCATTGTTAAGTGACAATGAGTTGGGTTGTCATCAAAGCATATCGTGTTAAGCGTTTAGACTCAGATCCTACATATAACTGACCTAATCTACTGCCACCTGGAAGTGACTCCAGTTCTTGGTCTTGGGAAGGTCCAGCCTCAATCTTCAAGGGGTAGATAGATGAAACTTGGGATACCATGTACTGCTGCCTCTTTCTCAGCTTATTCGTTACAATCTTTAGATGAGTATAACCACTCTCTCCTTCTAGTTGGCAGTTCGACTCCTGTAACAGGAAAGGAAGCAAAATACTGTATCTATGAGTCAATCATTCACCAATTGGCCATAGCACGAATGATATATACTACACAAAATCAGTTTGCCTTGTTGAGGCGGAACTGTGATCAAAATCACTAACTCATAACAAAACTATGAGACATTTGAATGAAGAAATATCTAAAACAACTAATCTGAAATAGCCAAACACTATCCCAATAAGAATTTTTTTTTGTTTTTTTTATTTTTGGCATTGAATGAGATCATTCATACCTGCAACTTGCTTTTAGCGATTGAAAGAGTTGTGCCGCCAACTAGCAAAGATCTCACCTCTGCACTGAGACTATCCTCTTTCACTTTAACATCCTGCTCAGTGACTTTACAAGCAACTGTTGTCTTCTCCACTAGCATCTTTCTTGCTTCCAGCCTCTGACGCATCTCTTCAAGCTCATTACTACGTCTCAATGAATCAGCACTAACCTGCCCGAAATGTGGCCGCCCGCTAATCCGCGGGCTAAGCAATTAAAGCTCACTGAGTAGATAAAAGTAAGAGATAACTTCTTATGGTTAAAAGTCTCAAACTTTAACTAAGTTAGTGCATCAAGAACAACTAGACTCCACAGCCAACAACAAAAAAAGCCACTCCTTTACAGACAATGACCACACTACTGGTCCGGTCCTCAAAACACATCTAATTGATTTTAATGAGTTTCTAGCTAGCCTTCATTCACATTCTTTACGACAATGTCAGTAATAAAAATTGATGCTTTCCACTCAGAAAGTGATCAAAACACATCTCATAGCATCGAATGAGTTTCTAGTTAGCTTCATTCAAATTCGTTAAGACATTGCCAGTAATAAAAAACCGATGCTTTCTACTCGAACTCATCAGACATAACACATGGGTAAAGAGAAGAAAAACCTGAATAAGAGACTCGAGTTTGGGCTGAAGGGCAAGCTTCTTCTCTGTGGCTAACTTAAGAGCAGAGGAAAGACTCCACAACCGAGTCAGCTCGTGGTCGAACTCTTCCCACTCGATAACCTTCACATCTTCGTCTTCTCGATCGCTTCTTCTCAGCTTCTCAGACGAACTTGTCCCCGTTTCTCCTCCCATCGGCAATTCTCTCAGAGACTACGCCACGCAAGTCTCTACGATAAGATCCATATCTCTTCATTCGACTTTCATCACCAATTTGTTAAGGAGCGTGGATCGGAATCAGAAATGATCAAAACCCTAATTTTAAACCCGATCGAGTGGCGGTGATTTGATGCGAGATCGATGCGTGGGATCAAAGTATTGAGGAAGAAGAAGCTTCTCAGGCTGATTCGTCCTCCGATTTTTTCAGATTTTCGCAGAACTTTTTTGAAGGTTTGTTACTTTAGGGGAGAGAGAGAGAGAGAGAGAGAGAGAGAATCTTTCGGGTCGGATATTTCCGGGCGGGTATTTTATTAAGCAGTAAGGACCGTTGGATCCGCCCAAACTGTGATTGCGATCTCTCGTGTAAAGCATGATTCGTTAACTAAAAGTTGTTTGTTACTTAACCAATTCTTTCATACATATACCGATTACCCCCAATTTTGGACCAATTATTCGTTCCTATAGGTGTTTCGTTATTGAAAAAGCCCGCAGAAAGATGATACAAGTGATGTTGCTACATCATCTTTTAATTTCGCTTTATTTTTTTGGTCCAAACTTCTTTTTAGAATAAAATTATCTCAAATTTTATTATTTTAATTCTATAATGCAGATAATATAATTTTTTATTACAAAATAGAATAAAAATTAGAATTTATATTACAATAGTATATTTTTAATCCACGTCGAAATATCACCTTTTTCTTTTGGAAAAGTTGAATAAGAACAGAGAAAAAAAAGAATTATGGTTCATATTGAATTTGGGTAGCACTATTAACACTTTTTTATTCAACACATCATATAACTTAGGATTTATAATGTATAGTATGCTTTTTCTTTGAACTTTCATGTGCATGACCTCGTATTTTCAAATCACTCTCTCACTTACCTATTAGCAAGGCTAACTATTCCATAGTGAAAGTCCTTGATTCATTTTCTTTGGGGTGGTTACATTCAATATTGTTCTTGCTTCAGAACTTGTAGAACGTACTCGGAAGAAAAAGGAGACAAATATGTAATTAGGAATAATGCAGCCTCATTCTAAATTCTGTTGAGTTTACAAAATGATATAATGCATTTTGAGCATGCTATTTGCTATTTAATATCCCAACCACATAACAGTGTCTTAAGAAATCTGTTTATCTTCTACCAACATGTTATTACTATTTAATATACTCAAGTTTTTTCAAGTCCCTTGTCTGTGAATACTCACTCTGAAGATCTTTCCCTTCTTCCATCATCCTCTTAACCATTGCTACCCTCTCAATAACCCTACCCACTGCAATCTCAAACGCATCTTCAATCTTCTCCGGTCCAACCAATCCCGGTTTGGTGTATATTATCTTCGGTATGATCTCCACAACTTCTCTCCTCATCCTCACAATACTCCCCCAATCAATCTTACCCAACAAGTTCCTGAGACTAACCATACCATTCTTCATTCCGCTCTCCGGTATATAAACCGAATACTTGGTATAATCCTTTGGAAAATACCACATGTACTGGTTATAACCCGAACCGGGATGGAAGAAAACCGGTATACAACCGGCTAAAATCGAATCGAATATCGATCTCCTAGTATACGAATCTCCTCTAGGTTGTAAACAGAAAACCGAACGTTGAAACACTTCCATTACCTTAACCGGGTTATCGCAGTCTTGACCTTTATTACAATCAAGAAACTTACACCTACCGTGAGACGCAAGGCATTGCTTTATGATCTCCCCTCTTATAGATCCATCCATCTGCGGCCTTGGAGCCCCAACGAACGAAAACAAATACTTCCTCTTCACACTCCTCACCTTCATCTGCCATCTCCTAACCTCGGACAAGCTCTTGGGATGGAAGTAAGTAGGATAAGGAACCGCAAACTCATTGGTCCAAGCAGTGGTCTCTATTGATAACATGGTCATTTTAGAGAACTCTGGCAACATCATCAGTTTGCTTCCCCACTCTGAATCATCATCTAAACCTCTCCTGAAGTCCCAACCGATCCTCCCCGTTACAAAGAAGTGATCTCGACCGTTCATCTTCCTCCACTCGGGTCTCTCTCTTAACCACTTAGCCAGCTTTATACCCAGTTCGTCTCTAACCGTTGTGTTGTATCCCCAGAGGTGACGGCTCACGTCAAAACCCGGGTAGTAGGGGACGTAGAAGGCTGAGGCTAGAGATGAATCGTTGGTCAAACACTCGTAATGTTTCATCCTCTCACGGAAGATAACCGCTAGCAAGAACTGGTTTGTTGCGTACCAGGAACCGGTTTTCGAGGTTAAGACATGAGATGTCGTCTTGTTATCGGTCTCTGAAACCTGGGGGCCGAGGCCGGAATTGACCATGAACGGACACATGGTGAACCATTTGATGAGTGCTCGACAGTCTTTGATGATGTCGTCGTTGAATGCGCTTGGAATATTGTGCATATATATGTACCTTCCTGCACAAGTTTCTTCTTCTTCGGGATGTTTTGCTCTGTTTCCATCGCTCTCGTTCGCAAATCTTGTGAGGTTTTGGGTTTGATGATGTGAAGAAGAAGCAAAGGAGATGAAGAAGTTGTTTACTTGATGAGTGATTTGGGGATTTTTTCCGAATAAATTTGATACATGGAGTTGAAACAGAAGGAAGAGACAGAACACAAACGTAACTGAGATGACAACCGAAAGCCTTGGAACTGGTTTCATCATCTATGTGTTCTTTAACTCGTTTGTAAGAAAGTGGTAGTTGTTATATAAAACAAAAAGACTAAACGGATGTGTGCGGTCTAAGAAAAGTTGCTTCTTCTTTGTTAATGGTTATTTATGTTTCCCAAATAAAGAAAATACAATACCATTTATGAAGATTTGTATTCAATGGATTCTAATCCAATACATCTCTGTTTCGAAGAAGTTTCCATCACTGACACTACATCTGTCAAAAGAGATCTCAACTTTTCTTGTACACAAATTATAGGGAAAAAATTAACAGAAACTATTAATTATTTATACTAATAATATATTTGCAATTTAAGATTTTACCAAAAGTACTTACTCTTGACCGTTCAGTTTCAACTTCTTGTTTCTAATTGAATTTGTTGCCATTTTAGATAACACTTTCCTGTGAACCATTTATGCTTAATATATTGATCGTAATTTCCTATGAAGGAATAATTTATATTAGTAGCAAAATACATTTAATCCAATATTACCCTCTTTGGGGAAAAGGTTAAGCGACTAATTTGCTGGAAATAATCTTAATAATGTCAAAGACCATCAGTATCTCTATCAGATTTCTGTCAAAATTAGCTGAATCTTCATTCTTAACGTATGTTCTTCTTTAAGCTTAAACCGTGTCTTAACGTATGTACCTTTAGCCTCTTTTACCACAAGTTTGTGACTGAGCCACGTGAAAACAAAATGACTGGAATTTATGATCAAACGAGAAGTTAACACAAGATCGTACTTGAACTTGGGTTCAATTTTCAAATGCCAAGAAGCAGTCTCAAAAGTTCAAATAACTTTTTTTTGTCTTTCAACAGAACCAACAACATTCCAACTAATTTTAAAAGAAAATAAAATCATGAGGCGTATTCAAAGGCTTGTGGAGGTTGTGGCTCGTCATCTACGGCCATAGCCGTGGTTCCTTGTGTAGCAGCCGCCGCACCAGTAGCAGGAGAAGCTGTTGAAGTTGGTGCATCGGTCAAAGAGAGAACCTCTGGCTCGTGTTCACGCAAGTCTTTGAGAAGAACGAAACCAGATGGAGCCAGCTTCACCGGTACGTATCTGCTGTCTTCAAGTAGCTTTATGTATTTCTCTTGAGCTGGGACTACTCTAGCTGGGTTTACTAGAATCTCAAAAGCTGGCTCTGGCTCCGCAGCTTTCTTCTCAACCGTTGCTGTGCTATCGACCTGACAGCAGAGATGGTCAAAACAAAAGAAACCTTAGTATGTGACTAATTTGGCAATCAACCACAGAAGCTACTAGAAGAGGCTAGAAAATGAAAACATTACCTGCATAGCGTCTCCTTCCTTGTCAGACGATCCTTTTTCTTTTCCAGATCCACTTTCACTGACAGACTTTTCAGCACCAGATGTTTTTTCAGCATTAGCTTTCTGCTCTGCTTCTTTCTTAGCCCTAGCTTTGGCTTTAACGGAGGTTGAGAGAACAGCGGTTGGAAGTTTGGCAGCGGTATTGGCAGTAGCAACTGTGGTGGGTTTTGGGTACTCAAACAAGGACGGTTTTGCATGCGACATGAACTCGAACTTTGGGACCTTAAGGTCGTAGTTTAATCCGATGAAAGCCGTTGGTGAGAAGGCCAAACTAATGAAGTAGATCAGAGGGTACCAATACCAAAACTGGCTGAAGACAGCGAGGCCAATAACAGCAGTGACTTTGTCATGTTTGGTCTTAGAGAGCAATCTTATAGTAACGTTCCTACCACCGGCATCGAGAATACCAGAGGCCAGAATCGCTCCCATCTTGCTCATTGTGTCCTCGTGCTTGTCGAGTATGATCTTTTCAAGTTGCCGCCTGTAAAACATATTAAAAAAATATCAGTCTACCAAAATATTCTCTACCTCCCAAATGCTCAAGAGAAATAGATATGTACTCACCTAAATGCTCCAACACGGGAGTCGCTTGCTTCGCTAATTTGGACCATCACCATGGCCATTGCAATCAAAGCACCTTGACGAACGAAGTCGACCACATCTGATGTAAGTGGCTCCAACAAGGATATGGCTTCGCTGAGGCCAGTGCCAGCACAAGAAATACCTACTGCAAGTGCCGCTCCATAGCGAACATGTGGGTTGTACGACTCAGAAAGTAATGATACAATACGGGGAGTCTACAAAGATGACAAAATTCAATGATATCAGGACAAATCCTTGGAAACACTAAAGAAGTAGAAGTTAGTGGTCACAAGTAAGGGAGCATCTGAAACTGACCTGCTCTGGATCAGAGTATAAGACGAATCCAAGTGCAAGAACAGCAGTTCTTCTAACATCATCACTGACATCAGATACAGCAAAGTGAAGCAATTGGCGAATTGCTTTATTGTTTGCTGTTCCACTGTAAGCCAATGCCAGTGCGTACATGCCACCATAACGGATGATAGGATCTTGATCTCTAGTCATCTGCTCAATCAAGGTATCTGCTCCTTCTTCTCTGCCGTATACTGTAAGAGCTATGCCTAGAGCCAATCCCCTAAAAATCACACCAGAATGCTGATTAGGTAAATGCTCATTCAAAATACCATCGACTCTCATCGCCAAAAAAAAACCTCCAACATTACCTTATTATCTTCTCATGCTGTGTCTCATGAGCGTAAGCGAGCATCTCACTTGCCTTTTCAGTCGCAGTTCCGACCAATAACAAACCCATGCTGATACCAGCAGCTTCACCAGCAACGGCACTGTCAGTATAAAGCACGCTTTTGACATCATCATATATCTCTTCATCAGCAGTCCCAATAGCTGACAAACCAAGACCTAAACAAGCTCCATGTTGAATGACCTGCATCCACATTTCAGAATACAAATTATCCCTGAGCAAAGAGGCTGACATGGAATTGAGAAAGGACTATCTCAAGTGAGACATCAGCTAATCACCTCAACATTGGTACTGCGTAAGCTATCACGTAGAAATTCTTTGATACCCTCGCCATGGTTTGCATGAATTAGTCCGAGTGCATATAGAGCCCCTCCTTCGGAATAGGGACTCCCGCCACCGCCTGCTCCTCCTTGAGGTAAGTATGGAGCCATCAATGACCTACCCTGCTGCAGGTGACCTCTGTGAATAACACCTAATCCAGCTGTAGCACTAAATTTAGCCCAGTTGGTGGCCCTGCTTAGCCAATCCTGTCAATTCCAAAAAGAACAAAAAAATAAAAAGAGTGAAAAACACTAAGCCACACAGTCAACCTCAAACATAAAGAAATATTACAGTTGATGTAACATTTACCAAATTCTCTCTAAGAAAAGTGTCCACTGTAGTTCCAGCATGCATAATGGCATTAGCATATATTGTAGCACTGTGGCAAACACTGTTCCGCATCTCGACAGACTGTTTGATTGTCTTTAGTATCAGCAGGTCCGATCTACAGAAGATAATATTATCAATGAAGCATATGATTACTTCCTGAAATAAACAGTTTTATAATACGTATCTCCTTTCAAGATATCAAAACTTTAACAGTAGCTTACTTGTTGTGGCTGTAAAGAAACTGAAGTGTCAGCTGAATAGATGTCTCCCCAGATAAGATTCCCTTAATCTTGGTTAGCCTCTCAGCATATGTAGCGTCAGCTGGATCCGTCTCGTGCACAATTGTCGGAGCTGGAGTTCCATCCGTCATCTGAACATCTCCCGAAGGATTCTCAGTCGGAGCAGTGGTCGCAGCCTGAACTACTTCAACAGGGCGTGTTTTGGGGGCAGGAAGACGATCTCTAACACTCAAGAGAAAGGCCTGGTGCTCGTTCTCCACAAGATCAAATGCAATTTGCAATGCTAATAAAGCATCATCCTTGCTCTCTGAGCGAAGAAGCTTCTCTAATATGCTTGCAACACCTTTTGGTTCATCCAAAAACATGAGGCATTGGCAAATGCTCAAATAATCAGGAGAAGGCAGCTCTTGGTAGACTTTAACAAGTAAGGTAAGCACCTGAAAGAATACACAAGGATGTCATCACACTTCCAAATAAACACTAAACTAAAATAAACCTAGAAAGAGGATTTTATCAATACAAGCTCGACACATCTCAGATGTCAATTCTTAGAGACAGATAATGCTATCATACAAAACGTTACCAGACATGGAGACTACTAAATGATCATAATATCTGCCAGACCCAGATGAGGCAAAACCATACCGTTCTACTCAATCAACAGTATCGGAACATCTATATTCTATTCAATCAAAGTTTGAGACTATTAGTCTTACCTCGTGTCTATACTCTCTGTGGCTAACAAAGGAATGAGAAACATTGATGCAATATGATAAAGTTCCCTGAACATTATCGCTCGCTGTGATAGCATCCTCCAACTTATCCAATCTCTGGCATTCTATCGCAATGCCCATGGCCTGCTGATACTTTCCATCAGTGATGCATCTGCACAAAGAAAACCATGTAAGAATAATTGAGGCACTAAGATGACTAGAGCATTAGATTTTCAGGCATACATACTTTTCAAGCATTCTTTCAACAATGGCCTCGAGCCTGGCATCAATGTCCACCATCTCTTTTGCCTCGATTGCCTTATTTCTGAGACAGGTATATTCATCAATTGCTTTGGCTGAAAATAAAACAAAAGCATCATGTGAGCAAATATTCATCCAAATTTGATACGTTCTTATCTTCCATGAATATTGCAGTCAACAGTACCCTAGCTAGAATTATAGTGAGTGAATCGCAAAGAAAAAAGAGTAAACACAGACACAAGCTTCTCAATCCTCACCTAGAAGCGTATGAACATAATCAGTATCTTCTGAAACATCAAATGAGGGTCCAGCTCCAAGGGCGTAAGACAACGAATCATTGAGCTCGCCCAAGTAATAGAAAACCTGCGATCAAGATACAAATCACCATCCAGAGAAAATAATGCCTCGAGTGTAACTACACATTTTTCCACTAACATATATATATATAGCAAATATGTAACCTGACAACACTTAAGTTTTGGCAAAAAAAAAAACGCTAGAACGTACCTTAGAGACCAGCAAAGCAGCAAGCTGCCTTTGATGCAAATCGAATTCTTCGTCCTCATATAAACTCTCTCTGCAAACAGAAACGTCTCTTGAATCAAACAGCGCAAAAACAAAAAGAAAATCTAAACTCAATTACACAACGACAACTATTTGCTAAACTCGGCCTCATTCATCGTCTACTACAGAGACTTGCTAAAGCTAATCATCTCAAAGAAAAGCACGTTCCTTTCTTATCCTAACCACTAAATATAAACCCAAATCGACAAGACCCAAACCTCAACTAATCCAAATCTCCACTCGAATCAAAAACCCTAATTCTCAAATCGGAAAAAAAACAAGAAAAGTCAAGAAAATTTTTACATGATGGGGACACTGGTGGAGATCTCGGGCCAGAATCGATCGACCAAGTTGTTGAGATGCAAGAGGGCATGATGCTTCAAGGAAGGCTGAGGCTCGTTCAGCATTGCCAGTAACCCTCCGGCGGAACTAACCATGGCGGCGGCCATTGATCGAAGAAACGCTAATCGAAACCCTAATTAGATGACTGACGAAACTCTCGTCTTGAATCTCTCTACCGGATTTGAAGTAAAAGAATGAGAGAGAGCAGCAGCAGGAGAGTCGGAGAAGAAAGTAGTGAGGGACTTTGGATGCAAATGAGATGGGAACTTATCGAATATTTAGGAGACTTAACCAACAAGTCAGGATATCAACTTCTTCTCCCGATTAATAGGTTAATTACACTTTGGTCCATTATTTTCTGTAAATTGTTATAGATCCCAGTAAGTTTAAACTTCACAAAAGTTGCCACTGATACTCTAATAGTTTAATACTTGTCCAAGTTGGGGTAGTTTTGTTAGTTTATATAATTCATTGCCAATTCACTACAAGAAAACAGGTCTTTAACGACTACGGGATTAGTTGTAGCTTGGTCGTAAAAAGGGTATTACGACCAATGAACAACTAATAACGATTGGTCGTAATGCGCTGGTCGTAATCACTAATTGGTTGGCATTGGTCGTAAAGTTACAATTAAATATATTAGTCGTAAGGGAGTCGTACCTTTACGATTAAATCAATTGGTCGTAAATTAGATGTAATAAATGTAGTCGTACACGGATCGTAAAGATTTAGTCGTAAAGGAGATGTAATAAATGTAATCGTAAGTGGGTCATAAAACTTTAGTCGTAAAGTAGATGTTAAATATTAGTTGTAAAGTAGTCGTAAAGTCTTGTTTTTAATAGAGGTAAAGTAGTCGTAATATAACGACTAACTTACATCGAATCTGTAATTTTAATAATTCGATTTTAAATATTAAAATTAATTTTAATAATTCAATTTTACAAAAAAAAAGATTTTTTTTAAAAATAAAATATTTTACGAATTTGATTTAAATTCATAAAAATATAATAATATAACATTCATAAATTCAAAGTTTTCAAAATACAAAATAATTAAAACCGAAAACTAAGCATTAAGGTCATAAAAGAGCTCAGAACTCCTCTCCTCGGCACGCCGAGTCAAATCGTCCTGCTCTTCCGGAGTCGGGTTGGGGACGAAGGTCGGACGCAGGTTCTTCCACGATGCTGTAACCGACAGGTCAACGTTTGGAGTTGTCTCTAGAAGCATATCGAACATGTTTGCCATCGACTTAAACATCCCGTTGTGGTCGGCTAACTTCTGGTTCGCAGTTTCCAACTCCCTCCGGACCGAGGACACTTCTTCCCTTTGAGCAGCGTGTTCAGCTCTCGCCATGGGAACATCATTCACACTCCCGATCCCAATTATACGTCCCCTTCTCTTCGGAGCAACCTATATATAATTTATAAATAGATATTATTAGTACATATGTAAAATAAATATATGCATGTATATAAATTAAAAAGGTCGAATATTTTACCTGCTCAAAAATTCGGTCTTGTTCGATGGCAGAAAACTGGACCGGTGGACCATCCGGGTTTTGTTGCGTCCGCTGAGTCTGGACCTCCTGAATCCGAGCTTCTACATCGTTGTAGATCTGCTCTGCTCGTGGATGTACGAATTGGCCATCGGCATGGGAGTGGTTCTCCTTGTAGAGTCGGCTGAGAGTCGGCGGCGCTCCTTCTTTGACAGCCTATATTTAAAAACAACAATATTCAAATGAATTAAACTATAGCATTAATTCCAAATTACTTAATTATTATATATATATATATGTAATGAAAATTAAGAAAAAAATCTAAAACTTACAATTTGCAATGCCCTTTTGGCATGTGGAGTCTGTCCGGAAGTATGAGGTATTGGCAGGTTACCTTCAGCATCACGGGTTAGCCGGGCGGCCGAGCATTTAAGAGACCTTTGGACTGACTTAGGCAAAAGCCAATAAGTCTTCAAGCCAGTACAAACGTCATTGCTGAGGTACGTTTGTTTTGCTTTATCTCCGAAAAACTTCCACTTTTCCTTCCAGTCGCCAACAATGTTTTTGAGACGGAGCATTGCCTTGTTGTTGAACGCTTTCTTCACCGTCTCATTGATCCCAGTGGACCAATGCCATTTTTGCTACAAAAATAATGAAAAATATTAATTAGGCAAATTATTTAAATTTTTAAACATAAATAAATAAATTTAATTTAAAACTAACCGCGAAGCACTTGAACCAAGTAATGCGAACGTGGTTCGGTGTAAGAGTCCAATTAGGATGGGCATGCCGAAAGTTTCCTCTGATGATGTCCCCAACGCTCTGGCCCACATCATTGTCCGCTATAAACCTACAAAATTTTAAAGAATTTATATATATAATTAAATATTAAATGTAAATATTAAAATAATTTAATTAATTTAAAATTAATTACCAAGTCGTGCCGGGTCATAAATATGGACCGAGGACGGATAAACCTTCTCGTCCTGGCATCCCGAGAATGTCTTCCACATAATTTTTTGCATAAGGTGCATTCGGTGGCATCATCAAATCTGGATGAAGACCAGGAACTGCAGGAGCCTCCTCTGGAGGCTGGTATGGAACCTGCTCTGGAGCCGGCTGTGCCGGCTGTGGAGGTTGTTGTGGATGTTGTGGATGAGGCTGTGGAAACTGATGATCATTAGGCTGCTGATCATGAGGTTGCTGATCATGAGGCTGCTGATGATCACGACCCTCCTCAAAAGTAAAGTATGTAGTCGGGTCGACGTAAGGCTGCGGATAGTATGCATGTGGATCGTATGGCGCCTGCGTAGGCACATACGGGACGCTAGGAATTTGGCTCTCGGGGACAGTTTCGGAGGTGCGGGAGGTAGAAGCTGATGGATCCGTCTGGCCGAGAAAGGTACTCCCGTAAGAAATTTGGCTCTTCTCTATATACATCACGTCCAGATTGTGGCGCAGCAGCAGATCTTTCCAATATGGAAGTTCCCAAAATATATTCTTCTTGTGCCAATTATGCTGAGTCCCGTAACCATTAGGCATATTCGGAGGATTATGCCAATTACCGCCTTTGGCAACTGTGCTTTGTCCACCATAGTAATCAATATCCTTCTCGATTTCCTCTCCAGATAAATATGGTGGAGCGGTGTCCCTTACTATCCTTTTTGACCGAAAGTGTTTCTTATTCCTTCGGTACGGATGGTTAATGGGAAGAAATCTCCGATGACAATCAAACCAGGACGTCTTCCTACCATGCTTCAACTGAAATGCGTCTGTGCTTCCCAAACAATATGGACAAGATAGCCTCCCATGCGTCGTCCAGCCCGACAACATCCCATATGCAGGAAAATCACTAATAGTCCACAGTAGAACTGCTCGCATTGTAAAATTTGTTCTCGTTGAACAATCATATGTCTGCACGCCTGTTGACCACAATTCCTTCAAATCTTCAATCAAAAGGATCTTTTGGGATGTTTGGGTCCAGGTATCAATATACTCATGAAAAGCAATTATTTTTCCATACACATCTCTGGTGGAAGGTTGTATGGCGTCAAGAAGACTGGTCAGAGAGAGTATTGTCTTCCAGACATTCCAAATAGACTAAAGCCATCTGTGCAGAGCCCAAGATAAACGTTGCGGGGGTTGCTTGCAAAATCAGGATAGACATTATTCAAATGTTTCCACGCTTTGGCATCAGAGGGATGATTGATCTCTCCTTCCTTCTGATCATGTTCTGCATGTCATCTCATCGACGCTGCCGTCTTTTCAGATTGATATAATCTCTTGAGTCTATCCTTGATTGGTAAGTACCACATCCGCTGGTACGTCACCCTATTTCGTCCACGTCCTTGCGGTTTATATCTTGGCTTCTTGCAAAATTTACACTCTAACAATTCTGCATCTTTTCCCCAGTATATCATACAGTTGTCTATACACACATCAATCATCTCCGAAGGTAAGCCAAGACTATGAACAAGTTTCTGAATCTCATAATAAGATTCAGCACACAAGTTATCTTCAGGCAAATACTCTTTAAACAACTCAGCCCATGCATCCATACAAACTTCAGGTAAGTTATGATCAGTTTTGATATTCATCATCCTAGCTGCCAAAGATAATTTAGAAAGACCTTCTCTACAACCTTCATAGATTGGCTCATTTGCTGCTGCTAGCATTTCATAAAATCTTTTTGCATCCAAATTAGGCCCCTCTACATTTTCAACCTCCTCTATTACTGATGTTGTTTCACGAAATGCATCGGTAACCATATCATGCATTCTATCATGATCTAAGATATGATTTTCTTGAATAACACTTTCAGAAGGCAAATGTGGATCATCTCTGTTACGAACATTTTCAACATGATTACTACCACTAGCTTCATTCCTATTATCACCCTCTCCATGGTTAAACCAAATATAGTAATGTGGAGTAAATCCTCTATTTACTATATGTTTCCAAACGGTTTCACTAGCAGCAAACTTCGTATTTTTGCATTTACGACATGGACAGAACATTTTACCTGTTTTCTTTGTGAGAGGCGTCTGTCCGGCCTGGTACATGAATATCTCTGCTCCGTTCAGAAATTCGTGTGTTACTTTTCCTGTTGAATCTTTATGCGCATACATCCAACTCCGAAGCGCATAAATATTTTTGGACATTTTTTTAACTATTTCCCGTTTTTTTTCCTCTTTTTGTTTTTTTTTTGTGCAACTTAAGAATGAGGGAGAAGATCATATTTATAGAGAAATTTCAATTTTGGTACGTACAATGTTACAACTAATTTACGTTTAAATTATAACTTAACTACCAAAGTGCAACTTTGTTCTCGTAAATCAGTTGTTAATTAGATGTAAACTACTTTGATGTACCTAAGTCGTAATATTACAACTAATTTATGACTCCTTTAGTCGTTAATTAGATGTAAAATATTTAGATGTAAGTTAGTCGTAAAGTTACATCTAATGTACGACTACATATAAATTTAGTCGTACATTAGATGTAACTTTACGACTAACGTACGACTCAATGAATTAGTTGTAACTTTACGTCGACTTTACGACTAATGTTTACTTCGTCGTAAGTTAGTCATACCGCAGTCCGTAATTTACGACCACTTTTTGGTAGTCGTAATGTTTGGTCGTTAGGCATGTGTTTTCTTGTAGTGATTGCTAAATGATATTATAACGATCAGATTTATTGCAACTCGTTTAAAAATAAGTAAATAACAAATACCTGACCATGATGTGAATTTATAAACAATCGGCAACTTTTCTCTCTCTAGAAAAAAGCTCTAACCTCTTTCTAAAGAGCTCATGCTTTAACGTTTTCTAGCCATCGACGAAGTGGGCTCCCATAGCCGCCGCCGATCCAATTTTCTACTGTTTCTAATATTTTTTTTATCGACTTGCATGTTTTAGGGAGTGGATCTTTGTGCCCTCCCCAGTTTTTTTCGGCTTTTATGATTCCGGGAGATGGAGGTTTCAGAAACTACATCTTCCCGGCTATGACTCCGGGGAGTCGAGGTGTTCCAAACTTCACGCCGCCGGCTTTGGTTGCCGACCATGTTCTTCTGGGTGCAACTTTATAGGTCACGAAGTTCTAAAGTCTCGGCTTCGTTTCATCTCGATGAGATCCCAATCTGTTTGGTTTGAAGCTCTCGAAGGAAACGAAGCTATGAAAACAACGAGATGGGAGTTTGGGTTTTCTTAATCCCATGTTTGGACAGCTTGGGGGCTCGGGGAGATCTCGATGGTGATCGATGAAGCTCTCTGTGATGGAGCTCAGCCGTAGATGGTGGCGGAGATAAATCTGGTGTGTTCCGATGACGCCTTGAATGCTCTCTCTGATGATGGGAGAAGGAAGAAGATTAGGGCGACACGTCTTTCTCGCAGTTGAGGATTGCAATATGTGTCCGTCAAGCTGGAGTTTGAAGCCGTGTCTCGTTTGGACCTTGTAATGCTAGGTTTTCATTGTTGGGCTTTATCGTCTTGTTTGAATCAAAGTTGTATGAGCCTATTAGACTTTGTTGTAATAGTCTTTGAGTTTGGCATTGTTGGACGTTGCCTATTAATATAATTTTAGTTGGCAAAAAAAAATGTGAATTTATCTTTGCTATCACTATTAGGATCAATTTGACAAGAGATGAATATCTCAATTGATGGACTTGTCTTTTTTTCTCAGAGTTTTATATTTATTTATACATGATGGAATAACAAAAGAGGAATTATCTAAGAAAAGGAGCATATATACATATACAATTTTTTGGGAACACCTACAATTTTTCTATTTATTTGGGTATGCCTCACAAAAACAAAAAGATCAGACATGTTGCTTAATGCTGATCTATACATAGTGTATTATCAAGATCAGACCTGTAATTAAACATCAAAAGAGACCCATATTAGAAATATTAAATCAAATGAACTAAGAGTACATACCTTCTACTTTTGCTAACTCAGCAAAACAGTCTTTAAGCTCAAATGCAGGAGTGAAAATAAGGGTTTCCTCCTTGGTTATTTATCTTCCTCGGTTATAGCTGTCAAAACTATATCATTGCCAGTAGACACGCCTAGATCAGCTTGCGGGTTGCTCATTGTTAATTATACTAAGCAGGAGATAGTGTTGTTGCTGCAGATAGAGAACAACCACTGCTGTGGTTGTCTGGGCATGTTTCGACTTCTGAGCGATTAATAAGATACTGAGAGAGTGATGATGCTTCCCTTTTGTCTTTTTTAGTTGTGGCTTGCTCATGTTTCTCTTCACCTCCTTCCAAAAGTTTGGAATTCAACTTGTGATTGTTTCTCACCCCTGACATGTCACCTGAAATTTTCCCTGAAGAATCCAAAACATTCTCAAAAATCACAAGTAGTTCTGTAGCTTTGCTTTCAGATGTAGAAGGTGAGTCCTCAGCCATTCCTTGTGGCTTATCATTTACGAATTCTTGACCCATTATCTTTTTCATTTTCTGGGAAGAGCTTCTAGCTTCCACATTAGACTGCTCTGCTTCTTCTGGCTCCAAATGAGCGTACTCTCCCAAAAGTTTTTCTGGTGTTAGATTTACACAATGACTAACACTCATAACACCGATCTTACTAATCTCCATTTCTTCTCATGTACTGCTATTCTCAGTGTTACATTCATAAACGTTTCTATGCAAATTTTCTGCAAGTACATTCTTCTCCAAGGAACCTTGCTCATCATCTTCGCTTGAATAAATCTCGTTCCAACATTCAGTTGATTTTTCCAGATCGAGTGAATTTGAAAACTTGATTATCAGTCTCAGTGCTGAATCTTACTTTCTTAGGTTTTCTGCTACTGACTAGCCCCTCCTCCGCCTCCTTGATACCATCATCAGCCTCTACAGAATCCTCCTCGGGCAAAATCTTCGTTTCCATTACAGTCTTTTACGTCAAAACAAAATCAATCGACTCTATATTGTTTCGATCCTAAGACAAAATTTTCCCAGAGATTATCACAACTATTGGAATCAAACGAAAAAATCATGGATCATTTTCAAAATCACCTGGAGGAGGAAAAGATAAGCAAGTCGATTAGCCATCTCAAGAGATTACAGCATAATCGATCAGAGAGTTGAGAGATTGTGAAAGAGAAACACGTCTTTACTATTTTTATTTTTATTTTGTAGGTCGAAGGGGATGGGAAGCGTCTCTACTAAAAGACTAAAACTATAGTTTAGAGGGATGAAATGTTTTTAATTTTTTGATCAAAAAAAAGAAAAAGAAATGTTTTGAATTTAAATTTGGGAATCACACTCCTTTGTATAGTTAGATCCATGCGCTCTACTAGGATGCACGAGTGTGGTGGTGTCGTTTTTCCTGTGGAGCGCATGACGTGGACGGTTAACGATACTACAGCGTGCGTGCATATAGGAATTAGGAAATAATTAACTGGGTTTTCTACGACAAACATGTCAAGTTTTTATCGATTTGTTTTTAGTCAATATTGTATATGATTAAAACAAAAGAAATAAACATACATGAGTACGAGTAGTGAATAATGTAGTGGATCAAGTAAAAGATGTGTATAGCATAAAAAACTAACAAGCATCGATAGTTCTTGTCTGAACAAAATAACATTTATCTTTCAAGAAGAACATATTGATTATTATTCCTGTAAAATACGATGATCAGAGAAGAATATAAGTTGAATTAGCTTAATCCATCACAGTATTACGACAAGTTGATGATCTGAATTATCTTTTTGATAAGTAACACTATCATTAAAATCACCAAGCCCATCAACCCCCCCATGACAGCGGCTAGCCCAAGAAGTTTTCCACGTTCATCCATATTCACTTGTTCCTTCTTCTTACAATCTCTTTTAATTTGTTTGGTGGTGTCTTGTGGGTTTGTGATCTTGTTTCTTTTTAAATGTTGGATGTATAAATAAGTAAATCTTGACATGTCTACTATTTGACCAGATCATCATCACATGTGTCTAGCATGTATCTGATATTAAATAGATTGTGACTTTGCGTTCGTATAAATCTCATAATTATAGTAAGTAGATCTTTAACTTAAGGGTAAATCTCTTTTAAATTTTATTTCCAAAATAACAATCTAAAGTCAAAGTTACCAAAATAAATTTTCTAAAAAGGTTAAATGATAATTATATCTTCATTTGTATTTTTAATTTTTATTCCCTCCGTTTTATTTTAATTATCGTTCTAGACTTCAACACACATATTAATAAAACATTTAATTTTGTATATTTAGTAGATAAAAACATCATTATGAATACATCTAACCACATTTCAACCAATAGAAAAATAAATTAGAAAAAAAAATTAATAAATTTTGCTTTGAAATCATAAAACGACACTTATTTTAAAACGAAAATTTTGCTCTACAACGACAAATAATTCGAAACCGAGGGAGTATTTATGAAATATATAAAAATATAATTATTAAAAATTCAAAATAATAGAATAAATAAATTCTGTTACTTGAAAAGTTAAACTTGAGGCAGTTTTTTATGATACATTTTTAGAAAAAAAATTAGGAAGAACTTTGTGAATATATATAACTAGGGCGTATATTTTTTATGATACGTTTTTTTTAATTCGTAATAATTAAAGTTCGCGAAAGCGTATAGGATAATAACTATACTGATGTAAGTTGTATTTGGGTCGAGAAATGACGCCCAAGTTAAAAACTATATATGGAAATATGATTATCTAAATTATATTTTTTAAATATAAAATTTTACCTAAAACTAAAACCATACCCGAAAACGTAAATTTGGAACTTAAAAAAATATCTAATAATACCAAAATACATAAACTGAAACATTCATATATACTTAATATACACTAGAAGTGTCAGGTATTTCGGATATCCATCGGATCTTTGGGTTCGGGTTGGGTCGAGTACAAGACCCGCGGATCCTCCACAATAAGATTCAATAGGGTAAAATGATATTATTGTATCCGATTGATTCAGATTTTTGGATCGATTCTGCTTCGGATTTTCTAATCCGGATAAAATGCTCAGGCCTAATTTGGTTTGAAGAACCACTTTGGTTTATATTTTAATCAAATTTGTCTGGTTTGGTTCAGTCAAATTCTGAATAGATTTTATCTCTTTAAAAATAATAAAATTCTGATTATTGTGAAAAGATACAGAAAATTTTCAAAGGTCACAAACGGCACAGATGATGAGAACCAGAAAATCATCTTGGGCCTATAATATAAAAGAAAACGGATCCTAAGACCTAAAAAAGGAAAAACTTAAAAAGTTCAAACCAAGCTGGAAGGATAATCTGTCCGGAGAAACCAACACCAAAATCTCATGAGAGATTCAAGCAAAACTGAATGGATCTTTTAATCTCGTCAAGAAGAGTCTATCTAGATAGATTTTATCTGCGTTTGGTTTTAGTTAGATTTATCCTCACTAACATGATTCTATCTTTAGTTTGCTTTTTTTTTTTTTTTTGATAATCTAGGGGTTCCTCACTTATGTGGATCATTCCCCTACGCCTGGTCAGACAGCGGTCCACTTCACCCGGAAAAATTTTATCTAGACTGGGGACAAAGTCTAACATCCAATACCGCATTTGGTGACAAGAATCGACAGTTCCTTTCCGTCTGGTGTCAAACCGTGATCATGACAATTGACTTCCAGAATCTTTACCAAGCGTGCTACCTTATGCCGTCAAATTTATCTTTAGTTTGTTCGGAATTACGATTATGTATCACTCTTATTTTCTTTAAAAGGTGTATTACTCATATTTCACAACTTGTTTTTTACATGACTAACATGTCATGTCTTTATCGTTTTTTTTTTGGGTTCATGTTAAATACGATTAAAACAAAAGAAGTGAATAATATAGTGGATAAAGCAAAGATCTGTATAATATAAAGAACTAACAAGCATACATAATTCTTTTTTTGGGGTAAAATGTTAAATAAGCATACATAATTCTTGTCTGCACGAAATAACATTTGTCTTTCAAGAACTCATATTGAATACTACTCTTAAAATATATAATGATCAAAGAAGATATAAGTTGAAAGGGCTTAATTCATCACTGTATTACGATCTTTCTTTGACCATATTTAGCTTTTTGATGAGAAAACATATTCCAGTAGCCACCAAGGATACTATTGCCCCAACGGCGATGCTTATCGCAAAAACTTCAAAAGGATGATCCATATCCATTTACTCGTTCTTTCTTGTTACAATTTTTTTAGTTTGCTTGGTTGTATCTTGTGGGTTTGCAATCTTGTTTTAAAGAAATGTTGGATGTATAAATAAGTAAATCTTGACATGTGTAATATTTGACAGATCATCACATCTGTTTAGCATATATCTGATATTAAATAGATTGTGACTTGTGTTCGTATAAATCTCATAATTATAGAAGTATATTTTTTATTTTAGGGTAAATCTCTTTAATAATCTTATTATAGTTTTTCTCCAAAATTAATCTAAACTCAAAGTGACCAAAATCTAATCTATTAAAACTGAAGTACAATTAATATTTAACTCTGATTTTTCCTAACTATTTACCATAGATTGCCACTGCTTGTTAATTTGCTAACCCTGCCTAACAATTACGCCTGCTTGAACTTAAATAAAAAAACCCATTGGACCTAAAATCACGTTGGTTGTTGACCACAATGCCTCAGTTTAATTTGGTCAGCATAAATCAAAATAAATGTGTTTCGGTACAAAATATTAATTGGTTAAATGTTGGTATGTTACTCCTATGTTAATTCATTTTACTTATTTTAAAACAGGAATATAGTAGATTTGTATTATAAGGAGATTTATTAGATATTTATGATTTCATTAGGATTTCTTTAGATTGTCACCCGCACTTAACAGGATTTATTAGATATTTATGATTTCAAAAAAGTATATTTGCCCCTTAAAATGTTATGATTTCGGGTATTAAAAAATTTCGGACAATATTCGATTTGAATTTTTCCGGATCTAAATAAATTTGTATAAACCTAAAAAATATCTACATAACCTATATATTTTAAAATATCATCAAAATAATTTATAAAATTATTAAAATCTAACCCGCATGGGTGTGCGGATCAAACTCTAGTAAACATATTAAAATGGTTTGTAGTTGAATGATTTGTCCTGGTAATGGTTGCTAGTTCACAGGATCAAAGTTGTACCTGAAAGTTTACAGAAACCGTTAGGAACACAGAAGAACAGAGCAGATCATAACCAAAAATGGATAAATCACTTCAGAACGATGGCTCTCGGACAAACCCTCTTCTCTTTCGTTTCTGTTGTCACTAAAACCATTGCTAAGAAGCTTCGTAGACGATCCAGGGCTTGTGGTGGTTTCCTGCTTCCTTATCAAACTGCATGGTGTGGATTCCCTTGTGGTCCTGTTGAAGCTGAAAAGCAAATAATATTATGTTACTTTCATTATTTCACTCTCGCACAACGCTCACACGGATAAAAAAGCAAATTAACTAACGTTTCCTCAGTTAGTAGCAAAAAGCCAACATACTTTATTCCCTATAGGCTAATAGTTATAAGCTAAATCTGATCTAGTCATGCCCTACTGAAAAAAGATAATCAGTAACCTGTTGAATAGTGGGTCAACAACAAAGATCAAAAAGCATAAACCAAAAGACGTAATGTAATTCTCAATGGACATTGTATACCAAATACTGAGTAAAAGTTGATTAGTTCAAATAATATCCAACTTTAGATTAAATCTTAGCATCAAAACTACCTAAAGATAAAAGAAAACAAGCATTTCTATAGTCAGTTTGTACAAGACCCAAAATAAGCTTTTTCCAGAGCGTGCATCATAGACACAATCTAACATCTCAGACACTACTAAGCAAAAAAAAATTCTCCAGAAATTGATTAATATATTTTTTTCCTGAAAACAGAGAGAAGAGACTGGCGTGTCAGATAAAGCAAAGATGGCATAATATCATTACATAACACAATGATGTAATGGTATGTAATGATGTAATAATATCATTCCCGGGAAGTCCTCGTGTTGCACCTCTTTTTATTTTTGTCCCTTCGGAGACATGCAATAAAATTGGAACGATACAGAGAAGATTAATATGGCCCCTGCGCAAGGATGACACGCACAAATCGAGAAATGGTCCAAATTTTTTAACCAAGTTGTCTTGCCTAGTGGTAAAGGGGCTCCGACTGGAGCTTCCGCTCTGCGTTCGATTCTACTTGGCCACCAGAGCTAGATTAAATCGCAAGAATATGTGGGTTACCGTCGATCTCAGGGAGATTGATCTTGGGCCTAAAAAGCCTTTGGATCACCCATTCGTTAATAAAAAAAAATCATTACATAACACAAAGCTAAAAATAAAATAAAAACATTAAATTTTCAAATCCAATCGAAAAAAACTCAGTAACACCATCAATTCAAGGAATTAAAAATATCCGCATACTCGGATACTTTTTAGTAGTTTCGATACTTTATAACAATTTAGTTTTCTTAAACTATTTTTAGATACTTTAGTAGATTTTTAAATTATAAATAGATATTTAATTATGTAATATGTATATAATTAATATTTTTATATATTTGGATACCCATTCGGTTCTCGATTTGGTTCCAGTTCGGTTATTTCGGATATAGAAATATAGAAACTATTCGGTTATTTAAAATTTTCGGTCCAGTTCCGGTTTCTTTGCCCAGTGTACTATATTGTTTCTAGAATCCTTGTGGTATCACTGGTGTGTTCCTATGGTTTGCTCATTCTTGTTAAATGCACACAAGAAACAGACATGGTTGATCTTGATTTATCCTATTTCAAACGTCTGCAAAAACGCAGGTTTATAATGTGACCAAGTTCCTTGAAGACCATCCTGGTGGGGATGAAGTTCTCTTGTCTTCAACAGGTCCATATATAATATAAACACCACAACTATGGCCTAACTCCAAGCTTTGGTGGCTAAACATCAGATTTCACTTAGCGTTGATTGATATACATAGCAATATAGCATATTGATTATTGGTTAATCTCCTTTTAAAAGGTAAGGATGCAACGGATGATTTCGAGGACGTGGGACACAGCGAGAGCGCGAGAGAGATGATGGAGCAGTACTACGTAGGAGAGATTGATCCAACTACAATCCCAAAGAAAACAAAATACACACCTCCTAAACAGCCTCACTACAATCAAGACAAGACCTCTGAGTTCATTATCAAGATCCTTCAGTTTCTTGTACCCCTTGCCATTCTCTGTTTAGCAGTTGGCATTCTTATTTACACTAAATCAGCCTAGTCTTCTTCTCTCTTTTTTTGAGCATCACTCCCTTTGTTCATGTCTCTCTCTCTGGTTCCTATCTTTTGTAATGTGTTTTGCACTGTTTTCTGAACAACAGTCTTGCAGGAATGCAACTGATATTGATCTATAGTGATTTGTTTGAAGGTGTGCTTAAGTATTGGTTAAGAAACATAACTCTATCTCTAATCTTGCAATGTCAAAATATGAATATCTTTAGAAGAGAAACTAACCAAGAAACTCTCTAAACAAGATCAAGATCTTACTAAGAACTTGAATACTTGAGATCACTTGACTAAGGAGAAACAAAGAAGAAGAAAAAACACATATCGCAAACTGCGGAAAGAAAAGGACCTTTTCATTGGTTGTGCAGAATGGAGTTTTTTGGCAGTTACTTAAAACAGTGTGTGTGGCAGTTTAGTGGAATTGACCACATCCCAACACAAAAAGAATCCAAAACTCAATACTGTAGCTGTAGGTCCCTCTTTTGTACCTCTTCACCGCTTTTGCCGCAAGTAGCACAAAATTCGATGCTTGTTAACTTCGAGAACAATAAAATTTTCATTTAAAAGCACATTTTGATTGGATTCGTGCGGCGGGCGAGTTTTGGCAGCTGTTTCAGTGACGTCGTGTTGGAGGGAGACTCAAATCAATCACAAAAACGAATCTTATTACGACAAGCAAAGAGAGGACGAAGTTCCTATGATAGATCAAAAGACAATGATTCATGATGATGTATAGTGGGCACAAACCACAAAGTGGAAAGTACAATGGACATCATACACACACAAAGTGATAGAAAGAGAAAGAGAATCTTTCCTAACACTTTTGATTTTAGTGAGAAGACAGAGACATAACAAATACCACATATAAGACACTATCCATTTCCACAACGAGCAGCTTCTGTCTCTCTATGTTGGCATATATGTACCTGTCCTTGTGATGTATACATGTCTGAAGAACGCAACACATGGACCATAATGATGATAATGATAAAGAACAAGAACTTAAGATGAAGTCAGAGAAAGAAGAAAGCAGAGATGGATAAGTCTCTATTGAAAGAGTTTTTCAGATCGGTACATGTATACACATAAATAGATAGATTTTTATTATGGTTACAGGACAGAGAGTTATAACAACAGAATACACACTCCATTAACCAAAAGAACTCTAAACCCCTAAACCCTGACAGATTTTCTCTTATTAGTTTAGTACTACTACTACTACTACTACTAATACTAAGGTGATCTGTTTAGACCTGAAAAGGATTGGTATCAGTTATGTGTTACACAAACCCTTTTTAGCCACTTATGGTTACAGACACCAATGTAAAAAAACGCTCCTAAGTTCCTTTACATGTTGGGAAAGTTAAGAAAAACGGATGATGGATAATAAGATCAAACCGATAATTAGCAGGAATAATGTTAACATAGTCTTGTATTAACTATTAATCACCCCACCACCCTTTTTCGTTGTTTTCTAATCATCTACCTTCTTCCATTCAAACCGTCCTGGTAGTGGTTGTTCGTTCACAGGATCAAAGTTGTACCTGAAAAAAGAGTTAAACAGAACCGTTAGAGACACAGAAGAACATAACAGATCATATAACCAAAAAGGGTTTAGTCACTGCAGGACAGAGCAGATACTTCTCAATGAATTGCCTTTGTTGTTCTTCTTCAGCACCCGAGAAAAACTCGTCCATTTCAGGTGTAGTTGGTAGGTGACGACGGCTCCCAGAAAAACTATCTTCTCTTTGGTTGCTCTTGTCACTGCTAAGCTTGGTAGACGATCCAGGGCTTGTGGTGGTGGTTTCCTGCTTCCTTATCAAACTGCATGGTGTGGATTCCCTTGTGGTCCTGTTGAAGATGAAAAGCAAATAAATTTATGTTACTTTTCATTATTTCACTCCCGCACAAGGCTCACACGGATAAAAAAAGCAAATTAACTAACGTTTCCTCAGTTAGTAGCAAAAAGCCAAACATACTTTATTCCCTATAGGCTTATAGTTATAAGCTAAAGCTGATCTAGTCATGCCCTACTGAAAAAAGGATAATCAGTAGTAACCTGTTGAATAGTGGGTCAACAAGAAAGATCAAAAAGCATAAACCAAAAGACGTACTCTCAATGGACATTGTATACCAAATACAGAGGAAAAAGTTGATTAGTTCAAATAATATCCAGCTTTACATTAAATCTCAGCATCAAAACTATCTAAAGACCAAAAAAAAACAAGCATTTTCTGTAATCAGTTTGTACAAGACCCAAAATAAGCTTTCCAGAGTGTGCATCTCAGACACAATCTAACATCTCAGACAGTAAGCAAAAAAAGAATTCTCAAGAAATTGATTAATATATTTTTTTTTCCCTGGAAACAGAGAGAAGAGTCTGGTGTGTCAGATAAAGCAAAGATGGCATCATATCATTACATATCACAAACTAAAATAAAATAAAAACATTAAATTTCAAATCGGGAAAAGGCTCAGTAACATCATCAATTCAAGGAATAAAAAAAAAAAACGATACCTTTCACTGCCGTCGAGCTCTATGTTGATTCCACCCTTAAAGTCCTTCTCTTTCCCAAACACGACACTCTCCCCAACCGAATCGGACCCATCACCAACAGACACTCGAACCGAAGAATCGAGATTTTGGGGATTAGGGTTAGGGTTTCGACCCTCTTTCCTCAGCTGCTGCTGCTGCTTTCTCCGTTTAGTTGAACGAATCACGACAACTGGAGGCTTCTTCTGGAGCCGGCGGCTCCGTAACTGAAGATACGATCCGCCGCCGGAGGAATCAGTGATCTTCTGTTTCGACGACGGTGGGTTAGTAGGAGAAGGAGAAGGAGAAGAGGATGGTTTTTGGAGGCGGCGTTGGAGAGCTAAGGACTTGGCTCGAGTGAGAACACCGAGCGAAGAAGGAGAAACGTCCATCAAAGCGATAGCTTCTCCGTCGAGTTTGTTCTTCTTTATGTATTTTCCCATTTTCCGACGCGTTTCATGGAATGCTCAGAGAGAGAAGAGAGTAGAGAGAGAAGGATTGATTGGAGTTAGTGATAGAGATGTGCTCTGTGGGGTCTTCACTCTCTGTCTCTCTCTTTCTTTCTTTTTTCTTCAATACACTCTACTTTTCTTTATTTCTTTTAATGTACAATTCAGTTAATTGAACCTTGTTTTTTTTAAATACTGAAAACTTGAGTGTAATATATAATAACGATACATGTAGAAATGAAAAAAAAAAGAAATAGAAATGACGACGCATATTTTTTTCTTGTCAACACGCATACTTAGGCCATGTTTTTTTTTTTTTTTTTTTATGTTGGATGATGCATATGAAAGTAAATACTTAGCTGTTGTTAGTTTGTATGCAATTTTAATATTGTTAGACGATGCATTTTAATGTAAAACTCACAGTAATTAGAAAATTTAGATATTTGAAATACTAAAAATATAAAATTTAGATGCATCATTTCCATTTCAAAATCCAAAATACTTAAATATACTTTTCAATATAGATATAAAAATAACAAGTTTTTATGCAACAAGTTTCTTATAAAAATAATATGTTATATTAATTATTATTACTAAATATATTTATAAAATAAACTATTATATTTTCTTTAAAACCACAAAATGATTTATTTTGCAAAACGTTATTTTTATAAAAAAATTAAAATCAATTTTTCTACTAAAATCATAAAATTATTATTTTTTCTTTCATATTGCGAAATTACATATTATTGCAAAAATGAAAAACTGAAATTTATTATCAAAATTACAAAATTAAATAATATTTAAATGTTATATCTAATTGTTGTATTCAGTATTCATATGCTACACATAGATAGTGCATCGAATACAAAAACCAATATGGCCTAAATTCTTTACTGTGTCTTTGGGTATGACCAACGAAAAGTATGTAACGCTCGTTTAGGAAGAAATTGGACGAATTTGGAATGTCAACTTCTAGTAGTACTAGAAGTCTAGAACAGACCTCCGAACTTGATAAAAGCGATTAAGGTGCTCCTCCATGTCTTGGATCTATTTAAATAAGGGCAAATTAATGTTTAGATTAAAAACAAGTATTTTGTCCTAATAGGATAAACCTAACATTGAATCAAATACTAAATTAAATTTGTATATTAATTATGTAAAATAAGTTTTTTTTCATTTTTTGAGAAAACTTGTCTAACAAAATTGATTTATCAATGAATGTATCCTTTTGCTATTGAATTTGCACCTAGATCATTTCTCCAAAATCAATAGAACCATTCAATCTTTAGTTCTAATTTCTAAGTTAGATAACTTGGTATTTTTACAATGTGTCTACCTTTTGCTATTTTGTCTTTGCACCTAGATCATTTCCTCCAAAATCAATAGAACCATTCATCTTTAGTTCTAATTTCTAAGTTAGATAACCTGGCATTGTTACAATGTGTCTACCTAGATTTTTGTATGGGTCATCTTTAACTTACTAACGAACTAACCAAGTGTCTTTCGTAGAGGCCTTTTTATTCTGAAGAACCAAATAGAGGCCTTTAAAAAGGGTTTAGTTGCTTATTAAAAATAAATTATTTCAACAAAATGTCGGTGACTAGAGGAAATTACTTACATCTCTGTGTCTCACTTCAAACACTAGAGATCACAACAAGAAAGAAAGTACGGATCATAAAACAAAGCAAGTCCCTTTGCCCTTGCGCTAACAAACCCATTAAACAACTTATTGATTTCAAACATTTAACAAAGAATTAGACTCAAAAATAGTACTGAGCTCTTCTTGAAGAAGAAGATAAAATATTTTTTCTACTTCCAAATCTTTACGGACTTGTCATGACTTGCAGACGCCAACATTCCTGTTGAAGATGACTGAGCTAAGGCAGAGATCACACACTCGTGAGCCGCTAATGTCATACATTTGTTCTCTCCTGTGTCCCACAACTCTATCGACTGCAACAGATTCGTTTTTTACCAAAGTTAAAGCAACTGACTGAGAAATCATTCACATCAAGTAAACAGTAGGGAGCCAGATTCTATTGAACGGTGGTGATACAGATTCAATCAAAGCTTTTGAAATTCAGGGGGTCGGGAATAATGAATACCTGGTACCCACCGATGACCAAGAGATTGGGATAGGTAGGGTGATAAACGCAAGAGTGGAATTTGTTTCCACTAGAACTGAGCTCGTGGATGCATTCTCCTGAGCCCATAGACCATACTTTAACACTGTCTTCGCTAACAGAAGCTACCAACTCTCCGGTTGCGTTCCAACAAATAGAATGCACAGTTGAGGAATGTCCCTAACAGATCAAAGATAAGTACATTCCATGAGAAAGTCAAGCAAGAAAAACACATTGGATTTCCAAGTTACACGTCCTAAAAGTAGAAAACAACGTTCTATGCTGTTGACTCAAGAGGTCGAAATACAAAAAAAATATCTTCGGGGGTTTACCTTAAGCGAATGGACCCCTCTGTACTGTTCAACATCGAAAATTGACACAATATTTTCCGAAGCTGCAGCAAGCATTTGTCCAAGTTTTGGCTGGAACCGTACTTGCGTGCTAGCACCCTGTGCTTGGAAAACTCAAAAGATTTAGAAACACACAAAGTTCAAATCGAGGAGAAGGCAAGGCATACAAAAGTTCGGGGGGGGGGGGGGGGGCTTGCCTTTATACCACGAAGGCAATTAGAGTTGATGCTCCAGAAACGAATCTCATTGTTGGTATCACAAGAGCAGAAAAGATCGGTTTTCTTAGGGTGAAAATCAAGGGACATTACAGGTGCATTGTGACCAGAAATTGTTCGTACGAAGTAACCAGGCTGCACAAATTAGTAGTAAGTGGTCAGTCACAACAGAAAAAAAGAAAAAAATTCGCTGCAGTGAAGAAGAGATGAATTAACTATACCTTAGAAACATCCCATATTTTGATAGTTTTGTCGAACGAAGACGTAGCCAGTTGAGTTGAATTAGGTTGGAAACGAACATCTGTGATGATATGACCATGTTCTTCCGGAGGGATCTCAGTGTGTAGCGTTTCCATGTTCCAAATAAAAACCTACTGACAAAAAGAAATTAGCGTCCACATTATCTGTTCTTAAACAAACAAAATCTATAAGAAAACTGTATGCTCCATCCTCAGAGATTAACATGTTGCACCTTCTTATCATGTCCAGCGCTTGCTAACAACTTCCCATCAGATGAGAAATTACAGCAGATGACTTTACTGGCACTTCTTCTTATAGAGCCAACCTCACTGAAACTAAAAGCTGAAAGAAAAAAAGGACCACTGTTACTATCTATCGTCTGTTAGTAAGCATGTTTAGTCTGAGGGGGAGAGATGTACCCTTTAAGATTTCGGTATGCTCAGAAGGGTTCCGCTTTAGGGTGCCAAACAAGCTTCCTCCATCTCCATCATCTTGGGATAAAAACGATTCTACGTTATCTTCTAGGGCTCCCACATCTCCAAACGCTTCGATGTCATCCTGCAGCTATATTTCTTATCATAAGAAATATGAAAATAACAAGGCTCCATGGGCAATGCACGAGAAAACTAAAGCCGCTAAGAAAGCACTTCCTTTCACACCAAGACAGCTGCATGCTGGATTCAGATGTTACTAGAACAAAGCTAGATTGTTTTAAGAAACATACCAGTTGGTTTGCTGATGATGCAAGACCACCTATTGCATCAGAACCATACATCATTGGTCCTTTTGGCATGTTATTCACATGCTGCATGTTACCAGTTATAGCTACACCTTCGACAGGGGTGGTATGCGTTGAAGGAGTTGACGGCTGTGAGTTGGATGGGCCAACTGTGTTTCCTGTCCCTGTACTGTTAGCAGGACCAGAAGAGGAAGGTCCTTTTCTTTTGCGATTGTTCTATCAAAGACACAAAAAGGAATTTTTGAATCAATGATCTTACAAACTAAATTATTATACTAATATAGACAACACCACATGATCAACATAAAAGTACCTGCTGTGATAGTAAAGGATCTTGTTGCTGAGAAGAAGATTGCTGTACTGTCGGCATATTGATAAGCTAAAGACCAAAAACAGCAACGGAAAAATGGAAAATCAGAAAGATGTTTGGCAGTCAAAAGCTATTACTTGCAGATAAATTTTCTCGTGAGAGGGTGTGGTTAACAAGGATAAACCAAATTGTGTTCCCTGGATAGATCTACATTAGGACACATTATCTTACAAGTTTTTCTAATGACAAGTAGCAGCAGTTGCAGGATATCATAGACTACAATTATCGCAAAAATACCTACAAGGACCGTGTTGATCCAATTTACCGACTAACGAACACATATGAGATGCTTATTGTGGAAAGATCACCCGAAAAAAATGAAAGAATTCAGCTCAACAGATGCCACTGCATTCAACAGGGATATGCATTTGGCTGATTTTAGAAGAAAAAAATCTTACTTTTGACGAATTTGACAGCATAGGGGATCCAATAGAACCATCATTTGCATTCTGTTGGCCATCTTTCGAACTCAGGTTTCCTCTGGGCAATACTGTAAATCTTCGAGGGTCCATGTCGCCACCATACATGGATGAATTAGTCATATTTCCTTGCCCTTGAACCTGAGCCATGATCTGTTGTTGCTGTTGCTGCTGCGGTGAGAGCTGAAATTGACCTTGATTTTGAAGGAAAGCTTTCTGAGGGCCTAAACCTTGTCGCATATTATCGATGCCCTGTATAACATTTGTCAACAAATTTGATGAAGAACTGGATTTAGAATGACAAGAAGACAAATCATGCAAAGGAACCACAGTGACTTACAGTTAGTGGCCATCCCTTCAAAGGAAGAACACCAACTCCAGGGTTTAATCCTTCACAAGAGAAATAAAAACATAAGATCTGATTTAACCATATCCCCCTGTGTAATTCACCATAATTATTCAGAATATAACAGGGAAGAATTTGTTAGCTTTGGATTCAAAGATCAATTAATTGTGATGGTGAGTGTATAATCGGATACGCATTAAATTGGATTCATTTACCTGCATTCCCCATCCCAGGCTTCGATTGCAGAATTCCCTGGCCATAAACTGTAGAAGGATCCACTGGCAGTTGTCTTGGAGATGCTCCAAGATTAACTTCACTTTTGATTTCCTGGACGTTCAAAAGATTCAGATGCACACCAAAATATTTAATTGGAAACTTTCCTGAAAAAGGAGATTTGAACAGTAGGTAATTACAGGGGCCTGCTGATTCCGTGACTGAAGTTGCTGCAGTGCCGCCGAAACACCTCCTTGATGATTCCCTTGGACCATCTGACTGTTTCAGGACATAGAAAAAAGGGTGAGAAAGGGGTGAAACGGTGTGAGGACAGTAAATACGCATGCAAAAGAAATATAAACTGAGACAATTTTTTTACCCATGATGGCTTGTTCCTGATTTGAGAAGGGCCATCCTTGCAGCATCCATATGGGGTTGGGATGTCTCAGTGTTCATTGTATTCGGTTGCTTCATACGTTCCTCGTACATTTTCGCAGCCATAGCACTGGCATTATTAGACTGCCCAATCATCCCTTCAGAGCCAATAGCATTCATCGGACCCACAAGAGAAGGATCCCTACGCTGCTGCATATGAGCTTGGCGCATCATCTGCATCTGCTGCATTTGCATTTGCTGCTCCTTCGCTTTACCTTGTTGTGCCTATTAATTCAAATCCACTGGTCAGTCACCAAAAAAAAACAAAACAAAACCATATCTCCAGATGATAGATAAGCCCACCTCTATATAAGCTGCAGCAGACTCAGAATGCTTCTCATTCGTCCTAGCAATAAAGATGTCCCAGAACACAGACCACCACTCGAAAAGAAACCCACCAGGAGCATCAATCGCTACATCATTCACACACACCACAAAATAAATTAAACCCCCAAACGAGTCAATCACATAGCTTAAACCCCAATTCCTAATGAAACAAGAAAAGGCGACAAAACATAAAACTTCAGAAATGGGTTTTGTTTTTTACCAACAGGATCAGGAGAGACTTTGCCTTCAGTCATAAAAGACTTAGCAGTGTTATGCAGTTTCTTCTTCACCAAATAATCATATATGTAAACGTCAAGCCTACACCAACCCAAAAAAAAAAAAAAAAAATCTGAGAATTGTAAAAATTCACAGACTTTACCAAACACAATTTCACTTACATCTTATCAGCTTCCCAATTACTCTGCGCCATAGCTTCCGCCTGAGATCGAGATTTGAGGTAATTAAAATATTAATTCAAATTGAATTGGCTCAGAATTTGGATTGTTTGATGATTGATTAAAAGAAACTAACCTGAGTAAACCCAAACAGATCAGAACCCTAATTCGATCTCCAAAATTAGAGATCGAGCATTGGCGCTGCATACACAGAGAAGTCAGAATGAAATTGAGGAAAATTAAATTAGTTCCAAGGATTTGTAGAATTGAGCATAGAAGTAATCGAATTATCACAATTTGATTGAGAGAGAACAAACGAAATTGAGAATCTAGGGTTTGGAGAGATTCAAGTGAAACGTTTTTTTCACCTGGAGGAGCTACTGAAGTAAATCGATCATGAAACAGATGTGTGTGAGAGAGAGAGAGAGAGAGAGAGAGAGAGAGAGAGAGAGAGATCAGATGAAAAGGTTTTAAACAGTTCTGGAGATCTTTCATGGGTTTGGTTCAATAAGCTCGGTTTGGTTTTAATAATGGGCCTCAATGTTTGGAGTTATAAGCTCTTTAGTGGGCTTCTGTTGGGTTTTCGCTTCAAGCTCGTTTATGAAGATGGTGATTTGAATGGGTTAAACGGTTTCGTTTTACATCACTTTAGAGCAATGGTAGAGATAATTTTTAATCAATACAATTAAACAAAAATCTTCTATAATACGAATATTATAAACAAAAATGTCAATGCTGACAAAAAAATATCAATAGTTGTATTTCAATAAATTATTAAATTTAACACATATTGAACAGAACACAATTGAATAATACTAAATAAATTTTAAATATATTTTATAAGTTTGGCAAACTGTATAAAATTATTTAAATATCTTTTGCATTCTGAATTTAAAATTTTATTTATCTTTGTGGTATTCGAAAATTGAATAATTATTTTTTGGTTTGATATTTTTTAAGAAAATTTAACTTAGAAGTTAATTTCTTGTTTTTAAACAAAATACAAATTACTAGAAGAATACATCACGAATTTTAATAAGTAGTACCAATAGTAATCAAATTTTACTCACTAAACCTTATTTGTTTACTTTAATTATATCATTTTTATTTTTACTATATTAATGCATAAACATAATTAAATGACTATAATTCGTTTTTTCAAAAAAACATCCTAACTTTAGTAAGAAACTATGAAAATTTTGCTTTTTTTATGTTAAAAAAGTACTTATTTTCATAAACTAGTTTCTTTAAATTTTATGGAATCCATTTTTTGAAAAAAAAATTGATTGGATGCAAAATAGGTTTTTGAAAAACAAAAACTAAAAACAATCATCTCTTCTTGGGTCATCTATAGTAATTTAGATCAGTTAAGACAAATGCGTGTGAGTTGTAGATGGTTTCTAGTTGAGAGTCTTGTATGAGTATCGAATAGATGGTCTCCATAATGCACATAAGTGTATATTACTCAATAAGTAAAAAGAGAAGAAACAGAGGGGTTCGAAGGAGAAGAAGAAAGCGGCGTAAAAAAGGTTAACGTATAGCAAGGAACTCTGATAAAAGGAAGCTGAATACTTTATTGATATGTGTTGGTACAAAAAAATTTATACAGAATATGTAAGTGATTAGGTATTATTTAATTACAATTCAACCTCGGCGGTCAAGAAATCGGATTGATTAAAAAGTCATTTTTTAAAGTTTTAAGTGTTCAAATCGAATGTTAAAAGATATATCTATGATTTTGATGTATAAACAACAAGAAAAACTCATAAAACTTTGGAGTTCGACAAGTTTGTATTGACGGCAGAAAAAAAATTGCAGTATATTCTAAAGATATGAAAAGTGACTAAGGAACAACGAGGAATAGCACATTTTCTAACATTTCTAAAAAAATCACCATTCACAAGAAATAAATTTTCATTCTTATTTTCTATCATTTTTTGTAGAGAAATAAGAAGAAAATTATTCCTTATCAAATTTAAGATGGAACAAGAATTCCTTTTTATTTCTACAATTTTATTCCTCTATATTTTTTTTCTATTTGTTCATTTTGATTCCAAAATGGTCACTAAGAAAAACGCGAAGAAGAAGGTGACATAATTACTATGCCACTCACCTAAAAAACGCACAAAAAAATTAAAACGAGTCTCTTGGTCATCGAACCTGACTTCGCTTAAACTGAAGCAAGCCTATTTACCACCCGACTACATTACTTTTACTTCTTTTTTCCCATAGGTTTATATGCTAGACATATAATTATTTAAAACTTAAATAATAATTAAAACTATTCCCCGTATAGTGTCCGAGTTAATGATAAATCACTAGGCACGGATCGATCGCCTGACTCGTGCCTAGCATAGTTTCGAACATGGAGTATAACATAGCCTGACTGTTTTTCTTATGTGTTGGTCTGTAAGGGTCTGACTAATTTTCCTCTTATCATCCGCAAACACAGCTTTTACAGTTGATATCGGTTGACAGCGTCTCAAAACAATCAAACAAATTGCTATAAATCGTTTTAAACTGCTCTGAACCTCTTAAAATCAAAAGTTAGTTCCACCTAATATTTGCAGTTGCAGGCTGTTGCGGGTGAATAAATAAATATAAATTTTTAAGAATATTAAAATTTAAAATTTAAAATGAAAATAATATAAATAAACATATATACACATTTTATATATATTGATTTAAATTTACAAACAGTATCATAATTTGTTTTATAAAAATTTTAACTATCTATTCAGTAGATTTTTAAAAATTAATATACATACATATATAAAGATATACACATATATAAAACGAGATAAAATATTCTTTTAAAAGTGTTAATATAAATCTTCAAAAATTATTAAAATTATAACTTTCAACTAATTAAAAAATTATATAAATAAACATAATATTATTATTAATCATATCATATTAATAATTATTATATTTTATCACAATAGTGTGTTTTTATATATTTCTAATGTTATAATATATTTATATTGATAATTTATTATTAAACTACTGTAATATCTCATAATCAACTAGTTACAAATATCCTGCAAACATAATTATTTTCAAATGTTGTGCTAATCATACAAAATGCTAAATAACGCTTGGATCTGTAATCATCCACATCCACAAATTCCACATCTACAATCGCAACTGCTGCGTTTAAACCAGTTGGGCCCTAAGTCTATACGAAACTTTTTCTTCTAAAAATAAGTTGGTTAATAGTGCATTTAACAAACAAAAGTTAGTAAATTGGTGCATATACATAGTACAAGTATAACATAGCCTAACTGTTTTCTTTATATGTTGGTTTGTAAATTGAAAAGCTAATACCGTGTTTGGTTTGAACCATTAATGACACAATAAATGAGATCGATTCTTTTTCACCAAATGAGATCACATTTAGCGTTTGAATAATGCAAAAAGATCCTTCAATTATTTAGGCTTTATAGTATAGCTACTAGATCATGCCCAACTATAAAAGGGAAATAAAGCAGCCACAATTTATCAGTTTTATTTTTTATGAAGACACAATTATTCATGTAGTAAATTAGTTTTTCTCAATACACTAAAAAGAAAGAAATGTCAATGGAATTTTTTAAAATATGCGAGGGGTCATCAAATATGATGAACTATATATCAAGAAATGGCACTTTTTTATAAAGAACTATCTAACTGATGACTGCTACGAACATAAACAATGTATATATCCTTCAATTTCAGGTTCTTTTGCTCCCAGCATTCTATAGTATTTTATTCATTTTTCATCGGAAATTGATGCATACAATTCACTTTGTATGCATATTTATATATCATAGATTTAGCAGTTCTTGCATTAATTCATTTTCTTGTTTTGTTGGATGAGATCAGAGATCGACTGGGTAGTTGGCAGTCATAAATAAATTGTCCAATGACAGATAGACATCATTTAATTTTATTGTGGTATACAACTATACATATACTCAACCAATTATATTAATTTTGCTTTGTTACAAGTTGAACACCGGTTAGTGATCAGTGCCGGCTTTCCTCACGGTTTTCTCAACACTGAATGCATATAAGTTTATTAACATTTATCCAGATTCAATTTCATTCATTAATAGTATTAAGATAACTAGACTACCTATGCGAAATCTATAAATAAATAAAAATCAAGAGACAATGTCTGAATATGGAGAGACACAAAACTAAAAAAAATCAAGAGAGAATGTCTGAATATTGAGAGAAAGTGAGAAACAAAACTAAACCGGACTTAATAGGCAAACGAATAAAAAAGATGCGAAAACCGGTTATGTAGATATGCCTATATAAACAGACCAAGACTAATAAGCTTCACTGACACAACTGTTTCTCCCCTTCAGATCCATCAACGAAACACTTAGTTATGGGTTTATTTGTTCGTAGGGCGTGTGTGTGTATCTTTGTATTCGCTCTTGTCGCCGAATTTGCCTTAGGACATGTCGAGGTTAAGGACGACAAACACTTGTTTCACAAACCTCGTCCATTCTTCCACAAGAAGGGTTTTAGAAAAGGTTTGGGAGGCGGAGGTGGTCTTGGAGGCGGTGGTGGTCTTGGAGGCGGTGGCGGTTTGGGCGGAGGAGGTGGTCTAGGCCACGGTGGAGGTCTGGGCGGAGGAGGTGGTCTAGGACACGGTGGCGGTCTAGGAGGCGGTGGTGGTCTAGGCGGGGGTGGCGGTCTTGGTGGAGGTGGTGGGTTAGGAGGCGGTGGCGGTTTGGGCGGAGGAGGTGGTCTAGGCCACGGTGGCGGTCTAGGTGGAGGTGGTGGTCTAGGAGGCGGTGGTGGTCTAGGTGGTGGTGGTGGTTTGGGCGGAGGAGCTGGAGGAGGATACGGGGGTGGTGCTGGAGGAGGACTTGGGGGCGGTGGTGGTGCTGGAGGAGGAGGAGGATTTGGTGGCGGAGGGGGATTTGGTGGCGGAGGAGGCTTCGGCGGTGGAGCAGGTGGTGGAGGAGGATTTGGAGGCGGTTACGGTGGCGGTGGCCATCACTAATGAGTGATGAGGCTCATGCTCATGCTCATGCATTCGTACGTTGTTATTATTTAATTAAATGAAACATGATAATTAATTACAATAAAAATGATATATAGCAATCGTGAATGTTTGTTTCTATTAGTTGTCACTTGTATTGTAATGCTATTTTCATGTTATGCTATGGTTGGTTTCAAGTTTCAAGTTTCAACTTTCAATTTTGGTTAATAAAATGGCTGCTTTACTTTTTGGCAGCAGTTTTTCTTTATTCTGAACTGAAATTGAAATTGGCAACAGTTGTTGAATGTTTGTTTTTAGGAAAATTTGATGCTATAACTATAAAATATTTATAGTTCACAAAGTAATATATAATATAATACATATCCCTTAGTCTATATTTGAGAAGTGATTTGTCACATGTCTTCTATACAATCGTTTTCACAAAAAAAATTGTGACGTGACTATTAAGATTGATGACATGTAATATGATTAAATATGACATGGACAATTACATTTAATGCTGTATATATTTTTGGAAATCTTTTTAGAATATAGCAATAACTCATATATTACATTTAATATTGATTTATATTTTTGGTAAACTTTGTAGAATATGGTAATAACTCATAAATAATCACTAAAATAAATATATTCAAATATGACATCTTACTTTTATATTATAAAAATTTTACTATCTCAAATTTTCTAAATTTTCTGAATTAAAAAAAAAAAATTGTAATATCATTAGTTTCTTTTAGATATCTACAAATTATATAAATATTATTTAGTTTTAAATTTTGATAACTATACAATTTTATATGATAGTAATTTTGTACAAGTTGAATTAATACATTTAACAAAATGAAATAAATAATTTTTTAATCTAAGATTTTAACTTTATATATATACATATATATTCTTAAATATAATTTAAAAAAAAAATATTTTCTCTTAATTTTATGCTTAATTAATGATATTTATATTAATTATTGGTCAAAATAATAAAATATATATTATTAATAAATTACAATTTAAAATATAAAATTTAACTTTTAAAAAATTCATCACTACACATGGTGCAGTAAAACACCTAGATTAATAATTGTGACATGACTATTAAATTGATGACATGTCTTATATATTAATATGACATGGACAATTATATTTAATGTTAATTTATATTTTTGGTAAACTTTATAAAATATGGTAATAACTCATATATTACATTTATTGTCGATTTATATTTTTGGATTTTTTTTTAAAATATGGTAATAACTCATAAATCATCATTAAAATAAATATATTCAATTATGGCATTTCAAATTTCGAAATATCATTTAAATTAAAAATATTTCAAAAATATATTACATATTTTTAGAAAATTACAAAAATTAAATCATAAAATCAAATTAAATCGTAAATCATTAGATTCTTATATATATATCTACAGATTTTATAAATATTGTTTAATTTTAATTTTTGACAATTATGCAGTTTTACATATTTATTTAATATATTTAATTAAAATAAATAGATAGAAAAAACTATCTAAGATTATAATTTTAACTATATACATGCACATTATTAAATATAATTCAAAATAAACAAAATTGTTTTTATCTTAATTTTAATGTTCAGTTAAATCAAATTTATATTAAAATATTGATAAGAAAAAAGAAAATTTATAATATTAATAAAAAAAATATAATTTATATTTATCTATTAAAATATTTTAAAATTCTTTTACTGCACATGGTGCAGGAAAACACCTAGTAAATATTATATAGACAATGTCATAAATTTTGAATAATAGTTAGAAATATTAAAAAGATAGTTTTAAACTCAAAATATTGTTAAAATCAACAATTTTAGTATTGCATTTTTGAAAACGTGGGATTTAGTTATAATTCAATAATATTAATGTAGGGCTTTTCAAATATGATGTAAAATTTTAAGTTAAACACAAAAATTACCTAGGGCTGGGCATAAAACCCGTAACCCGAAATCCGAACCGAACCCGAACCGAAAAACCCGATCCGAACCGAATCCGAAATCTCAAAAATATCCGAATGGATCTTGTAGGGTGTTACAAAACATGTCCGAACCCGAAAGTGTTATTAACCGAACCTGAATGGATAATCCGAAAAACCCGAAAAATCCGAAAAATATCTGAACAAACCAATCCGAATGTCCGAATTAATATATAATATAAATATTTAAAACATAATATGTACTTCAAATATTCAATTTCATATTTATTTCAATATGATATCTAACAATAAGTATCTAATTTTTTTTTAAATATCTTAAATACTCCATTATATATAAATAAGTATATTTTTTCTGTTTTTCTATTGAATTTTAGATTTTACTTAGGGTATATCCGGACCGATCTGATATAACCCGAATCCGAATGATATATGGTTACTTCGGGTACTATCCGAACCGAACCGAAACCGATGTGTTATATCCGAACCCGAACCAAACTTGTAGATTTACTAGAATGGGACCTAGAAGGTGTTACAAAATAGAACCAAAATCTGAAAAACCCGAACCGAACCCGAATGGGTACCCGAACGCCCAGGCCTAAAATTACCTATGTTTCTTTTCAAATTTTATATTTTCTTAATCACCATAGACGTTCGAATTATTCACGAAAATGCTGTTACTTTATTTTGAAAATGAAATTTTATCTTATTATCTTCATCTTTACCAAATACTTACAATATTGTCATTTCCATCAATACACCAACCACTATGAACAACCAATTTGAAACTCTTAATGCGCTAAATTTTTTGATATTTTCTCTTCATACCTCATTACTTATGCACACAAATAACATATATTTCACTTTCTCTTTAAATTCATCAAAAAAAAAAGATTTTGATTCCAAACTTTTTAACGTTTATTAAGACACTGAAGCTCATGATTCTTGGTCATTAGCGATTTGATAGCTTTTTCCACTTCAAAATATTTTTTTATAAAAAATCTAAATTATTTTAAATATCTACTGAACGAGAAGACTTACAAATAGTTTTCTCTGAGTAAGTCTTCTCACGCGGGTTATAATGGTAAAAATCAATACATGTTTTGTGTTTGGTCATAAGGAGGTTACTACAATTTCACTAGCATTTTAGGTTACTTTTGCATTTGATTTAATTTGTGACATATTTTTGCATTCTAAATCAAAATTTTAGTCCATTTTTGAAGATTTTCCCATTAATGTAAGTAGCTAAAAAAAATTTCATTTAAATGATTTTGATTAAATGATTAACAAATGCATGATCACTAAATTAAAAATATATTTTAAAGTATCCTATAATCATGATTTATCTTATCTATCACAACATTCAACTTTAATGCAAGGTAATTTTCATTTTCAAAGTTTTCATAAGTTTGGTACAAAATAATTGATAAATATTTAATAATAACAAAATATCAGTGAAACTACATATGCAATTATTAAATGTATTTCTCCAATACATTTTCTCCGTATTTGTCTTTTCAGCCTTTTCTTATTTCTTTCATTATCAATTATTTCTTTTTATCACATTTAACATGCATTTCTAATAATAACACATATCATATAATCAATGAACGAAAAAAACTCATCTTAGAATCCTTCTTCGGTCATTACAATACTTTATTTAATATACTAGGGGTAAACCCGCCCTACGATGGGAACACAAATATATAAATAATTTAAATATATTTAAAAATGCTTAATTTATTTTTAGATTAAAAATAATTAATTTTATTTTTTTACATCAATTTTCTATTATTTTACAAATCAAATTACAAACCAAAAATATATTATGTTTTTAAATTTTGTTCTAATTTAGTTTCTAACAATATGTCACTTCGATTATTTTAACAAAGAAACATCTAACTAATATTGTAGCCTTAATATAAATCTAATGTTAAATTTAAAATTTGTCTATTAGATTTTTGTTTTTTCTTGTTAAATCTCTTATATTAAATTTCCAATAAGTTAATATAAACATAAATCTAAATTTCAAGATAATTTTAACATTTTTTTATATTTTTGTTGTTTTGTATTGATTTTAATTTTACATACATGAATATTTGATTTTTTTGAAACTTAATTTTGTATTGATTTCAATTTAATTACCTGATGAAGAATTTTGTCTTTTATTTTATATTCATTTTATTTTGAGAGAAATATTTTACTGATATTTTTATATTTAAAAATATCAAATTAATATGTTGATTTCGTATATTTTCAATAATATTTATAAATTCTATATGAATACGTCAAATGAACAACAGACTCAATTTTGAAATCATATGTACTTTCAATTCATATTTTATTTTTATTTGAATTTTTTTTATTTTTTAAGATTAATATTTTTTAGTTAATTTACGGTTATCTTTCATACATTTAGGTTATATAGTAAACAATATGTTGACATTCAATGATTTATGGAGTTAACTTATATACAGTATATGCTATTTGTGGATATTTCAATAGCCTATAACATAAAATTTAAAAATTGAATCAAACTTGTATATAGTATATGTTATTTGTTATTTTCAGTAACATATAACCTAAACTCTAAAATCACGTGTTTTGAATTTACATATTTATAAGTCTTCCAAGTTTTATTTAATAATTTTCCTTATTGGTTATATTTATGTTAAAATAATATGTGAACATTCTCAATTATTTATAACATCAACTTATATATAATATATGTTATTTGTGAATATTGTCAATTGCATATAACCTAAAATTTGAAACCACATATTTTAAATCAATATAGTTATAATTGTTTTATGGTATTGCATTTTTATGTTAAATTTCAAAAATATTATAAATATCAAGTTACTTTGTATAATTTTTTATTTTTGTTAACATACCTTATCTGATATTGATTTCTATTTTATTGTATCAAAGTCTTTCAATATTTATTTAAAAATTATATTTGTTAGTAATTTTTATGCTACTTTACAAAAATAAGTTTAACATAAGTAACTTATATATAATGTTTTTAATTTTGTGAGTTTAACTTCTTATATGATTTATATTTTATTTTGAAATGAATTGTGTTTGGTAATATTGACATTGATTAGAAATAAAAGATTGAGAAAATGATTGGCATATTTTTGGTGATTAAAAATAATACGTGGACATTTTCAGTAATTTATGACATCAACTTATATATATATATATATATATATATATATATATATATATATTATTTATTATTTTGCATATTTTTAGTAGCATATAATACAAAAATTTAAATTACCTGTTTTAAATTTTCATCGATATAATTCTTGGAAAGTTTTGCATTTTTTTAATTTTTGAAAAATTATTATATATTCAGTCAACTTTTACCTTTTTAGCTTTCATTATTTGATACTGATTTCTATTTAATTTTGAAACAAACAAATTTTTGGAATATTGACATTTTTGGAATATTAAACTAAAATAATGATTTTTCATATTATGGTTAGTTGTTTTAAATCTTATGTGTCTTCAATTATATTATTGAATATTTTCAATAACATATAACCTAAACTTTGAAATTCATGCATTCTAAATTTAAACTAAAATAATGATTTCTCATATTATGATTAGTTTTTTTTTTAAATCCTATGTGTCTTCAATCATATTATTGAATATTTTCAATAGCATATAAACTAAATTTTTAAAATCATACGTTTTAAAATTATATAGTTCTAATTGTTTAAATATCTTGCATTTTTAAGTTATTTATTATATTTGTAAGATATTTTATGTTAATTTCTAAAATATATTATATATTAAGTTAAATTATCTATAATTCTTTGATTTTTGTAAATTTACCATATTTAATTGATTTTGAACAAAACAAAAATATGTTAATAGTACATATGAATTGAAAGTACACATTTCTATTTCTTAAGTTTACCACTTATTATTTAGTTTTTTTATATTTTATAATTATTTTATATTTGTTTTTCCTTTTTAGTAACAATGACACGTTGCATCTTTCGGACGAAATTGTTTTTGCTGATGTGGACGCTCTCTGGAGTCTCAAAAGTCCTCTTTATTAGTAGTTTTTTTTTTTTAAATCCTATGTATCTTCAATCATATTATTGAATATTTTCAATAGCATATAACCTAAATTTTAAAAATCATGCGTTTTAAATTTATATATTTTTAATTGTTTAAATATCTTGCATTTTTAAGTTATTTATTATATTTGTAAGATATTTTATGTTAATTTCGAAAATATATTATATATTAACTTAAATTATCTATAATTCTTTGATTTTTATAAGTTTACCATATTTAATTGATTTAAGCACATAAATATGTTAATAGTACATATGAATTGAAAGTACATATTTCTATTTCTTAAGTTTACCATTTATTATTTAGTTTTTCTTATATTTTATATTTGTTTTTCCTTTTAAGTAACAGTGACACGTGGCATCTTTCTGACACAATTGTTTCGCTGATGTAGACGCTCCCCGGAGCCTCAAAAGCGAACTTTTAATAGTATAGATTATGATATTTTTGACTTAAACACAACTTTTTATAATCGTAAAGTTCTCACATGTTCCGTTCAACGTAATCCGTCTAATATTCAAAGCTCATATATCAAAGAACTAACATATATATTCTTTTATGTACAATGCAATAATCACATATTTATATAGATATCTAATCATTATATTGCTTTTATTTTTAATAAAATACATACTATTTGCTATTTCAAATTCCGATGTTCTCCAAATTCTCTATTTTTTCTTAATAATTCCTTATAAATATTTTTAATGATAATGAATTTTTAAATTTTATTTAAATCACGTATATAAATATATCCTCCTATATATTAAATGAGAAGTCACTTTATTGACTTCTACTCACGTGTCACTCATACAGACAGTGTGAGAAAAATCCTTATAATTTCATTGGTCGATGATTTTTAATATTTATTTATTTTAATCAAATCTAAAAAAGTAAATCATAGAATCAATTAATGTTAGTTGCCAAACTATTTACATAGTTTTATGCATAATCATTTATAGTATCAAATGATATCAAATATGGAAATTCTATATAATACTTCATCATTCCAATTTTCATAATAGTATATTTATAAATTATATGAAATATGTTGTTAAAAAGTTTTTAGTAAAACTAATATACTAACTTTATTTTTTTATTATAAAAAAATCGTAAAAAACAAATATTTTTCAATATAAGTCATAATATAATGAAGAAAGGCGCAAATATACTTGTCCTGAAGAGAGAGTATAATCTGGAGCCTGGTCATAGGAAGAATTAAATTTTTTTATAAAATTATTTATAAAGAAGAATTTCTCGTTATTTAAACTAAATATAACCAAAACCATTTATAAAGAAGAATTTCTCGTTATTTATAGGACTTTACAAAATGTTTATGATGATTAATAAGTTTTAAATCATCACAGAAATTTTAAAAATCTTTATAAAATTATTTATAGAAGTTTATAAAATATTTATAAAATTATTTAAAGTTAAGATTTTAAATTATTGATCATTGATAACAAATTATTTTCTTGAGTTATAAAACCATTTATTAGGATTTATGAAACTATTTATAAAGATTTATGAAACTATTTATAAGGATTCTAAAACTTCTGAGAAATAATTCATTAAATTTAAAATTTGTAAATATTTTATGTATTATTTATAATTGTATACTTTCCTTTCTAAGAGGTTTTAAATGTTATCAAATCAGAATCAATCAAAAAATATTATTTTCTTAAAATTTCATCATTTTTCAAAATCTCAAAAACAAAAAAAAAATTGTTTTGATTTTATCTAAAAGAAAGCAACCAGAAAAATTACATCAATCATAAAAAAACCAAAGAATATTATGAGTAAAAGTATATTCCTAAATTTATGAATTTGTTTATATTCTTATCTTTTTATTAAATCAACAAAATTCACATATATATTGTTTTGTTTCTTCTTAATAATTTTTTGTGTGTTTATAGTTTAGTTGTAAGTTTTGGTCTATTTGTCACATTAGTTGATGTTTTGGATTTTAATAATTTTTATGGATGAAATTTTGATCTACAAACTAATTAGATTATATATGTTCTAACACTAATTGTATAAAACAATTTAATGTTTTGATAAAAAAATCAAAAAAATATAAATAGTTTTAATGAAATATTGATTTGTAAATCATGTAAAAATATTTAACTAAATACTACATAAATCCTATTTAAAATTTTAAAAAGTATTAATAAATAAACTATGTTTAAAATTAGTTACCAAAAATCCATTTTCAGTTTTAAAATATTTAAATACATTATCACAAGTCTAAAACACAAAATATTTTATTATATCGAAATTTGTACCCGCAAATTTGCGGGCAACCACCTAGTTATTGATAAGATAGACGAAAATGCTCTTTTTATAAACGATTGTCTACTCACATATGATACAGTTATCAGACATAATGAAAAAAGAAAGCAGAGGCATGCAGAAGAGGCATTAGATTTAACAGAAAAACTAGATTTTGACCCGCTCTTTAAAAGTGCGGGAGTATTTTTGGTTTAATTCTATTTTGTTACTTTTTTGTTTAATATTGGTTTAAATTTTGGTTTTTTGATCAAAGATATATTAACCATTTGGCTATCTATCAATTTTGATTTAAGTAAAGATAGTGATAATTCAAAGAAGAATACGTACTCAATGGGCCTTAGTTTACTTTTAATTCGTTACATTCGAAGGCATTTAATATAGCCTGGAATTTTGGAATGTTATAGAAAAGAAAGAATATCATTGGTTGAACAATTTTAGGCTTGAATAACTAATAAAATTTTAAATAAGGTAATGGCATTTCTTTGTAAATAATTTGAAAATTTAGGGGCAGAATCCTATGAGAGATTCTGCTTTAATAGTATAGATTTTAAGAAAATATAATATTTTTTTTGCAAAATTTAAATCAGATATAAAATTGGACTCAAATATTTATCTAATGTTTTTGTAAACTTGATCCGGTAAACTTGACCCACTTAAGTATTTGGTCTTAGAGACCATTTGCATATTGAAAAAAAAAAATAATAATAATAATAAAAAAGAAAAGAAAAGATTATTCATGGGACATTATTAAATTGGTTATTGGATTTTAGTAAAGATTAGGGCTGGGCGTTCGGGTACCCATTCGGGTTTCGGTTCAGTCCATTCGGGTTTCGGGTTTTCGGGGTTAAAGATTTCAGCCCCATTCGGATATTTCTAAATTTCGGTTCGGGTTCGGTTCGGATCTTTGCGGGTTCGGTTCGGGTTCGGATAACCCATTTAAAATGTTTTTAAATTTTCAAAATCCATTATATACTTTAAATTTTCAAAATCTATAAGAGAGATAATATATTACATATAAATTTTCATAACATATATGTCAAAATATCTTAATTTAACATATAAATTGGTTTTCTTTGAATATTTGGATAAAGAATCAATAGATATTTAACTATTTTTGGTGTTTTCAGTATACTTTAGCTATTTAAACATTTACTTTTGACTATTTGCATATATTTTTCGAGAATTTTGAAAAACTTAAAAGTATCTTATATATTTTTAATATTTTTAATATACATTATATATAAAAATAATGTATATATTTAAGTATATAAATTTATTTCGGATACATTCAGGTACCCACAATACTTCGGTTCGGATCGGGTTCGGCTTCGGTTCTTTAAATACCAAAATTTTGGACCCGTTCGGATATTTAATCAATTTCGGTTCGGGTTCGGTGCTATTTTTTCGGATAGGGTTCGGTTCAGTTTTTCGGGTTCGGATTTTTTGCCCAGCCCTAGTAAAGATAGTGATAATTCAAAGAAGAATAAGTACTCAATGGGCCTTAGTTTACTTTTAATTCGTTACATTCGAAGACATTTAATATAGCCTGAAATTTTGGAATGTTATAGAAAAGGAAGAATATCATTGGTTGAACAATTTTAGGCTTGAATAACTAATAAAATTTTAAATAAGGCAATGGCATTTCTTTGTAAATAACTTGAAAATTTAGGGGCAGAATCCTATGAGGGATTCTGCTTTAATAGTATAGATTGATGGATTAAAATGAGGGAAATTTGCTAAATATGATTCAAAACTTATTTTAAATGAAAAAAATATGTAACGTGACAAAAAATGTAAAAGTATACTCAAACTTCAATCAAATGCAAAGCCAATTTGAAAGCTTTGTGAAATTACATCCGGCCTTTTATGATCAAACAAAAACCAGAATTTATTTTTAGGAATATAACCTCGAAAAATCTTATGAGTTTCTGTAAGTCTTCTGAGGTTTTGTAAGTTTTCTGGAAGACTTTCAAAAAGTTTTCTCATATAATAGATCTTAAAATAATTTATAAATTTGTGAAAAATATTTTGCTGGGAAAAAATTGAAATCATGTAATTTAAAACATTTGTAAATGATATAAATTAAGATATAGTAAAATTAAATAGTTTTCAACATAGATGAGCGAATGTAGTGAATCATAGCATTCTTTGGTTTAAGGTTATAGTAATATATGTTGTAGTGCTTTCTTAGTGTTATATTTTGGAAGCTTAACATTTTTTTTGAAAATTAAATTTTAACATATATGTGTTTAGTTTTATGTGTAATAAACAATTTTTAAGTTGAATTTAAGTTTAATGAAATGTTTAAATAGTTAATTAAATTTAGGATTTACATTTAGGGTTTAGACGACTTTCATGAAATCTTCTGATGAATAGTATTTACGGGCTATATGACTTTCAGGAAACCTTCTGATGAAATGAATTTTTTGTCTTTGTATATAAAAAAAAATTACACATTATCTCTTTTTCTATCAAATGTCTGCAACAAAATATAATGTTTTTACTCTAAAACTCTCTAACTTCTTTCTAATCTTTTTGAACTTGAAAACACTAAACTTTATATCAATTTTTTATTTTTGTCTCATGTCTTTTTCACTAATTTATTTTATTTTTGCAGATTTTTAATCACATAGTTCTCATCGTCCACTCTTTTAAAAGTAGATCTATAAATTTTAGATATATATTTTTGTATCTTCTATATAACGTTATTGGCCCGGATGATACTCGTAGCCGCCTCGGCTGTAACTGCGTCGGTGCGCTGGCAGTTTTGGAAATATGAAATGTTGAAATTTTAGGAGAAGTTTTTCGATCATAGCTCCTAAAATTCAGGCGGTGGTGACGATGTTGATCTAAAACACGTTTGAATGACAGTTTTATAATGGACAAGACTTAGGTTCACCCCCTATGGTGAACCTTTAAATTCACCACCACTCCAATAACCAATCAAAATGCAACCTAGATTAATGATAAAATAATTAAAAAATAAATAATGTCAATTTTAATAATATTAATGTCACTATATAATCTCTAAAATCAAAATCTATACCTTAAAATCAAAATCTATACCTTAAATCCAAATTCTAAACCCTAAATTCTAAATTATAAACCCAAACTCTATACCCTAAACCCAAATCTTAAACCCTAAACCCAAACCATAAATCATAAACCAAAAAACCTAAACTCTAAACTCAAACATATACCCTAAACTCAAACCCTATACCCTAAATCCAAATCCTAGACCCTAAACCCAAACTATAAACCCCAAACCCAAACCTTAGACCCTAAATCCAAACCCTAGACCGTAACCAAAACCATGAACTCTAAATCCAAACTTTAATGCTTAACCTTAAATTTCAAAAGAACAACATCAATATTAATCCGAACATTTAGGGTATAGGGTTTAAATTTAGTATTTACGTTTTGGGTTTAGAGTCTAGGTTTGGGTTTATGGTATACGTTTGGGTTTAGAGTTTAAGTTTTTTTTTGTTTATGATTTATGGTTTGGGTTTAGGGTTTAAGATTTGGGTTTATGGTATATAGTTTGGGTTTATAATTTAGAATTTAGGGTTTAGAATTTGGATTTAGGGTATAGAGTTTGAGTTTAGTGATTAGATAATGACATTAGCATTATTAAAATTGACACTATTTATTTTTCTAATTATTTTAGTTTTTGAAAAAATTATTTAATATTTTTAATCATTAATCTAGTTGGCATTTTGATTGGTTATTAGATTGGTGGTGAATTTAAAGGTTCACCATAGGGGGTGAACCCAAGTCTTGTCCTTTTATAATCTTAGTGATATTACAACATCATATTAATTATGAACCGGTGATTTGATTTCTAAAAACGTTTCATTGGTTGATTTTCTGGTTTGTAATTATGTATTCATGCAGTTTACAAAAAAAAAATTATGTATTCATGCGGTGTTACAAAAAAAAGAAAATTATGTATTCACACGAATTACCTTGGACCTGACGTTTCTCTAATTGAATTTAACCTTAGTTTCTATTCTGGAATACTTATAGTGTGTAATACTTGGTGTTTTGGCGACATTTCTGTACTACTAACGTTTTATCTGCACTTACAATAGTTATTAGGATAATCTCTGCACAAATCTGTCAAGAATAAATTACTTGTTTTGTCATCTGTCCATTTGCTTGACTGATGAAGAGGAAACTGGTGAATAAAGGCAGCGTCAACGAAATCTTCAAAAAAAAAAGACAGCGTCAACGGATAGAGAGATGGACTTTGATCAAGTCTTCTCCAATCCACAAACAAAACTAATGTCATTTATTGTAAAGCTACAAACTCAAATGCACTGGTCGACGCAAATTCACAGAGAATAAAGTTTTAACAATTTTTCTATTTAATATTAAGTGTCATTTTTTTTTCTTGTTATAGAAATCATCAATTTTATAATTTAAATACAATTTTCAGTTTAGTATTAATTATAAATACATTAATTTTTATTAATAATTTTATTTATCTCAAATATTATTAGTTCAATATGCGTAATTAATAAGAACCTAAATGCATTTCAATAATTTTCTTCATATAAAAATGTCAAAGTAACATTTATAATATTTATTAGATATACATGCCTCATTTATTTTCTGTGTATTCTTCTTTTTTGACAACTTGTATTCCTGTTTTGTTAGTCTTTTATTTTTACTTGCGCCATATATATTGTTAATCCCCCATCTCTGAGCAAACTGTTTGCATTCGCGAGTAGGATTACAAAATAAAAATTTGCTTGGCAGAGCATTATCATAAGTATTATGATCGTTATTATACAATCAGACAAAGTTTGATCTGCGCATCCTTGCATTTTCGCTTAAAATTAATATTTATCTTATATAAATAGTAATATATATTTTTAAAATTTATCTGTATTAAATACTTGTTTAATATATTTTTGAACACAATAATTTCATATTTTATAACAATATTTTATTTTATCTCTTGATTCGTCAATTGCGTCATCAACTTTTTAAAATATGACTGTGTATTCCGCACAAACTTATTTTTTATGGATCAAAATTTTAATATGAATAAAATTGTTATTTATGGTTATATTTGATTTATACGACTAAGTAATTCTAAATGTTATCTACAAATTTATGTTTTATAATATTTTATTGTGTGTTTTTAGGTATAGTTAATATACCAAAAACCAGCCCGTAATAATGGATTTTGTAACATTTTTGGCATTGATTAAGTATAATTTATTGTTTAGCTATATTATAAGAAATATTTATTAAATAAATCTTGTATAATTTGTGGTATTTCAATTTAAGAAAATGCATTAAATAAATCATCAAAATTTTAGGAAATATTTTGAACCTTAATTTAAAATATTTGATATAGATTTTCTTATATTTTTGTTGCCTTGTTTTGAGTTACAAAATATATTTAGAAAAACATATTTATAAAATAGAAAATATTTATTATAAGGTCTATTAAATAATTTAGTGGCGTTTCATTGTAAATAAATAGTAAGTTTTATGGTGATTTTTTATTTGTATTTCTATTTTAATAATATAAATAGATATATGCGAGAAAATTCAAACTGATGTGATGATATTCCAACCCAAGTTATACGTTAGGAAAATTAATTAACGTGCCATTAATTCAATTCATGACTAGATATCAACTTGGCAAAGACTTCAGTCAACTCTAACTCTTTCTAAATAGTGTCCTTGGCCCTTGGGTAAGGCAAAACTACATATCCTTATTTATACTGATATTTTTTGTCTCTTTGCTTACACAAAAACATTCTTCTTCAAAAGGATTAATGTCGACCATGTCAGAATCGCTTCTGCATTTGCATTTTCTCTTAGTACTCTTACTCTGTTGTGTCTCCCCTTCAAGTCTCCTCCTCATGTTAAAAAGTCCTGTTGTTGGTCTTGTTGCTTGTAGTCCCCGTCAGATTCAAGCTCTGACGCAGTTCAAGAACGAGTTTGATACTCGTGGTTGCAACCATAGTGACTACTCTAATGGAGTCTGGTGCGATAACTCGACGGGTGCGATCACGAAGTTACAACTCAGTGATTGCCTCAGTGGAACCTTGAAGCCCAACAGTAGCCTCTTCAATTTGCATCATCTTCGTTACCTTAGTCTGTCCGGAAACAACTTCAGGTCCTCTTCACTTCCTTCTGAATTTAGCAATCTCAACAAATTAGAGGTCTTGTTGCTTTCTTCAAATGGTTTTGTCGGTCAAGTTCCTTCCTCATTTCGTAACCTAAACTTGCTTTCCATTTTAAGCCTTTCCAATAACGATCTCACCGGAAGTTTCCCACTTATGCGAATCTAACCAAGCTTATACTCTTAGACCTTTCTAATAATCATTTCTCTGGAACTCTGAATTCAAAGAGTACACTCTTTGAGTTGCAACAGCTCCGTGGCCTTATTCTCAGCAATAACAACTTCAGTTCTTCACTCCCTTCAGAATTTGGCAATTTCAAAAATTTAGAGATATTGTATCTTTCGTCTAATGGCTTTTTTGGTCAAGTTCCTCCCACATTTAGTAATCTTACCTTGTTAACCGATCTGTGTCTTGACAAAAATAAGCTCAGTGGTAGTTTCCCACTTGTGCGGAATCTAAGCAAACTCTCTGTGCTAGACCTTTCCCATAATCACTTCTCTGGGACACTTACTCCTAACAGTGGCCTCTTTGAGTTGCACCAGCTCAATTCTCTTTTTCTCTCTTACAACAACTTCAATTCCTCACTCCCCTCTGAGTTTGGAAACCTCAAAAAATTAGAGTTTTTGTATCTTACCTCTAATCACTTCTCAGGTCAGATTCCTCCCACAGTTAGTAACTTAACATCTTTAGCTGAATTGTTCCTTGATGAAAACGAGCTCACTGGTAGTTTCCCACTTGTGTGGAATCTAAGCAAACTCTCCTTGCTAGACCTTTCAGAGAATCATTTCTCTGGAACTCTGAATCCCAACAGTGGCCTCTTCCAGCTGCACGACCTACGTTACCTTAACCTAGGTTACAACAAGTTCAGTTCAGAACTCCCTTCAGAGTTTGGCAATCTCAACGTTTTAGAGGTCTTGTCTCTTCCTTCTAATAGCTTCACAGGGGAAATACCGCTTTCAATATGCAACCTAAGCTCTCTTTTTGGTCTTGTTCTAAGCTTCAACAATTTCACCGGTCAGATTCCTCCTTGTCTTAGCAACATTCCCTTTGTAAATCTTCGAGAGAACAACTTGGAAGGTTCACTTCCAGACAACTTTTACGTCAATGCTTCTGTGCAGACACTTGACGTTGGACGCAATAAATTAGTTGGGAAGCTTCCAAGGTCTCTACTAAATTGCTCCTCTTTAAAGGTGCTAGTTGTTGACCACAATAGTATCAAAGACAACTTTCCTTTCTGGCTCAAGGCTTTACCGACTTTGCAAGTCTTTATCCTCCGTTCCAACGAATTCTATGGCTCTATTTCTCCTCCTGGTCAAGGTCCTCTGGGGTTTCCTGAGCTGCGGATACTTGAAATATCTAATAATAATTTCAATGGAAGCCTGCCAACAAATTATTTCTTGAACTGGAAAGCATCATCGCCCTCGACAAATGAAGATGGGAGTTTATACATGGACTACAATAAGACTGCTTATGCTCCGATATACTATACGTATACTGATAAAATAGATTTGCAATACAAAGGTATATCTATGGAGCAGGAGAGGATCCTTACTTTCTACGCAGCCATTGATTTTTCGGGAAATAAACTTGAAGGACAGATTCCTGAATCCATCGGTCACTTGAAGGCATTGATTGCACTCAACTTATCTAACAACGCCTTCACAGGCCATATCCCTCTGTCTTTGGCCAATGTTACCGAGCTCGAGTCACTAGACCTATCAAGCAACCAACTCTCCGGGACTATTCCTAATGGACTCGCGAGCCTCTCGTTTCTGGAGTACATAAATGTGTCTTACAACCAACTCAAAGGTGAAATACCACAAGGAACACAAATTATTGGACAACCTAAATCGTCATTCGAAGGGAATACAGGGCTCTGTGGTCGTCCTCTTCAAGAAAGCTGCTTTGGGAGTAATGCACCACCAACACAACAACCTAAGGATGAAGAAGACGAAGGAGAAGGACAAGTGTTGAGCTGGAAAGCAGCTGCAATTGGGTATGGGGCTGGACTGCTGCTTGGATTGACAATAGCACAAGTCGTTGCTTCATTCAAGCCGGAGTGGCTCACCAAGATAATTGGTCCGTATAAGCGCAGAAACCACTAGCATTACTTCAGTTTGAGTTTTATCGTTACTTGTTTTCATCAAGTAGATGTGGTCTTGTTTTTTTTTCTTTTTTTTTTTGTCAGCAGTAGTTGTGGTCTTGTATTGAAGCATTTCCTTATGTTTTATGTATCTTTGTCTGATACTTTGTTTGGTTTCTTCTTCTATCAAAATAAGATTTGGTGTGTTTTCTGTAGTCATATTCATATTCATCTCTTTTTCTCTTTTTTTCTAATGAGGAAAATGGTAGAAGCAATTAGGACCGTCCCCATAAGCACAAAGACCTAATCTAATGCTTCTCTACCTAATGAGAAAAATTAGGAGACTAAAGGAAACATCAGAAACCCAAAATTAAACATTTAGATTACAAAAAAAAATAAACATCCCTCACCATGTGCACAAGTACCTAATCAATATATAGGCAAGTACCTAATCACATCTCTCTCAAAACCTTCATACACTAAAGGATCATTTCTCAATAAGTATCATCATATTCCTTTCCCCTAACAAAGTTATAAAAAGAGACAAATGGGGCTGGTAATCTCTCAGTGTGTTCCTCTAATTATTCTTTTCAAGTTTTAAGTACATTTGAAGCCATGACAAACCGAGAGGATGATGATGAGAATCAAAGCAATGATGATACCAGCGACTATGAGCTTAATCTTCATGTTCTCCCACCACATCTTTCTTCTTATCTTTGTTCCTTGCGTTCTGAAATCTTGTGCCTGTAGATATTCGAGTTTTGAAATATAAGAGTTTATCCATTACACATGTTTTATATGCAGTACACATGTTTTTTCTTTATTGAATTAATTAAATTGCTGAAAAAAAATTTATCTAAAAAGCTCACACACACACATGAGTGAAAAGGTAAAAAAGTACTAACCTGTGAACGAAGGTCTTCAGTTTTGTCCACTAGAAGCTCAATTTTCTCACCACGGTCAAGGACCTGTGATTACACGAATTACACAAAGCTCAGACAGTTTTGCATAAGTTGTTAATTGCTCAGAACCTCCTAACCATTAGAAGAAAAAAGAACAGAATTCTAACCTTCTCAATGTTCTCCATCATAACACCTTTCACCTCAGTCACCTGAGCCTTAACCTTGGCAAGTTTGCTAATCTCCTCAGGATGATCCACACAGTACTGCATATGCTCCTTCAGTTTTGACCTTTACAGCCAAAAAAGTTTTATAAAATGATATCCACAGAGACTTTTTTTTTGACAACATCCACAGAGACTAATTAAAGAGGAAGTTTGTGTGTTTGACATTCTTATGGTAGGTTGTCAAAAAAAGACATTCTTATGGTAGAGTTATAAAGTACCCAAACTCTTTGTTCAAGCTATTGGGCTTAGCAGTGGTAGCCTTTCCACCACCATATCTCTTGTTGAAATCTTCTTTAACACGCTCCAAAAAGGCCATTGGAATCTGCCTCCCAACAGATTCAACAGCAACAACACAATACGCTACACAACAACACAAACAAACATTCTTTTGTCAGATCCATGAGACAAATCCTATTGTGTTGTACACTAGTCAGAGCAAGAACTAAGTACATAAACTCATGCAACTGAACAAAAACCAATTCATCAAATATGAAGCAAGTTAAACAACGAAGCCTTGTGAAAAATAAGCCATACATGAAAATCTCAACGGAATCTGATTCGACGTACATCTATTAATACAAACGAAAACTAACTTCAGACATACATGGGCAAAAGCAGACAAATGCCATAAATATACAAACCAATAAAGAGAAACATATCCACAAAAGTTGTGTTCGGATTGAGAAGAGAGAGACTCACTGAAGCCATTTACGACGAAGTAATTAAAGGTGTGACCGTCGCAGTTGTAGGTAAACTTGTTGTTCGAAGAAGGAAGCTTCTGGAGGCACTGTGCAGCGACGGAAGTAAAGTTACCCTTAAACTCAGTGTACTCGGCGAGAATCACCGTGCCACGAGCGACGAAGCTGTAAATCAAATTCTGTTGTCCCATTGTTCTCTTTGTCCCGAAGAGCAAGAAGAAAGGCAAACCCTAACGCATCACAAATCTGTTTTTTTGAGTTAGGTGAAAGAGAAGCACAGTTTTTTTTTTGTTTCCTTGATGCTCACGTAAGTAAGAAAGATCCACAATAGAAGGGAGAATGAAAGGGAGAGAGAGAGATGGGGACTACGCTGCAATTTTTTGAAGAGAAAACAAACAAACAAGAAAGTTGAAAACGCGCTGGATCTTTTATCAAGGTCTCGTACTGATGATTCATTAGTATAATCAGTTTCATAATTTAATTTGATACAGTATATTTATTTAATTATCTCTTTAACTAATCCTTTTTATTTTTGACATGAGACTAGCAAGGATCAAAAGGGTAGACGATTGAAGAGTTGTCAAGGATGATGAGTCAAACCAATGGATTATGTAGATCATAGTGCAAATCATAAGTGAATCAAAGAATCTCAAAAGACTAAAGTAACCCCATAAACATTATTTGTGAATATATCTGTTATTAACAAAAAAATAACAATAGTTTTGAAAATAATGACATGACATCAATTAATTATGACATGAATAGTTTTTTTTAATAATATTCATATTTTTGAAATATGATAATATTTATAGTTTAGATATAACCGTTAAAATAAATTAGTATATCACATTAATAATAAATTAAACTACATATAATTACAATATAAAAATTTCTGCATCAACTTATATATCATAATTTTGTATGTTATATATATATTATAATGTGTTTTAACAATTACAAATTAAAGTAATACAAATCAAATGACCAATTTATTGATAGTGAAATGCTTAAAATTTTATTTCAAAATTATCAGTTCATTAGGTTAATTAATAAACTGATTATTAAAAATTATCGGTTCATTGGATCTCCAAATTTCTAAGAGTTAATATATATATAGATCTCTAAATTATTAAAATACAAAACAACTCCTAAAATTTCAGAAGTGGTAACAAAAGGAAATTGGGCTGAGGTAGTTTTATTATCGATTTTGATTTTGATCTGTAAGAAGAACATTAGCGTCCCTTGTCTTTCGATGTACTTTAATTTGGACCCAAATATTTTCATTTATCAAATTTTGGCCCTGTAATAACGTGTCACATTCTCCGACACAGCGCGTAGTTTCCCAGTGTTATCACAAGTTTTTATCTCTGAATTTCAAAAATTCCCCTCTTGGGTTGATACCACCATCTATCTCCTGATTCTGTGGAGGAGCTCATGGTGGTTTTACAGATTCAGCAGCTCAATGGGTTTGCTAGTTACGCATCAAGAGCTCGCACAAGCCGAGGAAGAGGAAGAGCTTCGACGACAGTGTGCGTTCAAACACAAGTGGCTCCCTCTAGAACACAGGTCAAGTCTTTCTCTTTTTATTTCAACTTTGAAAATTTCTATCGAAACAGCTCTGTAACTGCTAAAAAGAACTTAGCTTGCTTAAGTTCTGCTTCATACGAAACATAAAGTTTCGAACTTTATCATAAACAGAGATGATTTTTGCTGTCTGCATTGTGATGAAAAGTTTGCTCCTTTAGCTGAGTATGAGTTCAACCATTTTGGATATGCAGAGAATAATGGAGAAGATTGCAGTCGGTGGAGAAGCAGGAGGTGCTGGTGGTGTTTACTCTTACAATGCCTTGAAGAGGCTTGACAATATTTGGTCCAACATATGTACTCAACCAATAGGTATTAACAAACGATTTTGCTACCATTTTTATAAATCAAGAAGATGATGAATGTGAGAGTCTTTGTCAAAACATGTTGCAGGACCACAAGAAACACAGCAAATAGTTTCAAGGGTCTCTGGCCTCTCTCAAGACTATGCTATGGGGAATAACCTCGTTGGAACGTTTGACATAGCTGTTTGTGGGGGTACTTTGGGGATATTTCTTGCCACAGCTTTATGTGCAAAGGGTTTGAGAGTTGCTGTGGTGGAGAGAAATGCAATCAAAGGGGTAAGTAAATCTTATGAAGTTATGTTGTGGTTGGAGGAGCTATTGTCTTATACTTTGTTGATGGTTTGTGGTGATTTAGAGAGATCAAGAATGGAATATCTCAAGAAAAGAGATGAAGGAGCTGACCCAAGTTGGAGTTTTAACAGAAGAGGAAATTGAAGAAGTAATTGCTGCAAAGTTCAATCCGGTAAAGCTTCTGATTCAGCAAGTAAGTGTATTGATGCTTTGAATCCATGATGCCTTAAAGGTTAGTTCTGAAATAATGCAGAACAGATGTGGATTTGAGAATCTTGGTGATATATGGGTTGAAGATATTCTCAACCTCGGCGTCTCGTGAGTCCTGTTCTTCTCTTATTCTCTGACACAAAGGAAAAAGAAAAGTCCCTTTGTGTACTTTTGAGTCATGTATTTGGATCTTTCCTTTTTGTATCAGTCCAGCTAAACTTGTGGAGACTGTGAAACAACGTTTCATCTCTCTTGGTGGAGTCATTCTAGAAGACTGCAGCCTCTCTAGTATCACCATCTACAATGATTTAGCTGTGAGTTATCTGATGCTTCTCTCTAAGAACATCCTAGTCAAGAAAATAATTTAACATATTGATATGAAGATGTTTGAACATTTTTGATTGATAGGTTATGCAACTTTCTAAAGGTGACATATTATCTTCTCGTCTGGTCATTGATGCAATGGGAAACTTTTCTCCTATTCTGAAGCAGGTCTTTTTTTTTTTACTTTTTTTTTGCATTAGTTAATTTCTAGCTTAGTAATTGTACTTTTGAAAACCATTGATGAGATTTACTGTTCTTGTTACCTATACTGCTGCAAAAGATTAAAGGTGGTAGAAAGCCAGATGGAATGTGCCTTGTTGTTGGATCTTGTGCTCATGGGTTTAAGGAGAACTCATCAAGCGATGTTATATATAGTAGTTCATCAGTGACCAAAGTAGCAGATGCCAATGTACAACTCTTTTGGGAGGTAAACAATCTTGTTTTTTCTCCATCTTACAGAATTCACATAGCGAGCAAGAATCTGAGGCTGCTTGTTATTGCCTGAAGGCCTTCCCGGCCGGTTCTGGTCCATTAGACCGGACTACTTACATGTTCACTTACACTGAACCGCAATCAACATCTCCGAGTTTAGAGGATTTACTTGAAGAATACTGGAAACTGATGCCAAAATACCAAGTGAGTTTCTCCACTTATTTCACATCTTTCTGAGAATGTTTCTTTCTTTTCCTGATGTCTTTTTTGGGTGCAGGGAGTCTCTCTTGATGAACTGGAAATACTGAGAGTTGTATATGGAATCTTTCCTACATACAAAAACAGGTACTACCTGGAAGTTGAAACTCTTTATAACTCTGTTAACACAATAATACTACTGCTGATTCTGACATGTTTAACCCTGTTGGATTGGACTTATCACCAGTCCATTACAAGCCGCATTTGATCGTGTTCTACAGGTGGGTTTTGCTTTGTTCACTTGTACATATGCTAGTCCCAAAGAAGGCATGGGGCTTGATAGTTCAGTAAGTAAATGATCAAAGCTTCTTACACTCAATGCAGTTTGGTGATGCTAGCGGAATACAGTCACCTGTTTCATTTGGTGGTTTTGGAAGTTTGACCAGACATCTTGGAAGATTGTCCAATGGTATATACATACATTCACTCTCTGCCAGTACACTTATTGTCTCCATGTGTCAAAGAACATTTGATAATTTTTCTACCATAACAATAATTAAATACAAAGGAATCTATGAGGCAATGGATGGAGATTTACTGGATTCAGACAGCTTATCAAAGCTAAATCCTTACATGGTAAAGCGTTAAACAATATCTAATTCTTTCTTCCCTGTCCATTAACTCCACTGAAGCTGTTTGTCTTTTGAGCAACAGCCTAACTTGAGCGCGTCATGGCTGTTTCAAAGAGCAATGTCTGCGAAGCAAAACCTGGATGTCTCCCCTAGCTTCACCAACGAGCTTCTCCATGTAAATTTTAGTTGCATGCAGGTATGTACACTTTTACTCTTTATGTGGAGAGTAGGTGCAGGATGAGAGTTTCTAAGCAAATGGTTTCATATTCTTTTGTAGAGATTGGGCGATCCGGTTCTCAGACCATTTCTTCAGGATGTAATACAGTTTGGTCCTCTAGCAAAGACACTAGGCCTTGTCATGCTGACCAATCCTCAGATAATTCCATCCATATTCAGACAGGTAAATATCTTTTATCCAAAAACCATTGCTGCCTCCTTGAGCCAGAATCCTAGAAACGCCAACATAAGATTTGAAAATGCTCCTACTTGTTCATAAAATCTGGTTTGTTTGGTGATATCCTCAGGTCGGGATACCTGTGTTGCTCGACTGGTCAGTTCATTTTTTCATGCTGGGCTTGTATACGTTCCTCTCTGCATACATTGATCCAGTAATAAGGTGAAATTGTTTTAGAATATCCTTAAACTTTGCCTCTACCGCCATGATTACTTGCATTATCGATGTTGTGGTTCCTGAACCTTCTTGATATGTTGTGTATACGTCAGGCCATCTTTGGAAGAACTTCCATTAAAGACCAAGTTCCAGTGGAAGAGACGTCTTGAGGCCTGGAAATATGGAGCTGGCCTCGATTACGAGTTGTGATTCTGTCCATCTTTCTCAAGAGTGATACCCTAATCTCTTTTTGGTGCCATCTCAAGTTTAAAAGTTCATCATATCTTCCATCTTCAAGACGTTATCGTCCATAGTACATATCTATCTTCACAAGCCTTATAGATATCTGCCTTCTCTAGCTCTTGATTCATACATACACAGAATCAACATGTTAGTCCTTAGATTTGGTTCACAGGGTTCTAGAAAACTCCTTTGATATCAACTTTACATAAAGGTCCAAAGGCTTTGTTTACTGGACAGGAAAGTAATATACCAAAAGAGTAAAAGCTCTGTTATCTTAACTGCGTACTTACGTAGACACAATGGCCGATACATACCTTACCCCAACTCTCTCAAAAAATGTTTCAGAGAAAAAGGTTCTGAAGTAAACTATTAACCTTGACAAAAAAAAAAAAAAAAAAGAAGTAAACTATTAAGTTTTCAACTATCAACAGGTAGATCTCATGGTTTACCAGCTCAAAACTTGATGATCACGTTCTAAGTCTCAGGTGAATGCATACTTCCAACGAGTGCAGTATAAACCTTATTATCTATTGTATACCCTTTCCTTTTCATCTCATCATAAAATTCAAAGGCTTCGTCTGATTTTCCAGCTTTTGACAAACCCGAGATGATCACCGTGTACGTTACAGAACTCTGGTCCAAACCCTTAGACCCCATCTCGCTAAAGAGCCTCATTGCTTCATCAACGTTATCAGCAATACACTCCCCATGTATGAGCGACGTGTAGGTATATGAATCCGGATCCATCCCTTTTGCTTCCATGTTGGCCCTTAGTTTACGTGCTTCCTTTACTTTCCCTTGCTTGCAGTACGCATCAATCATCACATTATACGTTATAGCGTTAGGTTGTGCTCCCTTGCTACTCATCTCCACAAATAGCCTCTTTGCCTCCTCAACGTTTCCTTCTTTGCAGTAAACATCGATCAGATTAGTATAACTAACAGTGTTAAGCCTCACACCACCTTCCATCATCCTGAAAATCCATTGCTTTGCCTCATCGTACCGTTTCAATCTATTCAAACAGCTAGCAATGGTATTAAAAGTGAAAACATCAGCTTCAAACCCTTTCTTCTCCATCACGTCATAAATCGCTAACGCTTCATCAATCAACCTCTTCCTACAATACCCATTAATCAACGTATTGAACACAACCTTAGTTATATCAACTCCTCTGCTCTGCATCTCGTTCATCAATATCTCAGCCGCACCCATCTCCCCAACCTTACACACCCCATCAATAAGCGCCCCGTAAGTATAACTACTCGGCGATAATCCCTTCTCCACCAACTCATCAAACAACAAAAACGCCTCTCTTCACATTCCCTTTTCTACAACACAAACTTATCATAGAAGTATACAAATAAACATCCAACTCCACTCCTCTCTCACGCATTTCATCGAACAGCTTCTCCGCATCACCCACCCTCCCATTCTTCACACTCAGCTCCATCAAAAGCGTGTACGTAACCTTGTTATACCCCACACCGCCCTTCCTCATCTCCTTCAAAACCTCCTCCACGCCTGTAAAGTCTCCACCTTTAACATAAGCATTGATGATAGTGTTGTAAGTATAAGCTTCAGGCTTGATTCCTTTCCGACAAAACTCTCTCACCATCCTCCTACTCTTCTCAACTTCACCTCTCCTACACAAACCCTCGACAACGATCGTCAACGAGTAAACACTTATCCTCACTCCACAATCAACCATCCTCTTGAAAACCTCCAAACAGAGATCAACCTCCAACCGTTTCTTGGCCGCTACAAGAAACACAATGCAAGATCGTTCGTCGATTTTTAACCCCTTCTCCACCATGTAATCGAAAACCTTCAGACCCTCTTGGAACATCCCCTTGTCCACGTAAACCCTAATCATCAAATCGAGAAACGTTTCCAAAAACTCGACCTTTCCTTCTTCTTCGTAAACGTTTCGTATGATTATCTCAACCCTATCGGTGATTGAGTTCAGGAGAGACTTCATCTCGCCGAATCTCCGGTCGGTGTAGAGGCGGCGAGAGAGGGTTATCGCGGCGGCGAGGTCGGGTTTGAGGTGGGATTCGAATGTGGTGAGGTGCTTGAAGAAGTCGATGCAGGATTGGGTGGGGAGAGTGGGTGAGGAGAGGACGAGGCGGGTTACGTTTGGGTTTAAGGTTGAAGAGGAGTGATGGGTTTGATTGGAGTTTTCTGACGGTGGATTTTTGAAGGTAGGTTGTGATTCTTGTGGCGGTTTGTTTGTCTGAGATTGGGAGCGGGTAAGGTGTTTGGTTATGTGTTGTGATGTTGAAGAGTCGTGAGAGTTTGGCGGAAGACATGGGTTTGATTTGTTTGTTCATGGTTGTGTCTACGGAGGAGACTCGCTTTTCACTACTGAAGATTCAAACTCTACTCAGTTCTGTCGTTACTTCTGTAATCCATGGATATTTATTAATGGTACATGGACCCAGAAAACAAGTGGGCTAATTACTTCACAGGCCCAAAAGTGGTCACATTAGTGGCATGATTATATGGTTACCTATCGGTCACAGAAAATCTCACATAAAAGTCTGGGGGGTATGTTTGATCAAAAAAAGAGTGAGATATGATATCACTGCTTATTATGTGAAGCACATGACGAACATATTTAAATTTCTCTTGCATTACAAATATGTATTTGGCACTTCCACTCCTTCACCCAAGTACTTACATATTCTAGGGGAATTCAGAAATTGAGGTTTTAAACGACGACAAAAACTATCCATGGATTATTTGATTTATTTGAAAATTTATACATTTTTTCAAATAATTAACCGCAAATCAATAACATCGTTCTGCATTCGGGAAATGAATGTTGGGTGCCGCATGAGGCAAACTGAATTTTTTTTTTTTGAGAAAGGGCTTTTGGCAAACTTAAATATTGAAAACTTGATTTCAGATCAAACCTCTCTCTATCCTCAAACCATATACGGTTCTTGGCATTAAGACGCCTCTTTCAGTGACCTCGGATGGGGGCGGATGGCTCGCACTGTTTGTTAGGTGTCTCTAATCAGCATTGATGGTTGTTGTCTCTTATACAAGTAGAATTTAAAGCATTTTTTAGGCAGTGCATTGTATGCTCCAACATTCCACCTTTCAAGTTTTAAAATGGATTACCAAGATATGATCACGATGATATACCATCAAGAAGAATGACATCATTTTTAACGGAATTCAAAGATTTGGCGCAATTAAAAAATTATCTCATCTCTTTCTATCTCTTACATTCTTTAGGATGCATCTCATAGATTGAGACATCTGCCTTTTTTTTTTTGGTCAACAGATTGAGACCTCTGCCAAAAGGCCTAAAAAAGTTATCTCATCTCTTTCTATCTCTTACATTCTTTAGGATGCATCTCATAGATTGAGACGTCTGCCAAAAGGCCTAAAACTGCTAGATCTCGTCATAGAAATTTATTAATATAGATTATTAATTTGTGTTGGTGTAGTTTCTGTCACTTTTCAAACTGGAATAATATAATAGTCCTTTATGTAAATAAATAACTGATTAAAATAAATAAAACAATAAATGATCTGATAATTTCATCTGTTTTTTTCTAAATATGAATATCCAAATCTTTATTTATAACAAAGAGTTAAATTTTAAATTTTAAAACACAAGTTAAACTAAATGTATATAGGATCTGAATATTTACAACCACACTTCACTACATCTCACCGCAGTTAATAGTAAAAATATCTACTTATATTTATGTATTTATTTGTTTTTATTACTAATAGAGTTGTTTCCATTCAGATCTATAGCCAAATTTTATAGACCAACCTCAAATTTCAGCAAGTTGACTGAAGCAGTTTTTGTACAATACTCTGGATTAATCTAATAGGATTACTTTTTCAGCAAAACCAATTCATTAAAATTTATATTGTGCTACTTCTTATAAATATTTTAAAGAATCCTATATTGTGTTCTATTTTTTAAAAAATTTAACTTGTTGACAACTTTGTAATTTGGTCAATTTAGTGGTTTTATTTATAACAGCACACCCCTCTTTCAGACATGATTGATTCTTGAACTCTTGAAGTGTCATCACTTACATGAAACGATGAAAGTAACAGTATATTTTTTGTTTGTAATATTCGTACATCGATACGTATACGACTTTTCAGTTACCCTTTTTGGGATTAGTTTGTCTTGTGCTATAATTGATATCAAGAAAGAACTATACCCTTTTAACATTTTCAACTGCATAATAATTTGGTTGATTAAAGTTGATTTTTCATATTGCACAATAAACAAATGCGCATGCGAGAAATACAAAAAAAATAAAAAGTGCTGGGAAATAAATGGGAATTAGAAAAATATAGTCACATTTTCTTAGACAAGGCTCGAATTTCAGCAAGATGATTGGAGTAATCAATCTTGCATAATTATTTTCAGCATCAACCAAAAACCAATACGTTAAACCATAATTTTTAACACAACCGATATAATCATTATCATTTTTTTTCTTCTGTTCAATTAATAATTAAGCATAGACCATTCACCAAATACTACGTTTGACCGGCCCTCTATATGTTTATGTACTAATGATCGGCTAATAATTGATAATTTATTTCTACGGACGTGAAGAAGACAGTTTAACAGTGGTTGCAGAGAAGAGATTAATACCTAACTTGCTAGGACAATGCCTTTGGATCCAATTATACTATACCAGGCCTCTTACAGCCATTGAAGTTATTCTCCAAATAATTGTCTTTAAACCGTAAAATATGAGGTAGTGAAATCATCTCTCCGCCAACAAAAAAAGCGAAAAAATTTCGTATTCCCAAACATAATATTGCTGCGCTTGATATTAAAGGATAAAATGGTACGATAAAACAAAACAAACATGTTATATATGTTATTAGCCATATAGAGAATCATACTTTTAAGAGAATACGGTTACACAAAAGCTATACTTATAACTACATAAATAAAACATCATATTGATCAGTTGCAATCGATCAAAGTTATGCATACACTAAACTTAAATATATATCTCAAAAACTCATACACCATGTTATATGGGAGTATTTATGCATCATATCAGTGTATATATAGGCATTTTACATATATTCTCCCGTTTGAAAACAAGACAAGGGAAAGGAGCAGAACAAAGATCCAAATGAAACTTTATAAATGGTATAAACCCTTCCTCAACGCTTGTTATGTAAATGGTTTGACCCCGTCGGAATCTTTCTCTTCTCCGGCATGAATTCTTCGGAGCTCATTACACCTGTGGCATAAGAGTGGAGAAGCTCCTTGTCTCCTCTAGAAGGTCCGGAGAAAAAGCTTTGCCTTCCAGCAGCACGGATTCTTGGGGCTTTAGAGAAAACAAAAACGAGGGTGAAGAGAAGAACAATGAGGCAAACAAGTCGAATTCGAATCATTTTTTCTGTTTGTAATAGCTTGTTTTTGTCTTGTTTTCTGATAGAGAAGGTTAGAACAACACCAAACAAATAAATAAGATAAGAAAAGAAACCTATTTGAAGAGATATGATTGCGACGACTTCGATAATATAATTGATGCGCAAGCTTCCATACGGTGTTGTATCTGTTGCATTATTTATTCTCATGTGCGGACATGGATGGTCCACTTCATAAATCTCCTCCATACCTTGTTGCATTTTTAATTTTAAAAAATAATAATAATAGTATTCCTGATCTCAACATTGTACTAACACTAATTTACTGATAACAGATTTTAAACCCCATGTCCGTGCAGATATCTTTTAATTTTATAAATGTATTTCATATTATTAAAAATATTTTAAATACATAATTTCCATTTAAATATTATATATGTGTAACTATAATATTATTGTTTATATTTTATCGATATTATTAATATATAGTGATTTGTTTAATACTTTTTATTTTGTTATTAATGTTTATTGTTTACTAATATAGTTTCGAATTAGCTATAATAAAATAACAATATGAAATAATCAAATAGATAACCTTCTTCAAAATATATTTTTATTTAATTTATATATTTTGCTATAATACACTTTAAATTTTTATATATTTATATTATCAAAAATAATTATGTTTAATATGATTTATATTTATATGTTGTGTTTTAAAATATACATTAACATATATTATTTTAGTATTTTACGGGATTTAGAAGTAAAAAATGTTTTGTTTAAATAATATTGCCCTATTATTTTAGTAAATTTTATACATAGTAGCATATATCATATTATTTTAGTAAATTTTACTTATATGATACTTTTAATCATATTAAGTTTTATTTTTATTTTTAGTTAAGATTTTAAAATATTAGATTCCTTTAATTTTTACAACATATATAGTTTGTTTTGTCGTGATTCATTTTAAAAGTTATTTTTTTTTATTATATATGTTTTTATCTTTTGTAAAATTTGAAATATTATCATTTTGATTTGGAAGGGTTAGGTGAATAAATCCTAATGGTGTAACAAGGACTAGGTGAAGGGTCTCGTTGGTGACTACGGGTGGTACAAGATGTGTACCAGGTTTCGCTGGAGGTTGGAAACTAAGGATTCGTGTGGTACTTGGTTTGAAAAGAGGTTTGTTATGAATGCAAACAAAGTCCCACATTAGAATTCGTGTACCGCCCGTAGTCACCACGGGACTCTTCACCTAATCCTTGTTACACCATTAGGATTTATCCACCTAACCCTTACTGCACCATTAGGACATTCACCACCTAATCCTTGCAGCACCATTAGGAATATCCACCTAATCTTATATCGTCATTAGGGAGAGACTTTCGATATAAGTCTCAAGCACCACTTAATCGCGAAGTCACCTTGAGGATTCTCCTCCTACAACCGAAGCTTTCAGGATCTTTGACTGGCTTCTGCTATGCACCCGCTCTTTCTTGCCTCAAGATCCCAGAACTTGAAATCTTTTACACCTTTCTCAAAGCCTAGAAAGATGTACTTCTTGGATTTCGAATCCAGCTTTGATCTTTCATCTCCCGAAACTAGCATGTAAGCTGGACGTCCAAATATCCTCAAGTTCGATAGATCAATATCTACCCCAGTCCATAACTCTTCTGCAGCCTTCCCTCCTAAGGAACTCCTTGGCGATCTGTTGATGAGATAGACTACCAGGTATACTGCTTTCACCCAGAACTGCTTTGATAACCCTGCATTCAATCTCAAACACCTTTATTTCTATGCAATCGAACGATTCATCATTTCACATACACCGTTTTGCTGAGGTGTTTTATACACTATAAAGTGCCTCTGAATCCAATGCTCCTCGCAGAACTTCCGAAACGATCCATCGGTATATTCTGTACCATTATACGATGTCAAGTACTTCATATTTCTCTCCGTTTAATTTTCCACTTCAGCCTTCCAAATCTTGAAGTTTTCGAACACCTCAGATTTATGCTTCATGAAATATATTCAAACCTTTTTAGAGAAGTCATCGATGAATATAATGAAGTATCTTGATCCTCCCAATGACTGTACCCAAGTTGGCCCCCACACATCAGAATGAACATAGTCAATAAAACCTTTTATCGTGTGTTGCCCTGTCTTAAAAGATACCTTGGACTGCTTTTCTCATCACACAGAACTTACAAAACTCCATCTTAAAATCTTTTAACCCGTCCAGAAGACCCTTTCTCAGGAGTTCTTTCAATCTGTGTAATCTATATGACCCATACGCATATGACACAAAGTTGTACACTCCGACTCAGAAACTGCAGCTGCGGCACCACCTACAACCACCTTCCCTATCAATCGATAAATGCTTCCAGCTGTCATCTGTCCCTTCATCATCATCATAGAACCATTGAAAATCTTCAACACCTTTCCATCATCAGATTTGAATTTGAAGCCGTTTCTATGTAGCAACCAAGAGGATGCGAAGACATCATTTTTAACAAGTTATGTGAAGACTACATATTATATCGTGACAATCACTTGTCGTCTAAATGACTCGCACTATCAAAGTCTTTCTACTAAATTTTATGGTTTGTTTTAAGGAGTCTTTTTACTAAAGAACCTGAGAATCTTAGTTTATTTGTTGGACTAGCTGTTAGGGGAAGTGTAAGCAAAGAATGTTTGGGGTGGGGGTTGTTTTTTGAGAGAAAGAAAGAAAAGTTAGTTCTTCAAAAAAGAATAGGAGATGTATCTTGAGCAACTAATGCTACATGATAGGCTTTGTTATTTCTGCTTATAAATGGAACATAGATCTTCAGATCCGGGTTTCAAAGCTGATTTGGTTGGTATTGTACTGATGAAGTGATGACTACTGACTCACAGATAAAAGATTCATGATAGGAATGGAGAATAGAGAGTAGGAAACTATTGTCCATTAATATTGATTGGATGGTATATTATGTTACGGAAAATTAATGGGAAAAAAAATCGAATAAGTTACCTACGGATGAGGATTAGAACAGCTAAAAGAATACTCAATCTCTCTGCCAAGGGGGTAGAAAAGTGTAGCTGAGCCTTGATGTTAATGGTCTCTAACGTTCAGGTCTCAGTCCTAGTGTCAAAACCAACTAAGCTGAACCCAAACTAAAACCAGAACTTAACATCAGAAAGGCTTATTTTCGTCCTCAAACTTCATATAAAGACTAAAAAGAACATGAAGCTTTGTATCTAACTAACCATTTCCTATCTTATTTTATATGTCCTCTTTTTCATGCAGGTGAATCTAACGGTAATAACAATCATATAAGCATCATCAATCATATGTAAACTAAGCAAATCCTTCCTCCCTCTGGAGAAAAGAAAAGAAAAATATAAAATACTTTAAAGGAGAAACGAAAGAAGATTGAAAATAGGGTTCAAATGTATCATCCCAAAAGAGAAAAGAAGAATGACGAAAGAGTATCAAGAGAGGTATCTGAAGAAAAGATAAAACCAAACAACAACAAACTGCTTTCCATAATCTTTTTGTCTTTTCAGTTTATTACTTAGTAAACCTGTCTTTTGAGGCTGTATTTTCATTTCATTTCCAGATTCTTAATCAGCTCCTGACGATATCCCTCAGCGACTGGGTCCGCCTTTGAAAGAAAAAACAAACAAACACAACAAAACACTCTTGAGTCTTGACTATTGTTGCATTAACCAAACCCATGCAGAGCTAAAAAGCAGTTAATGGAAAGGTTTCAATCTTACAGCAAGTAAACTAGCAAAGCGGCCGTTGAACAGCATGGCAGGAAGGTAACGCCTTAATCCTCTACGAGCCCTAATTAATATCATACCAACATATCAATTTGTAGTTTGCTTGAGAACCAAGAATTCAAAAAGATACAACAAAAGGTGTATAGCAAAAAAACCTGGGCTTGTAGGAGAGCTTGGCATAGCAACCGACAACAAGATTGAACAAGCTGGGACACGGTGTCGGCATGGTGGTAAGATACACAAGCAGCTTTTTCAGGAGATCGTCTATCAAGAAAAACCGATCAGGCAAGACGCAGCAGTACTGAAGCCCCTCACCAGTGGACAGAATCTTGTTAAATATGAATACAGCAAGCTGAAGAAGTGTTAGTCAAAAAAAAGTGTTAGTTCCAAATGCTTTTTTTTCTTCTAAATGCTTTCCTTCTTGTCCAATTTATAGCAGGAGAAGGGGCACTTACTGTTTTTGATTCTGTTGAGCCAATCTCGATGGCTTTTGTGCAATGTTCTAAACAATTTGTGTTCAAAAGGTAGCGAACAACAGCTACGTCCACAGGCTGTAACAGAAGTGAGATGTTCAAAGTAGTTCGAAAGCTTTTTGTAACAAAAATATATGTTGTAAAAGAGGATGCTTTAGAATATGTATATATGTACCGGCTTCAACATATGAGCAATGACACCCAATGCACCAAGCCTTAGGCATTCAAGAGGCTTATCGGTGAGATTAATGTCCATCAAAGGATAGAAATAGTTTGGCATATCAGCTGCAACAACCAACATAAGATAAGATATTTTTTAGACAGTGTAAGAGCATCTCCTTGGTACTCTTCAAAGAGAATTAATATTATTTATATTACAATATTTACATAATAAAAACTAAATCACTAGATGACAAAAAAAAACTAAATCACTTATCAAAAACATATTGAAAGTTTCTAATGATTTTTTTTTCAAGTTTCTCAAACAAAACGATTTTCTTTGTTTTCCGTTTTTTCTTATTCTTTTGGTTGGTGAGATATCCTTTATATACTAAAACAAAAGTTAGATTGCCAATAAAAAATGGCATATATTTTACAATTTAAAATAAAAATTCCAAATGAAAAAAAAAACGAAAGCAGTTTATCAACTGAGTTTTGTGTATTATTTTTATTTATTTATTTATTTATTTATTAATGTATTTATATAAAACACTGATATTTCTCCCACCACTCCCATTATCATCGAAACAGTTAATTTATCAGTAGAATATAGTAGAACTTCTATAAATTAATACTCGATAAATTAATATTTTTTATAAATTAATAAATTTCACCGGTCTCAATTTGGACCAGTTCAAAATTTGACACAAATCAATAAAATTATAAGATAATAATTTTTATAAAATTCTATATAGATATACGGTCCCACTAAAACTATAAATTAATAATTTTTATGTATGCATATTTTATATAAGTAAGAATCTATTATTATATTGTTTGTTTTATATTCAGAATAAAATTATCTTTATATTTTCTTAACACTTAATATATTTTTGATGAGATTTAGTAATATTATATCTAAAACCACATTTAAGTTATGTGCAATATATATTATATACACCAAATAATCTAATAAAATTAATATAAATCTCAAATTTCAAAAAAATGTTTATACAGTAAAATCAAGTATTTTTCTTATCTAAGAATAAATATATTTTAAAATAAGAAATTTTTATAAGGAAATTTTTTTAAATTAATATCTCTATAAATAAATAAAATTTCAAAGTTCCAAGATTATTAATTTATAGAGGTTCTACTGTATTTAACTCATAGACAGTGCCATAAATTTAAAGTCATACCTATTTGCAGATGAAAGAGAAAGAAAGAAAACAGAGGCAAAACAGAAACATGGATAGCATTGTGAGTTAAATCAAAAGTAGATAAAGATATCAGCCATGGAAGAAGAGCTCTTTTTGGTTTAAGGAGGAAGAGCTTTTGATAAAAGGTAAACACCTTACCACTATTTTCACTACAAAATGATCATATTACTGAACTCATGTTTTTTCTACTATACTATAGGTTTTACATCAAAGTGTCGTTTGAAAACATAAGTCAATATACTATGATACAATTTGATACTTTTCTCTATAATTTTAATTTTCTTTTTCTTTTTTGAGAAAGGGCTTCTATAACTTTAATATTCAGATATCCAGAAAGATAATTGGTTCATGTATGGTTGTAGGGGTGAGATGAACATAAAACCTTGAAGACAGCAAAATCAGTGCTGCCATGGGATAATGGGAGACAAAATTAACTGATGTTTATGTAGCATCTACATGTTTATATTACTGCAATCTTTTCAATACACAATGTTTCGTTCAAATGTTTGACATATTAATAATACACACTAATAAGGAAATTATTTTTCAGTCTACTAAATCCTTTTGATTGCTATAGGCAGCTAGACAATCAAATTTATCAATGATTGAACATACTAATATTATATAATTCTATAGAATGGTTGAAAAAAATCTGCAATGAGGAAAAATCATTGTGCTCCCTTTTTGTGTTTTTTTTTCAAAATAATGTGGGAATTATCGATTTATAACTATCTACCTATGTTATATTTGTGAAAACAAAATTCAAAGCATGGGCTCAAACTAGTTATATGAAAAACCATCAACAAATATGCTCTAGTATGATATAAAATCATATAGCAAACAAAAAGAGAACTTTTGTTGCAATGAAGGAGAAAAACATACCCGTAATAAAGCCGTTTCTTGTCTCCGGGTAATGAGTTATGCACTATGACAAGAAAAATAAGATAACATCACAGAGCCAATTAAGGCTTAGGATTTTAAATGGCTCTTAAATGAAGAAAGCAGAAAAGTATGAGATCAAACAAAACCTGGAACAAAAGCAAAATGTTGTACACTCGATGGTACATCCCGTTCTGTGAGTAAACTGGACGTGAGGTGTGTGGGTAGATTTTCATGATCTCCTGCAGAAGTTGAATGAAATTCAAAGTGAGTATCAAAAAGAGAGGAGCCTACAACAAGATATGGATATATCTTGAAAGTCTAATCAATCTAATAGGTTTTAAAATGCCAAAACATATCAGCGTAAGGCATATGTGAAACCAAATTTGTTGGTACTGAACCTGCAACATCATGGCCACTGTACAATTAGATTCCATAAAAGCCTGCGGCAAGATCTCGAACTTTTTCCTATGCTGCCATGGAGAAAGGGTAGATACTGACAGTGTAAGTTTCTAACATTCCAAAAACATTATAAATCGTTCTAATCCTATACTAATATATAAGTTTGTGATATTTCATAATAAGATAAAAAGAGAGGGGTAGTCATGGTCAATTCAGTCTAAAGCGTTAATAAATGTTTTTGGATTAATGCAAAAAAATATCTCCTTTGAAAATTTAACTGTTCCAAAAATAAAGAAGAATATTTATTTTAAAAACTTTTAGTCATCGCAAAATAGATGTGTCTTTTAGTTTTTTAAAATTTAACTGTTCCAAAAATAAAGAAGAATATTTATTTTAAAAACTTTTAGTCATCGCAAAATAGATGTGTCTTTTAGTTTTGATTTCCTATTTTTTATATTTTATAACTCTTATCTATTTGGCTTAATAATACAATCCGATTTCAAAAAATTAACTTTGAGTTATATATTTTTCACCTATGGACAATGAAAGTATAGTCAAATGATGCATATACAAGAACTACGGTAATTCAATGAAACCTTCAAAGTCAAAGTTCACTGAATGAGAACAATCGAAAGAGATAATAAATGAACGGTCTAGAAAGCCGAAGATAAAGAAAATTCCAAATTACAGAATTTCAAAGTTTTCCAAATTATTAAATTCTATTTTTACATATATGCGAATCTCACCGAGATATATTTCCATACTTGCATTGGCCACAATTTTTTTTTGCAGGAATACAAATTGATCACTAAATCTTCGAAAGCCAACAGATTTTTTTTGTGAAAGCCGATAAAATGTCAAAAATAAATGGATAAAAACAAAAGAGGGATATTGACAATTTTGTGTTTCTTTTTATGCATGATCACAAGGAATGCTGAATTTAACTAAAAGCAAGGAGATTTTATGTCAGGCAGCCAAATCTAAGATGGATATGAAAAAAGGTCACAAACGAAGGTGACAATGAGAGATTAAGATTTTGATGATATCTTGTTTTCAGTCATATCCTTGTGATCAAAAAATTAAATGGGTAGGGCACTGGAATAATTTTATTAACCTAGGAAGCAAGTAACAAAGGAGATATCAAGATTTTACCCAACTGAAAATAATAAGTCATTCAAAAGAAATTAAGTAGTCTATCAGATTTAAAAACGTAAAGCATGTTAATCGATGCAATTAAACAAAGAATCAATACATTAATTAATAAACCAAAATCATATAATATGAAAAACAGGGAACATGATATTTTTAGCGCTTACAATGGTGAGATTCTGCAGTGCGAAATCGAAGGTGGATGGGATATTACTATGAAGATCATCGACCCACTTGATGATCATTCTTAAGTCCGGTGAAGGTAGGAAGGTTGAGTCTAAGGCAGGGGGGAAATTCACCTTCAATTTTGTGTAGTCTTCATATAGGGAATCTGGTAAATTCACCATTTTCGGACACAAGTTCGTCCGAAGAAATTCTCTAGCCGAGTTTGTTTTTTTTTTGTCTCTCTGAGAAAGTAAATTCAGCTCTGAATGTTTATATAGAGGAGAAGAAATTATATAGAGGCTAAGATGCAAGCATGTAATTTTCAAACTACATAATAATGATTTTCAAGCATGTAATTGACCAAAATTTTCTCTAATGATTTTTTTGTTAAGTATTAAAATATAATTGAATAATAATTTTCAAACTAGGAAAATAATAATTACATCCAGGAAAAGTTTACATGGAAAAAGAATTTATATGATTGTTTTGTTAGATTTGTTCTATCTTCTTATAATAAATCTTAATATGTATTTGACCAGAAAAATGCTATCATATCTGCGAACCAGGGGAGAATCTAGAAAATATATTTACCAGATGCGCTATAATAAACTAGATTAAGATCCACACGTAAGGGTGTCCAATCCGGATATTGGTTCGGTTTCGGTTCATTTTTTTCTTTCGGTATTTCGGTTATAAAAAATACCTACCATATTAAAACATACCAAATTTAGTTTGGTTCGGTTTATATACCGTCGGTTTTTAGCTTATTCAGTTTTACATAAAAAATCATAAATATATTTATTTTTTTATAAACTTTTATGAATTTTACTTTAAACGATTATATATCGACTTTAATATAACAAGAAGATATTTTTTTTTAAATAGACTATTTTCTTTTAATATTAAAATAATTAGTAAACATATTAACTTAATAATAGTAATACTTTTATAGAATAGAAATAAAAAATAGTAATTCATAATACTCTTAAATAACTAAATATTTGCACACATATTTGTTAACATAAAATCAAAAAAAAATTCAATTTGATAAAAATAAAAAATAAAATTTTTTAGCTAAAATAAAATATTAAATTAATAACATCAACATTTTGAATATGAACATCATATCAATAATATAAATAACATCATATCAATAATATAAATAATGAATATGTTATTTATTATATTATATAGTTTACATATAGTTATAGTATATTTTAACTGATCCATTTATTCAGTTTGATCGGTTTATAACCAACAATATCCATATACCTCGGTTTCTTAAAAATAACATCAATTCGGTATATTTGGTATTACCAAATCCAAACCATTTTTTCTATTTTGGTTTAGTTTTAATTGGATCAGTTTCGGAGGAATAAGCATTATATACAAAAAATGTTAAAAATTACTATTTATTTATATTTTAAATATTGTACAATAATAAATATAGTTGAATAAATAAGAATTAATTAACTGTTATGTAAAAATTTCCTATTTTTAACATATATTTTATGATAAATAAATCTAAAATTTACCTTTATATATAATTAAATTTAATGATATGAATATAAATACATATATATTAGTTTTTAATATAAATATATATTAAATGATTTTTTCTGCTCATATTGTTTTAAAATCATTTATAACAAAAAAAAAATTGGTAACCAAAATTTTCAATATGGGACCTCTTATAGTTTTCGTAATTTACATTCATTTATAAATATTTAATGCAATTTTTTAAAATTAAAAAATATTAAACTTTCAATATGTGTTCAATGAAATATTTATGCATTTTATATGGTCTGTATTTTAATTTAAAATATATTATAATAGATATAATATTAATCTATATATCTATTAAATGAGGCTTACTAGTCATATGATTTTATAATCATTTTTGTTAATTTCTTTTAAACATTATCCTAAACAAAATTAATATATATTTTTAACAGTTTTATTAATTTATAGTTATTTTTAAAAATTCAAAATATATCATATATGAAAAAATACAAAACATTTATTACATGGTTAATGTGTTTGCTTAATTTACTGTAATAATATAAAATTAAACAAAATGATATAGAATACATAAATTATTATTAAAATTATTATTCAAAATTATTAATTATCTTATATATTATAATTATATTAAGTAATTTGGTAAATTTTATTTTAGAAATAAAGAATATTTTGTATAATTTAATAATTATTCTATGATTAGTTTGAAGAAAATGTAGTATATGTTTAGATGAACTAATCTTCTAAAGATTCTAAGAATCATTGTAGTGATGATATGTGTCATATCACAAAAATTGTAATGTTTCTCATATAATATATAATGGATTAGATTTTACAAGAATTTTAAAGTGTAAAATTATTTTGAAAAGGCATTAATCTATTTAATCCATTTTCTGTTGGTCAAATTTTAATAATAAAAATATAAAATACTTTTTGAATACTCTCATATTAATCTAAATATCTTGTACGTTTGATGGGAAAACTTGCAATTATCTTCAAAATATTTAGAATTTAATACAATTTAATATATAATTATATTTATAAAATATAAAATATCATTATACTTATCTATTATTTTAAATTAAAATGTAATAAATAAATATATAATCATATTTATTAAAATCACACTGAATTTAATTATTCATTTTAAAATAGATATTTAGAATATTTATACAACATATTTTATATTTGAAATTAATATATGCTTACAATTAATATAAAGAGGGTTTAGATGATTTCAATAAGTTGCAGAGATTTATGTGATTTTTATTAAATTACTCTAGAATATCACCTAAAACCGTGCATTTTTTGTTTTATTATTTTTTTAAGTAAGAAACTCCATTCAAACACTTTAAAACCACCTGAAAACTTTAAAACTCCACAACTTAAAATATTTTCAATAATAGTGGATTTCATAGTACTTCATGAAATGTTAAGTTCAATAACAGTGGAATTTAACTGGGTTTTTAAAATTCATGTTTGAATAACAATGAATTTGTCATTTTACTACAATTATTTAAAACCCTGAGTTGAATACACCTCTCTTAACATAGTTTAATGTTTTCAAATAAATTTTGGATATTAATATTCTTACAAGTGCACATGTCCCATTGTTTATAAGCTGCATTTAGATGTTTAGGGGGTCTATCAATATATATTACATGAGTTTTAAAATATAGTTTACACTTATAGTCAGGATTATTTTTAATCTTTTTGGTTCTCTTTTGAACTTAGGACTCTCTTCCTCAGATAGAGTCTTTGACTCTTAGGAAATTAGGACTGGATTTTTTCTTCTTGTGGTGAGACTTTGTTAGATTAAAAAAACAATTTGTTGATGTCTTTGACTCTAGTGGCGTTTTTCTATGGGTGGTGGAGAAAAATGTTTAGTAAGTACTATATACTTCGGGTGAATGTGCTATTTCTCCACGAGAATTATCATATTAGCATCAGATGTCTACGAAATTATGACTTCGTTCTGAATCTCTCCGAATTGAAAGTTACAAACTTATTTTTCTCCTGAATCGATAGTTCAAAATCTAATAAAACACAAACCATATTTTTAACTGATTTACTGTTTACCAAACAATTTTAACCAACTAAACCAAACATTTTAACCAACTAAACCCAAAAAAGAAAGACCCAACCATCAAACATGCAGTTCCGACCAGTTTATATCTTCTTTTTCACCCGACGAGGAGCCAGAGACTCACTTCCTCCTCCTTCACCAGGGGCGAAACCAGAAGATTTATTCTATGGGTGCATCCTTTGATAAGAAAAATCAGTAAAGGGAATTGAAATTAAAAACTATGGGTGCACAATATGATTTTTACCAATTTAACTAACAAGTTCTATTGGTTTTAAGCTTAAAATTGTATACATTCGCCCCTATCCTTCACCATCACAGACTTTGATATCTATCTGAGAGGAAAAATTCAAAGGTTTAACAAGAAAGTATTGGTCTAAGATTGACATGGTTAGTTAGAGAGAGGTTTCTAGTCATTTTACAGAAATTTTGAAGATGGGCTTTTGTAGATTTTTGTTAACAGGTCGTGTGGTGATGATCATTGTCAGTTGATCTTCTCTGGTGTGATTCTTTCTTCAATTTGTGACATTTAGTAGAGAGTCGTGGCCTGGGGGATTGGAATCTGCTATTCCTTGCTAAGTGAGAGGAACAATCATGATAACACTTAATCCATAATGTCAAATCATGTTAGGTTTTATTTTGGAAATGCCAATGAAATTGCTAATGTATGATTGTGTAGATGTGTAGTGTCATCTACATATAGATTTCAGTTCACATTTAAATATGAGCACGACCTTGAAGAAGTTATGAGGACTTTAAGTAAATGAAGAATTATCATTGATTGATATGTGTTGTGTTTTGAACGCGTTTTACTTTCAGGCTTCAATTGTTTCTGAGTTTTTTGTATCTTTAGATTCTTTTCATGTTAAAACACATTTGGATGGAATTTGAGGCGTGAGAAGAAATGATTAATTGGAACGAAAAAAACTCAAATGGAGCTGACGAAACATCGAGCAATTATGGATTGACCAAAAACGATGAGATGACGAATTACGGAATTATACACACAGATCGATCCATCCATCTTTCGGATCTATCGATTCCTGACCAGGAGTTCAAAAAAGATGAAGGAAATCTAAATGGTTTGGTTCAGGTTTACACCAAACCGAAAAACGAATGTATATTTAATTAGATTAACTAAACATATTGATAATATTAAGATTTAAAATATTTAAACATATAACCTAAACAAGTAAACACAATTATATACACTTCATTTCTAAATTAATAAAAGTAACACTACCAACAATAAAATAAAAGAATATGAATCTCGTATACTATCTTATGCATTTTATTCTGGTTTTACGTTTAAATATGAATAAATTAATAATTTAATGTTAAATAATGATTTGTTTTATGTTTTATAAATTATATTTTATTAAAATGACTTTGAACAAGACTGAAAATCAACTCAGCTGAACAAAATAAACACACAAAAAAACTGAACCAAATACAAATCACACTAAATTGTATCCAGACCAAACGGAATTCAAACATAACCAAACTAAACTAATTTCGGTTGACTTCAGTTAAAAGTTTTTTAGACCCAAACAAACAAAACTAAACTCAAATCAAACCTGAATTTAAACTGAAATGAAAACTTGACGAGTAGATATCATGAAATTCATGGATTACTGATTTAAATAGATTTTTTTTTCAAGAGAACTGATTACTGAATTTGTTTGTAAAAGACAGGTATATTTTTTGATTTGCCCTTTCAAGAAAACTTTATTGATCCATTCTTTCAAAAAACGAATATATTTTTTGTTTTAATTTTTGTATTTATATTTTTCCTTTTTAATTATATTTATGTTTTTTGTTCATATTTATATATAATTAAAATGGTTATATGATATATTTAGATAATAATTTAGATAAGTTTATAAAATAAATTGGACATAAACTTTTATCAATTGGTCATGATGATCCCGTTTTAGTATTATTGATTGAAAATTGATGTTGAGGCTCAAAAAAGAAAAAGAAGGGAATAAAGGATTCTGTGGCGCACTATTATTTTTGTAAATACAATTTGACATGTCGAACTACACAAAACTATAACTACCACAAACTCCTCAAATAAAAATCCTATTTAACTCTATTCAAGTGATAAACTCCCAAACATGCTGCAACACTCAACGATGATCCATCAAGCTCTGGCTCTCCCTCGTCTGGCTCACCCATTTTTCACTAGAGGTAAAGTTTGAATTTTTCCTTCTGGGTTTTCGATTTCTCTATTCAAATCATCTCAATTTCGACTTAACATTTTGACAAGACTGACTCTGCTGTTTAGCAAAAAAAAAAAAAAAGACTGACTCTGTTTCACTAATGCTACAAACAACGATTCTTAACTCTTGAAATTTTCAGTAGGATTTGGGTGTAATGGAGGCGTGTTTGTGCATCAGTCCCGAACAAAGAACCAAGGAGTAGCATTTTCAGCTGCTGGTGATGATCAAATCTCCAGTTCCAAGTCCATTCAGACAAGGTTTCCTCTGTTTTTAAAGCTCGTTCTGAGAAAGCTTATGACTTTAGTTATGTATTAAACCTACTGCTCTTATAGGAAAGTAGTGGAGCATGTGTGTTTACTCAAAGCCAAAGAGAGTTTGTTGTCTGAGGAGAAAGAAAAAGATATGCTTGACTATCTTTACACATCTCAGTACCAGATGAGAGGCATTGTCGCTATCTCTGTAGGTGAGCACTCCCCTTGTGTGTTTTATAAAAAAAAACATTCTTTATCGATTCAATTTACTCTCATAGGTAGCATTGGTGATAGCAAGAATGGAGATTACACGCACGCTCTCTTTGTGCGGTTCCAGAGGAAGGAAGACCTTGATAAGTTCTATGAGAACCCTCTCTTCTTGAAAGTTCTTGATGAACATGTAACTCCATTCTGCCATGTATGCCCCCTCACATGTAAAAACGCCATTCCTCTCTTCTTGCCTGTTTCTTGTTGTTGTTCTTCTCTACTTAGATGTCTCGTCCTAAAATGTTTCAGGGGCTAACTAATGTGGACTATGAATCAGAGGTTGAAGATGACATCCTTTCCATATTTCGAAAGGGCGAGGTATGAATCATATCCAGAGATTTAGAGCCAAGAGGTTTACTACTACTTCCTAGTGTCAAGTTATGTAACTAGACATAGTTATCTTTTCCTGTTGCAGGAGTACAACTACGGCGAAGAGTTTGTGCTTCTTGTTACTTTTGCCAAGAACGCTTCAGACAAGAACATCAAAGATGCAATGGATGCTTTTGCGCAGCTAACTTCATCCCTTCCAGTCATTAATTGTTCAGTCTACACAAGGTTCCTATGATGAAGAGCAGTTTCTGCATTTGGAACTATACTTTAGGCATTTATAAGATCCAACATCAAGAGTATCTAATAGCCACTTGATATTCTTATCTCCAGGTTCAAACTTTAATGACAGCAGTAAGGAGTTCACACATGCAGCAGTAGTTCGATTCCGTTCCTGTAATCACATTTACCAACAGTGTGTTTTACTGTTTTTTTTTTCTCAATTAGTCTCCTCTAACTCTTGCTTGTGCCACTTCTTGCAGTTGACGCCATGGAGATTTTCGTTGAGGGCAGAGAGTATAAAGATGTAAGATCTTTTTCCGAACTTGAAACATCTATAACTCACTCTTCAATTTTTCTTCTCATATTATATGATATAGGGTTTTGAATAGAGACTCTCTTTTTGTCAGATGTGGAGGTCTCGGTTTGAGCCGTTCATAGAGAAATCAGTAGCTCTTCATTTCTCTGTGGATCCTGTTGGTACAGACGTCATGTGAGTCCATATCACACAACATTTCAAAGTTTCAACCAGACATGTAAAGATTGGTTTCTTGCAACAAGTTCTCACTGTTTCTTCTAATACAACAAAACTTACTGGTTGCAGTAAGATTCATAAATAATTTGTTGCTAGTCCTTCCCAAAAACAAAATTGCCACATGAAAAGATTGACAAGATCACTTGTATAAAATATCGAGATAATTCATAAACTAGTTGAATAACTCTTTGACCCGCTAACAAAAACCCTTCGGCTATAATTCTTTATAGCACCACATAGTTAAGACTCAGATGGTAGAACTGATTCATTATATTGGAAGTGGAAATTTGATGAAGTGAGGAAGAAACTTATGACAGCTCATGATCAATTCAATACTTTCCTTTTTCCAAATATAGATATTTCTCTCTATGGGAGTATACAGTATGAGTTGTATATGTTGCTAGATTCGGGAACAAGTCTTTTGAGCCTCCAAAAAGTTCAATGTTTCGAACCGTGGGACTGGGTGAATCTACGGGCCTAGAAAGAGAGCCGTGAGCATACATGAGGGGTGGAATGGGTCATGTGGTTCTAAAAAGTTTTCAACACAGATATTAAGAAAAAAAATAACACTATTATAATTATTAGGTATTTCTAATTGGTGTTACAAAAAAGGTATTTCTAATTGAAAATGTAATTAAAAATATAAAATATCTCAAAATTTTTGATTTTGTAAATGTTCATGTTTAAGAACTTGCATTTCGATGTCTTTAGAGCAACTTTAGTGGGAAGTTCTCAAAACAAGTCTCTCATATGAATGTATATATATATATATCTATATTTTACGAAGTATAAAATTTCGATCTCAAGAACACAAAGAAGAACTCAAACTCAAACTTGTTTATAGCTTTAGAAAAACTCACTCAAAAAACTAAAACTCTCAAATCTCACAACTCATAAGTTATGCAATATCATATGCATCTCCTTATATATAACTCAATATTTTCTAAACTCATTAGGAATCGAATCACAAATAGATAATTTCCTAATCCTATTAGATATAAATAAAAGAAAGCACTATATGATTTAAAGCAAGCACCTGAGCTTGGAATACTAAGCTAAACCAGATTCTACTTATTGAAATTCCAAAGGTGTTCCAAGGAACCTTCCCTATACAGAAGAGTCGAGAAGGAAGGTATCTTGGTCCTAGTGGTTTATGTAGATGATCTACTAGTGACGGGCTCATCAGTGTCATCGATCTTGGGTTTAAATGTGAGATGACTGCTAAATTTGAGATGAATAATCTTGGTAAGTTGACATACTATCTTGGAATTGAGGTGTATCAACACGAAGGAGGGATCTTGTTGAAGCAAGATAGATATTCCATGAAGATATTTGAAGAAACGGGCATGAGCGAGTGTAATCTCTCACATACACCTATGGAACAGAATGTGAAACTTTCAAAGTATTCAAAAGAAAGGAGTATTAACAAGAAAGGGTATAGAGGAAACGTTGGTTGCCTTCGATACTTACTTCATACCTTTCCAAATTTTTCATATAGTGTTGGAGTGTTGAGCAGGTATATGCAGGATCCTAAGGAGTCACATGGTGCCGCTTTAAAGCAGGTTTTAAGGTATCTACGTGGAACGATCTCTTATGGTCTCACGTATACTCGCACGAGATCAGTAGAGTTAGTGGGTTACAGTGATAGCTCGCACAATGTCGATGAAGACGATGGTAAGAGTACGGGAGGTCACATGTTTTATCTTGATAAAATTCCTATATCATGGTGTTCACAGAAGCAAGAAATCACCGCTCTCTCTTCATGCGAAGCAGAATTTATGGCAGCCACAGAGGCGGCTAAACAAACAATCTGGCTTCAGGAACTACTCAGTGAAATCATCAGAGAAGATAGTAAGAAAGTGACTATACGTGTTGACAATAGATCGGCTACTGCACTTACTAAATATTCGGTGTTTCACAGTTGCAGCAAACATATACATAGAAAGTTTCACTTTATACGAGAGTGTGTTGAGAATGAACAAGTAGTAATTGATTATGTACCAGGAAGTGAGCAGAAGGCCGACATCTTAACAATATCACTTGAAAGAATCAAATTCAAAGAGATGAGAAACTTTATGGGAGTTCAGAACTTATTGGAAGCCAAGATCAAGATTAAGGGGAGAACTTTAACAATCCTAACTCTAAAAGTGTATCTCAAAATAATACTTTATTTAATATTTTAAATTTTAATGTTTGAAAACTTTTGTGAGAACTCTTCATTTGGAGTTGTTGTTAGATAACTGGATACATTTCATTTTTTTTTTTTTTGAACTTGGATACATTTCATTATTGTTATAAGTTTTACACATTGTTGACACGTAATTAATATATCTATATATAGGCCTCGACAAAATTCAGATTTAAGAAAAAGGTTCCAAACAAGTGAACAACGAATCCATTGTCCAAAGCAAAACAGAAAATCAAAATGAGAATGCAAGACAACAATACATATAACTTTAGTTTATTTTTCTCTCTTAAAAAGAGATTGAAGTTTCTGAAAGGGGGAACTCTTTCTCATGTTTAAAGCCGTGGACACAAAGTCACGACTCATATTATTCTATCAAACACGAACCTCTTATAGATCATGTTCATATTGATCAATCCTCTCGCATGAGTATATTTTGTGAGATAATGTTTGGATCCGGTTCTACGCCGTTCTTTGAGCCCGATCCTGCATGGAGTTAAAAATGAATGAAACGTTTACCAAAAGGATTGTTTTGACAAAATGAATACTTCTAAAATATAAAAGAAATATGAATATTCATTTTGGGAAACTGAATATTTAGATTTGGCTTTGTAACAAAAGGAAGAAGAAAAAACAAGCCTTTTCGTAAGGAGCTTTCATAATTGTGATTTGTGACGTAGTATCTATCTTCTATCTTATTAAAATAGAAGTACTTTAAGCTTTTGTTTGGTAATAGGGATAGGAGTCTTTAAAAAAGATTAAATTTTGTTTGGTAACAAAGATAGTAGAGAATTTTGTCTTTTCCTTATTTAAATGATAGATTTAAGTATTTAATGTATTTTTCTAATTTAAATAATAAATTTCTTTAATAGAATGAATCTTAACCAAAATAGATTTCCTTATAAATTTTTTGTTAACATTAAATATTTTTCAATATTTATTAATAAAAATAATAAAATAAAAATCACACATCAAAATCAATTTATATATCATATAAATAAAATATAAAATATTGTATTTATAAATTGTTAGTATAACACTTTTATAATATAATTCTAATTAGTTATAAATATTAGATTTTTATATGATACACTATGATATAATAGACGATTAAAATCACATAATATAATTATTTAAAGTAATAAATAAAAAATTTGTTTTAAAATGTTATACTAACAATTATGTAATACATATTAATTTACACATATATATATAGATATTATCATTAGAACAAAGAAAAAAATTGAAGTGAAAGCAAATATTTATACGGCCACGGGTCAAACTATAGAAATAAACAAACAATGGCGTAAGATTTTTTTTTAACAAATTTATTTTAATTTCGAATATGTTTATATATTTTATTTATTTATAAATTATTTTACTTGTTATTAATAATGCTAAGATTTTGGAATTGGAAAAAATTATGACCTATCTCTATATTATTTTCATTAGGAATTATAAATTTATATCAAAATATTTTTTAAAACTTTTAATTTTTATTATAACTACAAATGTTAATTTTCAATCTAAATTTATGTTTAAATATTACAAATATATCATTTATAAATAAAAAACTAAAAACATAAAATAAATACCCGCCCGGTTGGGCGGGTCAAGATCTAGTGAATGATTAAAGCCAATGTCAACATAATATAAGATCTGAAATTTTCCAGCAAAACTAATGGAAATTGCAGCGAAAACGTTTTCACTTTTAGTCATCACATTTAAAAGATGAGTAGCAAAAAAAAAAAGAAAAAAAAAAAAAGATGAGTTGAACAAAGATACATACCGTGATAATGATGATGAAGTGCTGAGTTGCCAAAGAAGCCATAGATACTTCTCTCTTTCTCAGCCCAGTTTGTCTGCAGTTTCACAGCTTCGTTTACATATAAGTCGCTGGAAATTAAAAATTAATAAATTAAAATTCTAACTATAATAAGAAATTCAAGAAATCAAATGATTCGTGTAGTTAGGTATATGAATAAAGAATCATAGATCCTGTGGTATATACTAGAATATTGATGAGCATGCTGACGGCTGACGATGAAGAATGATGATGTTAATAATTAAAAAAGAACATAGAACTTACAGGTTCATTGAACCTGGCTGCCTTTTGTTCATCCACACAAAGGCGCTAAAGGAGGGAAAAAACAAGAGTGTGGGTTCAGATTTATATATAGACGCGACAATTTTGATTTCTCTTCCTTTTGCAAACCCTTTTATTTTGAAATATTCAATTACTTATGCTATTTGTTTTTCTCGTTTTATATATTTGTTTTGGTTCTCATATCAAATTCTTTTCTTTTTGTAAGTTAACTTTGGTAATACATATGAGCAATATGTAAACTGTGTAACTAATTTTTTTTCATTCATAACACTAACACGGATTTCCATATTGACTGTACCATTTATATTTACTGTGATGTGGATACTTTTCATTCAGTGAAATATAAGATAATGTGATTTGTACATATAGTTAGCATGTGTAGCAAAATATTTTTGAACTCATAGGATTTTTCCTGAATATCAAAAGTTTAGAAGTCTTTGGTGCCAACCATATCAAAGTTTAGCATGGCCTATTATACCAGGTCAGTTCATGAATTAGATTATACACTTTCTGATACTGTATTATGTATTAACTATTAGAAGCTACAATAAAAGAAAATTAAGTAAATCACTTTAAATAGTTATGATTTTGGAAAATGACCTACCTACTAAACAATCAAGTTAAAAAACAAATATATACAATAGCACGTTGCTAAATCTGTTACCACCCAACTTGTGCTAGGTACATACTTTTAGTTAGTGCTTCTCTTTTCATATTTTCCCAAAGATTGACGTTTCTAGTTTTTTAGATTAATGTTTTCTAGTAAATTACTCCGAGGGAAACCAACCTATGGAGTAATAATCTAAATACATATCGTTATTATTAATTTGTACCATCATATTATATAAACTTGCATCTCCCCATTTATTTTTTGTTAGATCATTATTGTTATCTACGTTACATGGAAGCTTCATCAGACGTCTGTTTCCTGCTTCGTAATCGGAATTGGAATCAGAATCAGAACCTTGTGGAAGCTTTCGGAATCTCGTTTCCAAAACTTTTCTAAAACATTTTCTTTAAAAATATGTTGAAATTTTACGATTCCGTTTTGGAATCACGTTTCCGTTTTTAAGACACAATGTTATAAATCAATAAAAAATATAAAATCATACTTTTTAATTTATATAAAATCTAAAATTTAATAGTAATGAAATAGAAAGAATAGAAACATAAAAATATTTAAATTAATACTATAAATTATTTTTATGTATTGAAGTTTTTATTAAAGATATAGCATGTATTCAAATATATTGTATCAGTTATTTATGAAGTACTAAAAATAATTAATATAATAATTTATTTTAAATTTATTTTATATGTATTTTCACAGTTTTAATATGAAATCATTTCAAAATTATTATAATGAACAAATGACTTATTTTCAATTTAAGTCATATAAATTTTAGTCTTAGATTTTATAAAATTTTCTTATATATATATGGATATACGCTTCCAATACGTTTTGCTTCCTAATTTTTAACATAGATTGTTATTCGTAATTTCTAGTTAATGTTCAAAATTCACTATGCATAATTTCATTATTAATAAAATTTTGAAAAAAAAAATAATACACGTTTTTCTTACAATAATATAAAATGTAAAAATAATTAAATAAAACAGGAAAATGCTTATATTCTTTGACAAAAGTAAAATAAAATAGTAAATGTAAGACTTGAGCCGACAAAGGCATCGTGTAAAAGTAATATCACAGTGTCCGTTCAATCCCAATTAATCACGTGGCCACCAAACCTAGTTGCAACCCAATTGGCTTCTTTGGATTCTTTGTTTTCTTTCATGACAATTCTTTTTTTATTTGTAGACATCAACTAACATAAATATCTAACATGAATTTTAATTCTTGGTAAAATTTTGAGTTAACGAGCTGTATACAAAATTTGATTATAAGATTTAAGGAATCAAAGTAAAATTTTAGTTTAAAAGAGTAAAATTTTAGTTTCGTTGCAAGATACATATAAGTGATAACAAAGAATAAGTTATGACAAAAATACGTTTATATTGAATGTGAAATTTAATCCACTAGACACAACAAACCACACCAATCTGGATCCAACTTAAGCTCTCTGTAGCTGTTTCTTTAAGAGGTTCACATAATCACTAACCTAGCTCTAATTATGTTATTCCCGTGACTATCCCTGTAACATGTGGAAGAGTAGGAAATTATCACCGTTTTGAAAACCGTATCTTTACTGAACGAAGAAGAAGTTTCCCTTAAAGCAGTAAGACATGTTGATGTAAAATATTTTCATATGTTTATTTGGCATGATAAAGTTTATTTGGCATGATAAACATTAAGAAAATATTAAGTAACTATTTATACAGATATAACTATAAAATTATTTGATACAACTTTATATCATCAATATGAAAATAAAATGAAAAATTCAAAATTATATAAAACTAAAAACTAAAAACTAATTTATTTAAACAGATATAAAAAACAATATTATTTTTTATGAAATATTTTTAAATTTATGATTTTTATTTTTTAACTTGAATTTGAGAAACCAAATTTTAAAATCAAACTGAATCATTGGTTTTAATAAATCTGACTAACTCAAATCCAGTTTTATCACAACTAGGGACCGAGGGAACGAGTCCGGTTTTCAAACCACTAGACAAAATCAAAAATATTTGGTAGAAAACAAATGAACGTAGATGCATATGGAAAGTAATTCCAGATAAGGGCCTCTTACAATGTAATGTGAACGAATTCAACGAATGTGCTAAATCTGAAAGCAAACTCAGATATGTAGATAACATACAAAAAGGCGAAGATGAACCTTTTGATTTTAGTTTTAGGGTCATCGACTAGACTGATGTTCTCTTTTTATACACAATCCATCTAAACCCTATTTCATATGACCTTAGATGAGGAAGACAAGTGTCATCCTCTAATCTTATCTACCATGAGTTCTTTGATTCGTTTTGTGGTCTCGATTGCACATAGCTTTTTCCATACTACTTTGGGAGACACGTCCTCTGTTTTCGACAGATGATTGTTTGTTGCTCAAGTGAGATGAATTCTGCACTGGACCGTGTTTTAATTTGGCCCAATGTTGAGGTGAGAACAACATCTGGTTTCCATATCTTCTGGCCCAAAATTAGAGACTCGTTTGACCTGAGTTACTACTTTGATCATATCTTACAGATTTAAAATTATTTTTAAATATACAATAATTTAATTATATTCGAATAAATTAAATATGATCATGACCAAATATCCAGTCTCTTCTCGTGTGTCCATAATACCTCTTAATGTATATTTAATGAAAAAATTAGGGAATCTTTCAAGAGCATTTGACACTTTGGAGCATTTTGGCTCTTACAAAGAAGTATATGCCTTATAAGACTCAAACTCCTATGAATCTATGGTGAAAATGTGCACATATGAAATGTGATCATGCCAACGTAACTTTGCATGAAATATCGCATGAAATGACCTTTGATTTATCTTTCTTTACATCTGTCCCAAAGAGATATATAAAAATAAAATCATTACATTATTTATTTTCTGCATTAAAAGAATTAAAAAGCGAGAAGAAAGACAGAAAATGCGTAGGGAAGAAGAAAAGGTAAAAAGAGAGAAGAGAAAAACGCGTCTTTGAAAGAGAACGTCCCATTCCATTAGGCATGCAATGCGCGGCCGTGAAAGAAGCTCACTCCGCTCCTTTATTTATAAATATATATCTCTTTAATTAACGTTTCTATGTTTCATAAAAGTTCATTAATGGATGTAACAAGTCATTTTCAATTAGATTCTCTGGTAACATCAAACAAACGGTTTTGACTAATTACTATGGATTGTTGTTTCTTGAGAACGACTTGTAAACGACATATACAACATATTCAAACATGAGACTGAGATTTACACCCAAAAAAACATAAGACTGAGACGCTAAGACGTGTAGATTATCTTATAAGAAAAATATTGACTTCTCAATACTATTACATCACGATCTTTTTTTCTTTATCTTGAATTGGTCTAAAGACAGACAATTATCTTTATGTTATGAACTCCTGTAATTTCTTGAATCCTCTCAAAGAAAAGACCAAGAAAGAGACAAAAGAAGACATTAATGTTTAAGCAAAGCACGTAAGACTTTTTCAGAAAAATAATAAAAATAAAAAAGCACGTAAGAACAACAAATTATTACGTAATATACTATTATTTATTACTTCCAAATATTACACACAAAAATTGTCAAAATGAAAATATACTATTTCTTCATTCCTTTCTCTATACTTCTAATTCATAACACACTAGCGTACTTATATATAATACATATATACAAACATTGTATATATCAAGTAACAGAAAGAAAAATCCTTCTTGACCGGAGGGTCGCGTCTTCATAAGAATATGCACGGTGGTGGAGAAACAACGGCCACGGTAACTGAGGCGAGGGGGTTGAAGAAAGGGCCGTGGACGACGACGGAAGATGCGATCTTGACGGAGTACGTGAGGAAACACGGCGAAGGTAACTGGAACGCGGTGCTGAAGAACTCAGGCTTGCTCCGGTGTGGGAAAAGCTGCCGTCTACGGTGGGCCAACCATCTCCGGCCAAATCTAAAGAAAGGATCATTTAGTCCTGATGAAGAGAAGATCATCATCGAGCTTCACGCTAAGATGGGAAACAAATGGGCTCGTATGGCTTCTCAGGTTTAGTTTTCTCTCGTAAAAATCATTAAAAACATTTTTACGATCCATATTTGTTTCTTCAATTCAATAATAAATTAAAGAGTTCTAAGAATTTATATGTGAAATTAATTTTATCGAGTTAAACACAAATCTTGCATGTTCCAATGTTTTTAAAATCTCTTTCTTTTGTTTTTATTTAATTATATATATTTTTTGTAAACTATTGTAGTTACCTGGACGAACCGACAATGAAATTAAGAACTACTGGAACACAAGGATGAAGAGAAGACAACGAACTGGTTTGCCTTTATACCTTGACGAGATTCATCATCAAGGGATTGATAATGATGACGACTTTGAATTTAATTCATTTCAGTTCTCAAACCAAGACCATTCTAACCACCAAAAAATGATTCAGCCCACTAATTCCTCTAATAGTACTCCATCATCCTCCTCTTCATTCTCTTCTTCGTCTTCTCAACCTCAGAAAAATATGTGTTTAGATCCCTTAATCTATACTAATCCGGTCCTAAACCACATCCCCGATACTCCCATAAATCCTCATATGTTCTCTCTTTACAACAATAGCCTTGAGAATGAGAACAACCAGTTTGGTTTCTCTCTTCCTTTGTCCTCATCCTCATCGTCGAATGAGTTTTGTACTACCGATAAGAAAGACATTGTTGCTATGAGTTATAGTTCATTTCTTATCAGAGATCATGAGATGAGACCGAGTTCTTTCCCTTTAGGACTAGACAATACTGTCCTAGAGCTTCCTTCAGTCCAAACACCGACCCATTTGCTCAGTTCTAATACTATTATTGACAATGGTGTCCATCTTTATCCACCTACGGGAAACAGTGGATTGCTTGACACCGTTTTGGAGGAGTCTCGAGCCTTGTCTCGCGGTAGAATCTTCAATGACGTTATGGTTTCTTCTAGTGGTTTATGTGAGGATCAAGACAAGAAAGTGGAGACTGATTTTGAGAATCGGTTGATAGATCATCTAAATTCTTCTCATCAATCATCATCAGGTAAGAACTTGTATATGAATTTAAACCATTTTCTATTATACATATTTTCGGCATAACCATTCATCTATATTTCTTAGGAGCCTAGTAGATGTGTTTAGTCCGGTTAAGTTTTATATTTCCTGTTTTAAGGAAACAGTAATAGTTAAAGTGAAACCAAAGCTAGTATGGATCTTTGGTAATATCGAACATTGAACTTTTAAAATCTAAGTAGTTATTTAGTTTTTAATATCTTTTGTTAAATGGACAGAAACAACTCCTAATCTTTACAAGAGGTACAATGAGCCAACGATAGTGAAGGCAACAATGGACGATGATGATGCCATACTGATGAGCCTTATCAACAACCTCCCTTCAACCACACCGTTACCTGAATGACTGGTACCGGATGACAGAAATCCAAACAGAGGCATTAACGAGCGGAATCTTGACAGGAAACCATTAAGGTGACAGCCGATTGGAACCACAAGAGGCACCACCTTCGTCCGGCACTGTAGACCCTCTGGCCTTGTTGGGGTCATTGTTACTGAGGCAACATGCCTAAAAACTGCTAATCCGGAGAGTTTCCCCATGAGCGAAACCATTTATTTGGTATTTTGAAATCAAGAAAGGAGAAAAGGCTATATTTCAAAGCTTAATTTGTTTCTGCTTGTGTAAATTCTTTTTAAGCATTATGTTTGGGATTTTCTCTGAACTTTATGTTAACATGTTTTCAATTGAAGGGACTAAAAAACAAAGGCAAAATTTAAGAGAGATGGACTTGAGCTTATGGTTCTCTTTTTGTAAACTCATGTCATACTAAATGAAGGTACTACTGATAAACCCGAGTACGTGTACCACTTTAAGAGAAGCTCTTTCGTGATATTCAAGGGTATCTCGGTAATTGAAAAATAAGACAAAAAATTAGAAAATGAGAAAAATACGAGAGATACATGAGATAAGTTCTCATAATATATTAAAACTCTTTAGAATCTATCTCTATATACACAGCCTAAAAAATGAACTTATTTTTAAAGCATTTTGATTTATTTTTTAAAAAGTATTAGTTTTATTTGGAGTAGAAACCTAGTTTAGGACCCCAGATGATAAAGTTGTTCTAGATCTACATTTTTAGATGATTTTATTACCCCCTAGGACACATTATGAGTTTCATATATCAAGAAAAGACACAATCCACTTGAAGAGCACTTCTTCTCTAGTCAAAGACTCCACTGCCCCTAAGACTAATCGAAACTAAACCGGTTGGTTTCGCCTCAAACCAAAAAGTTAAACCAATATCCATTAAACCAAACCCCAACCCTTGTCTGTTCATTTTCTTTCATTTCCCTAATTCTCGCACTCTATCTTTCTCTCCCAAAGAAGCGGCGGCGACGACGAACCCTAATTCCCGAAGCTCGCCTATCTGTTCGTTCAGTCCCATGATTTACCAGTTTGCCGGTTCCGACTACTCTTAAGTTCTTCTCTAGATATGAAAGGTACGATTCCTTCGACTTTCTGGGTTTTCGATTCCTTCGACTTTCATACATATTTTGAAGTTTTGCTATCGTTTGACTGTCATTATAACAATGTGCTTCCAACCAGAGTCTTTTCTAGGGTTTGTAATTGTCTTTTTTAGGGTTTGTGATCCTGTTTTACTTTTGTTTACTTCCAACCAGAGGCTCACACTGTCTGTCTGTTTTCTTTTGTTTTTGTTCTTAGTTGAGTTCTGTTTTTATACTCACGTACTGGAGATCCATTGTTTTGTAGGGCAAAAGAAGAGTAAACCCGACAAAAGGCTCCCATCCAGGCTCTTCGCGACAGATCGTTTCCCCACCGGTCGACATAACATTTTCTCCAAGCCAGACATTCTACCTTTCATTCAGAATGTCCTAAAGGACACGGACGAGCTGCAGTACATCAAGAACTCTTGCTTCGGAGGGCTGTTTGATCTCCCTGCACGTCAATGTCCTGTCTCCTGCAAACTTATCCACGCCTTTCTCACCAGACAACTTCTTTGCGAGGACAGGCACACCTTGTGGTCAGTTTTTGGAAGCGACGCCGTTCGTTTTGGGCTCCAAGAGTTTGGCACCATCACAGGGTTACCATGTGGTGATTTCCCTGCAGACTACGAGACCGAACTAGAAGACCAGAGCAAAGCCAACAGTGATCCAGACTGGATTAGGCTGCTCGGGAAGAAGAAGTTTGTCACTATTGCTGATCTTCGGCACAGACTCGAGACCGACATAAGGATGCCACGGCGCAAGAAGTTGCAGATAGCGTTGATACTAATCGTCGACGGTGTCCTTATTGCTCATCAGCAGAAGACACGCCCTACTCTGAAGTATGTCAAGATGGTTCAGGATGTGGACGCTTTCTGCCAACACCCCTGGGGCAGAGAATCATTTCTCAAGACCATCAATTGCATGAAACCGCCATTGGATTGCGAAGATCCTGCTGGTGAGCTTGTCAGTCTGCTGAAACAGGAAACATACCGGCTTCAGGGTTTTCCCCTAGCTTTGCAACTCCTTGCATTTCAGGCCGTCCCTAGATTGCAGTCCCTAATCCCAGCCCCCTTAGACACGCTATCAATAAGTGATCTCGAAGAACCCCATCTTCCTGTGCACGCGAACATCAACTACAATGACATTCTACGCGTGGAAGCTGAGCAGGATGTAAGTACTCGAATTACTTTCTCAATTTTTGGTTATTTTTTCAGAACTCAGTAAGCCTGTTAGTTTCATGTCTTGTTGCAGAATATAATCTATATATTTACTGCTGTTAACTTGTCTGATCGTTCTGTTATTTTTTCATTTGTTTATGCAGCTTGCGGTGACCTCTCTGATACCTATCCGCATGCAACCACAACAGGGATGGGGTGTCTGGCCTGGAACCGCAGTTGACGCCCGTGTAACCTACATGGAGAGCCTCATATCGAACAGCCACCCATTCAAGAAGCATCTATGGCCTGGGGGTTTTGGGGGCTGTCCTAAACTGATGTATAAACCTCTGAAGGAGCAACCAGAACCTAGGAGGCATGTTCTGAAACCCACCAAGACCATTATCAAACCATCCTCTTCCCGCAAGCAGAGAAGGATCAGCAACTACTTCCCTAGAACAGCTTCGAATCCCAGCAACACCAACGACCAGATTATCGGATTGTTGACTACGGTTTCCTCCCAGGTCTCAAAACTTCAGAAAGATTTCAAGGCGATGCGGCAGCTGATCAAACGCAAGAAGACACGGAGCCACAACACGCGAACAACTTTTCACAGAGTCATATCGTGTGACCGCAAAGATAATCTTCAATCAAGAGGCTGTCAAACCGAAAACGAAGAACAAATTACAGAGGCTAAAGCACCTACAACAGTACCTTTTCTATCTCTTTTATCTTTAACAACAAAGTATGCTATTACACATAACGAATCTAACTATTATCGTCCACTCGTAGGAATCTCCTACACCTATGGAGGAAGACCTGATTCACTGCAACTCACCTGTTATCAGCCAATACGGAGCTCAGCAATACGGCATACGAGAACACAAATCCCCCGTCCACATGAACCTTGCACACACAGACCTGGAACCAATGGACACTGAACACAACCTTCCTGAACACAAGAGCCCTGCACACAAAGATTCTGAACCCAAGGTAACTGACCTCCGACTTCCTCTCCACAACTCTCCAGAGCCCACTACTTCTGTTCCACCAGTTCCAGAAGGCACTACACCAGTAAAGTCCTTACCACTCGCAGCTTCTCCCTCTGCCACTCCCCCCTGGCTGTACACTCCGGAGTCGCCACCTGTCATATACAAGTCAGAGATCTACACTGCTGCTGATCATCCTAACAGTCCTGCCTTACACCACCTCCTCAATGAAGGTCTTGAAATTTTCGATCCAATAAGTCCTGACGCTTCATCACTTGAAAACCCACGTTACGACACTTCAACGAGAAGAGATGATCAACCTCCACCACATCCTATCACTCCAGATACCTCTCCCACGAAAAGCAGCGGGTTTGAAGAGCATGCGGCCACAGTTAACGCCTTCGCTGCAACTGCTACATCCAGACGGATCTCAATACCTAAACTTAACTTCGACCAGAGTCAGGTACTGATCATTCTTGTCTCTTTACCGTTGTTTAGGCCCATTAGGACACAATGCTTAAGTCCACAAAATTAAGAGTTCAGGAGGATAATGCGACGGATGATTGTACTGAGCTGAGCGACTCATCGCCAGCAAGGCCGACCCCAATGCATCAGCCTTCCGAAGAGGAAGCGTTGCTCGCAGCTGAGCTGTTTTAATTGTACGTCCGTTCCAGCGATTTGCCTCGTTCCCCCCCTCCCAGAGACGATGTGGGAACGATTCGACTCCACTCTCCAAACAAAACAGCATGTGTAAGTGCAATCATTATTTCATTAGTAACGTTATAAATCTATCCGAAGGCCCTAACAGAATTACATTTTGTGTGTCTAATGTCTTTTCACAGGTTGCACATCACTCCCTCTAAATTTGACTTCTCCAACAAATTCGTGCTTGAGATAGCGGAGCCGCAGAAATGGGTTACCACATTTGTAAGTGTCACGCTAAAACCATCTCGATATGTAGTGGATGTTATCATATTGTCTAGTAGCTATTGGAGGTTGTTTAGTTTCAGATGAACACTTATCGCGTATGTTGATAGTTGGATTGTAGGCAACAATTATACAAAAGCATACGGAAGCTTCTTGGGATTTTTGGTGATTGTGTACTTGTAATAGTAGTTCCTGAAAGTTTGTTTTTTTGCTGTTTATCTTCATGCAGCACATGGAGATTTTGATGTACATGCTCGCTGGTAGGCACCGGGTACTGCTTGAGAGGGAGAAGCTTGCGTTCACAACACCATTCCTAACGTCAAGTATTCAGGAGGTGTGGAAGAGGTTCAAACTGATCAGAAGGAAAGACAGATTCAAATGGGAGAAGAACCTCACAGACTTGGTGCTTAAGCCGGGGGGGAAGTGGATGGAGGATGTTGTCACCATATACACCCCAATGATCTGGGGGGATAGACACTGGGTTGGCCTGGCGATAAACCTCGACATGGGATACGTCGAGATCATGGATCCCCTACCATCGCTTTACGGTGATAAGAAGGTTGTGAAGTTTATGGAGGCTCTACTCACTTCACTTCCCTACCTAGTCAAGAAGGTCGCCAAACCCCAGCAGACTCAGTTTCGTGGTCTTAAGCCCTTTTACTGGAAGAGGATGAAAGACATCTACATAAACGAGCGTGGAGGTGATTGTGGACCCCTTAGCATCAAGTTCATGGAGCTCCATGCTCACGGTGATCCAGATCCACAGATGTCAGGTCTCACAGACACCAATGTGGACGACATGCGCAAACAATACGCAATGGATGTCTACAAGACCATCGTTCTACCTGCCTATCATGCCCCACCAATGCCTTGAACAAAGATTGTGTCCTGTTACTGCTGTTGTTTCGATTCACCTCTCTGTCTCCATGACTATTTCTGTTTCTGTTATTTCTGCGTAGAATTCTCTTTGTGTTCCTAAACTATTTTCTGCTTCTAACTACTACTTTCTATCTATTAATCGTTTCCTAGTGATTGGGTTCCATGTTCACTTTGTTTTTTGTTTAAATCCTAGATTTTTGATCGCTCACTCTAAACTAAACCAATAAACAATTTTGAATCTTTCCAAAGATGACTACTCAAAAAACAAATTAAGAGTTAAACCAATTAAATATGTCCATTTCCGGTTGGTTAGACCGGCATCAACAAACCGGTTTTCTCCGTAAACACTTTCTCTTGCTTAAATCGTGTCATCCCAAATCTCAATTAGGGTTTCACCTCCTGCTCAGCTTCCACGTAGAGAACTCGTACCTTCATTCAGATCCCCCCTCCAGATCGATGAGCACCTCTTCATCTATGTCTTCCCGATCGGCGGCACGGAGGACAGTCCACGGCGTTCCCATTAAATGTTGGTGTGGCAAAGGACTCGTTGTCTGGGCTTCAGAAACCAAAGAGAACCCATTCCGCCGATTCTACCGCTGCGAAGTAGCACTTCAGGTAAATTCGCGACACATACAACACACCACCCAAACCACACTAACTGTTATGATTATGATATCGTTTTGACATTTACATTGATGATTTCAGAGGAAAACAGAGTCACATCTCTTCAAATGGGAAGACGAAGCCATTTTAGACGAAGTTAGGATGTTGGATGCGAAAATCATGGATCTCGTACACGACATTCAGACATTAAGCAAAACCGTCTCTGAACAGATAGATCTACACAAGGCTGAGTGTGTGTTCAAGGTGGATGAACACATCAAGCAGATGAAGCAAGAGATTCGTCAAGCCACAAGACAGATGAAAGAAGAGGTTGAGGCTATCGTGTCTTCAAACACGGTGGTAAAACCGCTTGCCGACAGTGGCACCACCCACAACTTTCTTGCTGCTGTGGCAATCGTTGGAGCAATCACATGCTTATATTGGAAGTTCCTTTAAACTTTTTTATGGCTCTGTAATTCTCATCATTTAATTATGTTTGTAGTAATGTTATCTCACTAGCCGATACTATTTAAGAATCAGATTATTGCTATGTAAGAATCTAAAATGTTTCTCAGTTTCCAGTAGTGTCTTAATGCTTACTCCCTTGTGTTCGGTTTACAATTTGTGGACGCAATTGCTGTGTTCGGAGAACGCCTGTACTGTCCGAACACAAATTGTCATAAGAGGAAGTTGGTTTACTCTATTCTTTACAACTTTCTGTAGGTTTTCAATTCCTTCATTCAAAAGATAAACCAACTCCTAACTTATGCTGTTTTACCATAAATACACCAAAATATGGAAACAAGTTAAACAAATTCCTAACTTCAAAACATGTCTCAAAAACCACAATAAACTCCCAAAACAAAAGAAATTCTGTTATCACAATCCTTTCCACAACTTAAAAAAAACTTTTCCGCAGATAACCAAATTAAATTGATTAACTATGTTTGAGCAAGGGAAAGTAACAAGATTCCCTCATCCAAATGAGTGTGCCAAGCCCACATTTGATAACGGCAAAAAACGAAACGCGATACAAAACTCTCTATATCGGTTCGGTGCAACGGGTCCTGTTGTGCCCGGTTCCACCGCATCTTCCACACCTGTTAGGAATTAGCTTCTTCTTCTTAGTCACCTGCAGTTTGTTATCCAAGCAACCATTATAAGCGGAGTTACCCAAAAATTGTTAAATCAAAATAAAAACATATCATCTACGCACACACTTACTGGAAATTCACCAGTGGAAGCCATCCGGTTCTTCCTACGCCGGCCTGGTGGCCTTGACGTCAAAGGCGGCATCACCACCTTCTTCTTCACGTCTTCAGGGACATCTACATCTTTTGGATCTCCTTCGGGACTGATTAAACCAGCATATGTCTCTCTCCAAGTCGTTGTCTTGTACCAGTGACCAACCAAGGGTTCATATGTCAATCCCAAGCTGTCGGCAGCAATCATGGCATGACCACAAGGTATCTGGATCCTATCAAAATACTTGCAATCACATTTCTTTTCAGCAAGCATCACACGTTCCTTACTACCAAACTTTCCCACAATCTCGCAAGTCCAATTAGATACCGAGTTCACTTTGCTACCCTTCATGGTTGCCATGTTCTTAGTCATCTCTTTATCCACCTCAACGCTTACCACCCCTCTATGCTTCTCTGCTTTCTTTCTCCTTGCAGAGAACCACCTTGTCATCATCCTTTGAATGAAGATTACCAATTCCATGATTGGTGAAGACCTTCCTTCCACCAAAGCGTTGTTGAGTTGCTCAGCAATGTTACTAGTCATAATATTATAACGTTCACCCGGGAAGTTAGCCCTTGACCAATGACCAGACCCTATATTCCCCAAGTACACACCGCATGCACTGTTAGTTGCTCTAACCTTACTGAACTTATCTCTGTAATCCCTTATCCTGTAAGCAGTTGCAGCTTCAGTTACCATTTTCGCCAAGTGTTTGCTTGAGTAACGCGAGTTCACGTTCCGTGCCAAATGAACAATGCAGGCACCATGTTGAGCGGATGGGTAGACACATTTTACAGCATTGGAGATGGCTGTGGCACGATCAGATATAATAGCTAGACTTGGAGAATCAGCTAATATGCGTTCAACCTTCTGGAGGAACCAAGTCCACGCGTCCGTGTCCTCACTGTCCACAACAGCAAAGGCCAAGGGGAAAATTTGGAAATTTGCATCCTGTCCGCTAGCAGTAAGCAACACTCCCTTGTACTTACCTCCTAGGTGTGTACCATCAATCACAAGCACACGACGTAGATGTTTAAACCCAGCAATTGATGCACCAAAAGCAAGGAACAAATAAAGAAAGCGCTCATCTCCATCTTCATCCACCTCAGTCTCCAAATCAGCAACCGTCCCGGGATTAGCAAGTTTCAACATGTGTAAATACTCGGGAAGCTTCAGGTATGAGTCTTCCTCTGAACCATGAACACCAATAACAGCTTTCTCTTTAGCCCTGTAGCACTTCATGTAAGATGCTGTCACTCTAAGATCTTCTAGCACCATTTTCTGCAACTCAGTAGCCATAGGTCCTTTACCAGTCTCACCAAACTTAGATTTGTACACAGCAGCAATAACCTTAGAGGTAGCTTTGCTCTTATACCCCTGTCTTGACTCAATTGGGCATCGGTGGTCTAGTTGAGCTTTCCTTATCTCATAATAACCACACCCCCTGATCTCATGAGCTGTAACACGCCAATCACAATGTTTATCAGGGCACTCAACCACAAATGAATCAACCTTGGTTCTTGTCTGCTTGAAATGGAACTGGTTCTTAATAGCATATATAGCCAAAGATATCTGGCAATCTTCCTTGTTCCCAAAAACCTTGCCAACATAAATTCTCCCATCCCTCTCATCCAAGTCCATATCAGGTATCTCTGGTGCAGCGTACGTTGTATCATCAAAGAGCGGAGGTATATCAAACTCCTCGTCATCCACTTCTTCTAGTTTTCGTGTGGACGCACGTCGCGGCCTATCCACATTCACACTTGCATCCACACCACGAAGCCATGGATTTTGCTTGCGCAAGTCTTCATCTTTACGAAACCTAACGCCACGGCTTGACCCACCTACCTCAGCAACATGTTCAAATACATCATTTGTGGTACAGTTGTAACGGCGACCTCCACTGCCTCTCGTTAAACCATCAACAATTTCGTCTTCATTGTAGATGACGTTCACAGCATTTGATCCTTTGTAGTCAGAGTCCAGCAATGGTTTCCAGAAGTCTTTATCATATCCTCTCGGTCTGACGTCTCGCTCATCAACTGCTCTTTCAGTCCTGTCCTCCTCCCCTTCACTGCTTCCGCTGGAAACTTCACCTTCAACTACTCTGCTAACGTTATTGCTACCCTCCCCACCACGAGAACCTCTCCTAACTTCAGCCCCACCACTTTTACCCACGCTGTTCAACTCAGACTCAACTCTCTCAACCTCGTTTATAAACTCCAAATCGATAAAGTTCACACCTTTAGCCTTCGAAGCACCAGTAGAGACATTAACTCCGTTTGAAACACCAGAGACAGATGTTGCCGAACGCTTAGGAGCTAAGGAGACCGGCGTCACGAAGCCCATTCCAGTGTCATCAACATTGGGGCTCGAATCAACTGCTGAAATCTTCTGCTCGAAACGTACAAAAAGATTCATACAACCCTTAACCCTTAAGTGCTGCACGAAATACTTGATTGCTCCATCACTTGTTAGCTGAACTGGAGGTGTGCGAATCCCTGTGGCAAGCTCCATGCTACTTGGCGGCCAGTAGCTAAGAATAGCTACCCAACACGTCTCGTCCTTTCCAAACTCTCTCAAAACATAACCTCCAAGCTCTTTCACAGTAATACCGTCCGAGACAGGAACCAGTCTACCCATCTGCTGTTTGTCTACAACAAATTCCCACCGGCTTCCGTGTCCACAAACCCAATCACCACAAATCACCAAACACTGCTCCTCCATGGCAACTGCAACAAGGAAAAAACATTGTCAAACGGATAGGCAAAGATGACAAAACCCAATCGTACAGTGAAAACAAGTCCCAAAAACAAAAAAAAAAACCTAGTTTGCCTCTCTTTGCCTCTTCTGTCTCCGATGAGAGAGTTTCTGTCTTGCTCCCCAAAGCCGAACACAGCTGTGCATTAAATTCACGTCATTTTCAACCTCAACGCTCAATAAAGTTGTTCAGATCTAAGCCGCTAGTTCAAAAAGGTTTCATCTAATCCAACGGTCAGTTACAAAAAGCAACAAACCTCATCTTTATTGATATCAAACCGATTCGAAAGCTTCTAAACCGAACACAAAAACCAAACCAAAAGCGGGTCTGCCTTAAGTGAGGGTATAAGCGCGAAAGCACACCGCTACAGACAAAAAAATGTGCCTCTCAAGCGCAATCTGCCTCTCAGTGTAACGAAAACTCAAAATGTGCCTTTTACGGCAATCAACTCTTTTTAGATCTCATGGTAGCTATTAACTAGAAGTTTCCTCCGGTGGAACTCTAAGGAATCACTCGGGATATCAAGTTTCTGTCAGTTTCATTTTTTTCTTGTTTTTCACCTTTATCGTGAGATGTCTAAATGCAACTTCTTTGCTAAAACAGTACTCTGTAATCTCAACTCTGGCTCATTCTCTTAGTTTTGGGTGGAGTCCGTTCTCTTTTAATAATCAGTTTAAAAAAATGGACTCAAACCAGAAAAAACCGGGAGCCAGTTGATTAGCTTGTGTATGTAATTTGTTTTTACTGAGGAGAAGAATTATCACCGACGTTAGGAAGAGCTACTAGGTATACAATGGGGGCAGGGCAGGAATAATGTGATTGGGTAGCAAGACGACTTTGCTAGTTGCATACACTGCCGTTGGCTTATGTCATTTGCAAATTATTCCACACTCTTCCAATAAATAATCTCCTTAAGTTTCGGCACCCCCAAGAAATAATCATATGCAAGTAGTCAATATATAATTTTTAATCATTATATACAGGCACCTTATCTGAGTTCTGATATCACACTACAGTTCTTAGATCAGAAGTCTCTTTAATTCCTCTACAATTCACTTTACTTTTTTCTTTTATATGTAACTCCAGATGATCCTAAAGAAAGGGAAATAAAACGTGATCTTTCATAATATAGTTCTTTTTCTCAAATTTTAGGTACAATTCTATGAAATGTCATGTCATATGATATGATACTGAATCAGATAGTACCATGCGGGAGAAAGGTACTACTTTAAAGCTAAAATGCACACTTTCCGAGATTAGCATTCACATGCAACTAGAGATTATAGATTCTGGCCTGGTCTGATATCTGACATAACTGGTTTTAGAGCATGCCCATTGATCAACTCTTAGTTGGGGTTCATAATTTCATTTTTTTTTTTCGTTTGTTTTTTTGAGAAAAAAATAATAATAAGAGAATTGACCTATAGTGGGCCGCCACGTGGCGTGGGACCCACTAAATAGTTATCACTCGGTTCATCGCCAAGAGACGGGAATCAAAGAGTTCAATGCTTTTTGATTTTTTATTACTTTTTTTTTCTTAGACTGCGTGTGAACTTATTGCATGACCATTCAATGAACATACTCTTACATAGACCGACTTTAAAAATACTAATTTTTTTGTTAGTTTTAAAGCCTCAGCCAAGCCTACGAATGCGTACGGTATACCATTCACGACCACTGAGAAAGTTATATATATACTGAAATTAAGTGAAAAATATTGGCTAAAACCTTTCTTAGAATTAGAGGTGGACAAAATATCCGTAAAATTTAATTCGATTTGTTATCTGTTTCGATTCGATCCGAAAAATCCGGATATCCATAACTCTGTGAATCGAAGCAATACTAAAATTCAATATCCGTTAAATAAGGAGCTAATTGCAAATACTAATTTTTTTTAAAGATCCGTAATATACATATGCATATATATTATATATAAAATTATATATAATTTAATATCTCTATATATATATTTTTTGGGCAAATCTCTAAAATAGCACTTTTTAAGTTTTTATCACAAAATAGCACTCAAAAAATAAAATGACCAAAATAGCATCTTTTTATTTTGAAAATTTTCATTTTCATTTTTTATTTTTAAGAATTTGAATACATTACTAAAACACCATCCCTTAACTCTAAACCCTAAGGCTCTAACTGGTGATCACAAAGGAAATAACAGGAACAAAGAGGAATATAATGCAGATGAACAAAATAATAGGAATATTTATTCCTTCTTGTTCCTTGCCAGATTTTATAAGGAATATTTTTACTCTATAATTCCTTAAATTAAAAGGAATGATAAGGAACATTAGAAAAATAATATTTCACATGAATGGTGTAAAATTTGAGGAATGAAGAGGAATTACTCATTCTCATTCATTCATTTGGTCACCATTTAGAGCCTAAGTCTTAGATTAATCAACCCAATGGTTATAAATGCATATTTACCTCTTTAATAAAACTTTTTTTGGTCATTTTCTTCTTTGTAGGTGCTATTTTTATGACAAAAACTTGGTTTGGTGCTATTTTTGTTTTTTCTCATTTTTTTGTTATTTTATCCACTAAATTAATTATTTGTTCATTAAATTTTTAAAAGTACCTAGTTTTTAAATAATTTATAATGAAATGTTATTATTTTATATTAATAATTTTCCTTTTCTTTTAATTTATTTGAAAAATGATTTTTTATTATTTTTTACCAGATCAAAGTTTAGGTACAATTCTATAAAATGTTTCGATTAAAAAGTTATATTTTCTTATAGATAAACAAGGTGAAAGATGAAATTGCGGACAAAAAAGCTAATGTAGTTCTTCAAGAGAATATTGCCTTATGGCGATATATAATGGAGACAAAGAAGCAATTATCGCCAAAAAGCCACTTGGTTGCTCTTATATATGAGATAAGACGCCCGTAATAAAATTGGAGTAAAAGTGTTTGGTTCACTCATGCTATTCCTAGGTATGCTTTTCTACTATGGAATATGGTGCAGTAATCAGTTATCAACAAGGGAAAAGGAACCACAAAATGAACATTGTGTATTATCTTGTGTCTCACCCCAATAAAGACCCAAAATTGTATGTTCTTCACATGTACATTTTGTACTACGGTATGGGAAGATTTAGTTCAAGGGATACTGACAGAAACGATACACCGACTTCTAACGTGATGACGGTTAGAATTTTTTCCTAAACCAGAATCATAGTAAGAAAATGGATCAAGTGAACTGGATTATTTCATCATCAAATGAGATAGACCGAGTGCAATGTACAATAAAACTTGTATGTCAAACAAATCTCATTTACCACAACGAACTAGAAGTACTTATTGTTGAATATGAGATTTGATCTTTCCACAATGTTCATCATACATGAATTCAGCTTAACGTAAATGCCATGTTCAGAATCTCGTGGAAGAAGGAAAAAAAAAAATAATGAAGGAAAAGAAAATCATTGAATATTTTCTCTCTCTCTAATACTATAGAGAAATCCTCCAAAGGATTCATAAACATAACATGAACATACAACACAATAAGAGCAAAAAGATTTGAGTTTTCTTAGCAAATAGTATGGTTTAAGCCACTTTCTTGGTTTAAGAATATCTTTTGATGGCCTGCTTTTGTTCCTAAGATCTAGACATAACACCTTTGTAGTCAAACTGAATTAAAAAGATAATTTCAAATAACTAATCATCAAATCCTCCATAATTAGATAGATCGAATTCTTCTTCTTTTTTTATCACATTGAAACCAAACTCATTCAGTGCCAGAAACACAGAACAAAAGATATTTTGATACCGACGCGTTTGAGTCCAATACATTAACTAGAGAAAATATATAAAACACCCAAAGATCCATAAGCTCCTGCAAAGCAGAGTAGTAATCATCTGCTATTGTTGAGAATGGAACCCAAAGTTCCCAAAACAGCAAAAGCAAGGAGAGGGCTGACGTCGAGCGTGTCAAAGACGGGAGGGATGATGTTCCTGAAGAGATTGAGATAAGGATCACAAAGATCCCTAATGGCAGACAAAGGCTGACGATCCCAAGGAATGTTCGGGGAACCAGCTCAGCAAAACCCTAACCATCAACACACCACTGTAGATATCTAGCCACTTGGACAAACCAGCCGCAACAACCGTCAACGGAGTGTTGAGGTAACCAGCAGGACGGTCGCGAATCGCCGCGAAGAACAAAGGACCGGAGACTCGGACAGAGGCTTGAATCTGTGGGGATGATAATGTTACGACAGCTGTGGAGAGCTTCTGGACAAGGGCTTTGGTTAAGATTCCGGCAAGAACCGCGAGGGTCGTGATTGATTTGGTTGAGTCGGAGAAGGGAAACCGAGGAGAGGGTTTAGCGAAGAGTGTTGGAGATGTGGAGGAGGCGGCGGCGGAGACGGAGACGATGGTTTTAGGGTTTCTGAGGGAGAGATTAAAGGAGGGTTTGTAGGGAAAGGAGAGACGGAGAGGCGGATTACGAGGATGGTGGAATCTAGGGTTGACGAGAACTGAAGAGCGAAGGGGGAGGGTGTTGGTGTTGGTCGCAAACGCCATTTTAGTTGCTCGAGAAAAACAAAACCGATAGTAGTAGACAGACAACACGGGAAACAGACAGTTTGCTAAAGATGTAAGAAAAAACAACAACACATGTCAATTAAATTAAAAACTTAGCACTACGGGCCGTTAGTTGTGGGCCTACAAATGGGCCCACGGCTTATAACCGATGCTTTTGACTAAACAATATACAGATATGACTTCATAGCTCGAACAAAAAAAAAGCCAGTGACAAAAAGGAAAAAATGGGAATCTGTCTCCTGTCCGATCAATGGTTCTTGACATTTGCTGATTAATTAAACAATTCGTTGCTTTGTCGTAAAATTTTCACTTTTTTTTCAAGGTTATGCCTGCAAAGTGTTTGCTTATATTCCTCAGAGAACCCAAAGTTTTACTATTAGAAGAGAAAACAACTTCTTACGGTTTAACTGTGGTCTTTTGCTCTGTTTCGCTTTGCTTGTTTTCTTACATGAACTGGTAATAACTCTTTCCTTACCGCATTGTTGCCTTTTTCTCAATTTGATTGCTCCTCCTTATCACTTAGATCTTGTCTTGATTTTTCTCCTAATTCTACAGGTCACCAAGTTGATTTATTTCCTCTTGTTCTTGCCATGGGACTGATGAGCATTAACCCGTATGTGGCTATAACGGCACTGATTGTGGCCATTCTGGTGGTTCCAATGGGTTGCCAAAGGCCTCAAGTGGTGAACCTCGGCGCTGTTTTCACTTTTGATTCGGTTATTGGAAGAGCTGCAAAAGTAGCTCTGGAGGCAGCTGTCTCTGATGTGAACGCTGACACTAGCCTTCTCAAAGAAACGAAGCTACGGCTGTTTATGGAGGACTCTTCCTGCAATGTATTTCATGGGTCCTTCGGAGGTACCACCATGACTGTTCTTCTGTTTTTTTTTTTTGTTTCAGTAGTTTGTGTACTCTCATCCATGGCCCCATATTAGAAAGCTTCCATTTCGGGATAGACCGTCTTATTGGCTTGGTTTGGTGTAGAGTTTTGGTCCAAAGTGGATTATTCCTCATTTTATAGTATCAAAAAGGTGATTTACACTAGTTTCTACTTAGATGGTAAGAGCTAGCATCTGGAACAAATAGAGTCAGCGAAGAGCGACATTAAAGTGGGCTTTGATAAGCTCATATAAGATGTAATCCGTAGTGATTGGCACATCTATTATGTGTTGAACCTGTTATTATGGGTACATATATTGGGTTTCCAGATGCTAATAGTACATAGAACTCAGTCAGACCCAGTACAGGCTGTTCCGTACTAAAACATGTAATGGCCTGGTTTAAGTTCGAGCGGTTTTGTTGTTTTGCAGCTTTTAACGTTCTTGAGAAAGAAGTGGTGGCTATGATTGGTCCACTTTCATCTTCCATCGCTCATACATTTTCAGATATTGCCAAAGGGCTCCAGTTTCCTCTCGTCTCATTCGCAGCAACTGATCCAACTCTCTCTGCCCTCCAGTTTCCCTTCTTTCTTCGGACCACACCTAATGATGCCCACCAAATGTCCGCTCTTGTGGATCTTATCAATTTTCATGGTTGGAAAGAGGTGATATCAGTTTACTCAGATGATGAGCTCGGAAGAAACGGAGTTTTTGCTCTAGATGATGAACTGTACAAGAAAAAATCCAGAATTTCCCATAAAGTGCCCCTCTCAGTGAATTCTGATGAAGGATCCATTACTGAAGCTTTGAAAAAATCCAAGTCCCTCGGTCCTCGAGTCTATGTTCTTCATTTTGGTCCTGACCCATTGCTCAGAATCTTTAGGATAGCGCAAAAGCTGCAGATGATGACCCGTGAATATGTTTGGCTGGCCACAGACTGGCTCTCAGTTACTTTAGATTCTTCGTTGAGTGACAAAGGTACTTTAAAACGTCTTGAAGGAGTAGTGGGGCTTCGTCAACACATCCCACAATCCGTAAAGATGCAACAATTCACACATAAACTGAAGAGCAACAGATCAATGAACGCCTACGCGTTGCATGCGTATGATACAGTGTGGATGATCGCATCCGGGATCGAGAAAATGCTGAAGGAAGGAATCAACATAACATTCTCTTACTCCGAGGAGTTAATTCATGCACAAGGAACTAAGCTACACCTGGATAGAGTCAAAATTTTCAACAGCGGGAAGGTACTACTTGAGAAACTTCTGCAGGTGAACTTCACTGGTGTAGCCGGTCAAGTTCAGTTTGGTTCTGGTCGAAATGTCATTGGCTGTGATTATGAGATCATCAATGTAGACAAAACCGGTGTAAATACTGTGGGTTTCTGGTCTAAAAATCGAGGATTTTCAGTTGTAACCCCAGATTCCAGACACGCCCAAAAGAAGACTGGCTTTGTTTCTGATGAAAAGCTTGGTAACATAACCTGGCCTGGTGGTGGCCGTGAAAAGCCACGTGGTTGGGTCATTGCAGATTCCGCAAATCCATTGAAGATTGGTGTCCCCAAAAGAGTAAGTTTTGTCGAGTTTGTGGCTGAAGAAAATAACAGTAGCCATCGGATTCAAGGATTTTGCATAGACATCTTCAATGAAGCATTGAAGCTGGTTCCTTACAGTGTCCCTTACATATTTGAGCCATTTGGGGATGGCCACTCAAGTCCTAAATACAAGCAGCTTATTCAAATGGTCGCGGATGGCGTAAGTACCCACTTCAAAAATGCACAAAACTGATCTGAAAAGTCTAAGAGATCACTGAACATTCTCAGATATTGTTGCAGCTGTTGAGTAATTGCCCTGTTTTTCTTTTATTCCTCTGTTTTCAGGTATATGATGCAGCTGTTGGAGATATTGCAATAGTCCCCACCAGGTCGAGATTAGTAGATTTCTCGCAGCCATATGCTTCCACAGGCCTTGTTGTGGTGATTCCTACTAACGACGACAATCCCACTTGGATCTTTGTGAGACCCTTCACCGTTGGGTTATGGTGTGTTGTTCTAGCTTCATTCCTGATCATTGCCGTGGTCATCTGGATCCTCGAACATCGCATCAACGAAGATTTCAGAGGGCCACCTCGAAAACAACTCATCACAATGATCTTGTTAGTTCAGTTCGTAATATTCACTGAACTTGATAGTTCCTTCTCAGAGTTCTCTCTGACTTTTCTAGTCTGATTTTTCCTTGCAGGTTCAGCTTCTCAACTCTATTCAAGAGAAATCGTAAGTAGTGTCAATCTTACCCATCTTTCTTTAGCACCGTCAAGCAAGAGAAAAACAAAATTTTGATATAGATTTCCAAATCTGTCTGATACATATTTGACTCTAGATTTGTTTTCTCTATAAACTCATAACTGGGATCTTATTGCTTATCTTGTTCTGTCAACAGAGGAAGATACAATAAGCAATCTAGCTAGAGCAGTGATGATTGTATGGCTCTTCTTATTGATGGTCCTAACCGCAAGCTATACAGCGAATCTCACCTCAATCCTCACAGTCCTACAACTTCCTTCTGCCATAACTGGCATTGACAGCTTGCGGGCAAGTGAGGTGCCTATCGGTTATCAGGCTGGGACTTTCACTTTAGAGTACTTAACCTACAGTCTTGGCATGGCTCGGTCTAGGCTTGTCCCACTTGACTCGACTGAGGAGTATGAAAGGGCTCTAAAGCTAGGACCAAACGCGTTCGGAGGAGTAGCTGCCATTGTTGACGAGCTCCCTTACATTGAACTGTTTCTTGCGGAACGGACGGGTTTCAAGATTGTCGGAGAGCCCTTTATGCACCGTGGTTGGGGATTTGTAAGTACATTTTTTTTACGTTTCTCTTCATAAGAAGAGCACAAAAAGATTTGAGATTATGTTGTCTGTTTTTTTGTTTAACAGGCGTTTAAGAGAGATTCTCCACTGGCTGTAGACATGTCAACAGCGATCTTGAAACTCTCCGAGACGAGAAAATTGCAAGATATTCGGATGAAATGGTTATGCAAGAAGACTTGCGCAGAGAACTCAGATGGGAACACAGAGCCAAACCAGCTTCATCTCAAGAGCTTCAAAGGGTTGTACCTTGTCTGCATTGCAATCTCCGTCTCTGCGTTTTCGGTGTTTGTTTTCAGGATGATACGCCAGTTTGTGCGGTACAGACGGATGGAGCGAACAAGCTCGATGCCGCTCCCTCCTTGGTCGTCTTCTCCTACGATGCGTTTAAGGGAATTGGTGTTTGGTTTCGTGGATTTTGTGGATGAGAAAGAAGAAGCTATCAAGAGAATTTTCAAGAATGACTCCAACAACCCATCTCATGTTGTGGAAGTTCAAGCTGGTTCTGAGGTACGACAAAATTGATGAGTAGATTCCCTTAAAACTTTATAGAAAGAAAACTGTAATGTTATTAGATATGAGCTAACATGCAAGTCAACATTCATATCTTTGTTCATTAGATTTTATTGTACTGTAACTTGGCACATAAAAAGGGCGCAAGAGCCAATGATTGTAAACATGATTGTAGCTATATATATTTCAGAGTTACCAACAATTCTTATAAACTATTTCATTTTTCTTTTGGGGGTCAATCTTCTTTTTTTGTGACTTAGATTAATGTCTATAATAATGGCCACGTTCTGACAAGCATGAGGTCATGATTATTTTTATCCAACTTGTTGGAGCTTTTATCTTATTACAGGTTTTTGGTATGCTATCTTGTTTTCTCTGACCTACTATTTGCTATTTTATGATTTGTTTATATTATTTTACTGCCATCATCCATGGCGTTCTGCTCGTTGAACTGAATTATTTTAATTAGTTAAACTTTGTTAAATTATTAATTATTAGTTCCGTTGTTTCTTTCTGAACCATCTCTGAGATAGTTTCAGTTCTGTGGTTTATGCGGCCATTGATCGGTACAGAATCAAAGATAGTTTATACATTTTTATCATGTGTGTAAAATCTTAAGTCTTTGATTCAATGTTCAGCAAGTTGTCATGACACCTTTTGTCTTCTTGTCCCATTTCTTTTCTCTTGATGTTGATTTTAATGGTCGTCAGTGCCTCTTCGATTGGGTTCCTTTTTTTTTTCTCGACTCCTAATCATCATATGATTAATATCATGAGCCTGTAAAAACCAGTTCTTTTAGGTTCAAAAATCCGAAAAGATGGGAGTTTTCGTGATGATTAGTGGTGTTTCTATGGGACTTATGCTCCTATGTGTTTCTTCTGGCTTCTGGGTTTTGCCGACAGAAGGTGCAGGTAGAGGAAGTTTCTTAAGAAACTCTTCTTCTTCTCGGCCTAGCTCTGTCAATGTCGGAGCTCTGTTTACTTATGATTCTTTCATTGGAAGAGCAGCTAAACCCGCGTTTATGGCGGCCATTGAAGACGTTAATGCTGACCAGAATATTCTCAGGGCAACCAATCTCAATATTGTCTTCCATGACTCAAACTGTAGTGGATTTGTTGGCACTATGGGAGGTACTTTTTCATAGACTACGATTAATGATTCTGTCCTACTATTGTCTTAGAGCTTGTTGTTTTGATAAATCTCTTATTGGTATTTGGATATGATGATATGTTTTCTTATTGTGTAGCTTTGCAGGTAATGGAGAACAAGGTGGTTGCAGCCATTGGTCCACAGTCTTCAGGAATTGGTCACTTAATCTCCCATGTAGCCAATGAGCTTCATGTACCTCTCTTGTCATTTGCAGCAACTGACCCGACGCTTTCTTCACTACAGTACCCTTATTTCCTTCGAACCACACAGAACGACTACTTCCAGATGAACGCGGTCGCTGATTTTGTATCCTATTGCCGATGGAGAGAAGTTGTTGCGGTCTTTGTTGATGATGAGTATGGTAGGAACGGGATATCTGTATTAGGCGATGCTTTAGCCAAGAAACGTGCCAAGATCTCTTACAAGGCTGCGTTTAGACCTGGTGCAGATAACAGCTCGATCAGTGACTTACTGGTTTCTGTTAATCTGATGGAATCTCGCGTCTTTGTTGTTCATGTGAATCCTGATTCAGGTTTAAACGTTTTCTCTGTCGCCAAGTCTCTTGGAATGATGGAGAGTGGCTATGTCTGGATCGCCACTGATTGGCTTCTTACAGCTTTGGATTCAGTGGAACCGTTGGATCCCAAAACTATGGATCTTTTGCAAGGAGTGGTTGCTTTTCGCCACTACACACCTGAGAGTAACGAGAAGAGACGGTTTAAAGCAAGGTGGAAACACCTTAGAACCAAGGAGAGTTCAGGAGGTGATGATGATGGCTTCAACTCCTATGCAATGTATGCTTATGATACTGTTTGGTTGGTAGCTCGCGCTCTCGATGTTTTCTTTACCCAAGGCAATACAGTGACTTTCTCTAGTGATCCGAATCTGAATCAAACCAACGGTACCAACATTAAGTTCTCAGCGCTTAGCGTCTTCAATGAAGGGGAGAGGTTCCTGCAGGTCATCCATGAGATGAACTACACAGGTCTGACCGGGAAAATCCAGTTTGATCCAGAGAAAAACCGGATCAATCCAGCATACGACGTTGTAAATATTAACAGTAGAGGTCCACACAGAGTTGGCTACTGGTCGAATCATACAGGCTTCTCAGTAGAGCCTCCTGAGACGTTTTACTCTAAGCCTCCGAACACATCTGCAGAGCATCAACGTCTTAATGAGATCATATGGCCAGGAGGAGTAACGAAGACGCCACGAGGTTGGGTGTTCCCTGACAATGGAGAGCCGCTCAAAATCGGGGTGCCTAACCGCGTGAGCTACCAAAACTATGCGTCTAAGGACGATAACCAGCTTGGTGTTAAAGGATATTGCATAGACATCTTTGAAGCTGCGGTTCAGTTGCTTCCGTACCCCGTCCCACGTACTTATATACTATATGGAGACGGGAAGAGAAACCCTTCGTATGACAATCTCGTAAATGAAGTTGCTGCAAATGTGAGTCTTACTTGTTTGTTTCATTTACTCAGGTCAAGTAAATGGATACTATACTAACCTCTCTTTTTTTGTATTGTGTCTTTAGAATTTTGATGTAGCGGTTGGGGATATTACAATTGTTACAAACAGAACCAAGTTTGTAGATTTTACACAGCCATTTATGGAATCAGGGCTTGTGGTGGTAGCTCCAGTGAAGGGAGCCAAGTCTAGTCCATGGTCCTTCTTGAAGCCATTCACTGTAGAGATGTGGGCTGTGACCGGACTCCTTTTCCTCTTTGTGGGAGCCATCATTTGGATTCTTGAACATCGCTTTAATGAAGAGTTTCGTGGACCTCCTAGGCGTCAAATCATCACCGTTTTCTGGTTAGTTCCTAACATAAGATGTGACAAAGATGAGAAAAACACAAAACAAAGGCACTAAAGCTTTACCACTTCCTTTTTTGGTCTTCAACATTGCAGGTTTAGCTTTTCAACAATGTTCTTCTCTCAGAGTGAGTACTCGATTACAAACTGGAACCTACAAAATATCAAGCTTTCTTTCTTATATTCTTGTTCTTGCAGGGGAGAACACGGTGAGCACTCTAGGGAGATTTGTGCTACTCATATGGTTGTTTGTGGTTCTGATCATTAACTCAAGCTACACGGCCAGTCTTACTTCAATCCTCACCGTTCAGCAGCTAACATCTCGGATAGAAGGAATGGACAGTCTAATAATAAGCAACGAACCAATTGGAGTCCAGGACGGTACCTTTGCATACAAGTATCTGGTCAATGAACTTAACATAGCTCCATCAAGAATCGTTCCGCTTAAAAACGAAGAAGAATACCTCTCTGCTCTTCAACTTGGTCCCAGAGGCGGTGGTGTAGCAGCTATTGTCGACGAGCTTCCTTACATAAAAGCTTTATTGTCAAACAGCAACTGCCAGTTCCGTACTGTTGGACAGGAGTTCACCAGGACAGGCTGGGGATTTGTACGTATAAAAGCGGTTTAACCTTAACTCATTTTTTGGTCCTCCTTTTAATAAACTTTTTGTTATGGGTCATTGCAGGCTTTCCAGAGAGATTCTCCTTTAGCTGTGGACATGTCAACGGCGATCCTGCAGCTGTCTGAAGAAGGAAAACTTGAGAAAATCCGCAAGAAATGGCTTACCTACAGCCACGAATGCTCAGTGCAGATTGCAGACACAGAGAACTATCAACTCTCGGTACAGAGTTTCTGGGGACTGTTCTTAATATGTGGTATCGTTTGGTTCATAGCGCTCACCCTCTTCTGCTGGAAAGTGTTCTGGCAATGCCAACGGTTAAGACCAGAGGAAGAGAGTGATGAAGTCAGGGCGAGCGAAGTAGCTAGTTCGTCTAGATCAGGGAGAAGTTTGAGGGTAGGAAGTTTCAAGGACTTGATCAAGGTTGTGGATCAGAGAGAAGTAGAGATCAAGGAGATGCTTAAGCAGAAGAGCAGTAAGAAACTCAAAGCTAGCCAAAGCTCAGCTGAAACTCCATAGAGACGAGTTAGAATGTAGATGAAAAAAGAGTCACACAATTTGTTTAAATAGTTTAAATAAAGATTTAACGTTACTTACAAATGTAAATAAAATTTATCATAAGATTTTGTAATGGACCTTAAAGATTTTATCACGCAAGTTGTTATTTTTTTTCTTTGAAAACACATATCACACAAGTTGTTTAAAGTACTGTTTTTGGTAACCATCAATCCATCATGGCTGTGTTTTATGTTTGCATCGGAATTATCACCTTACCAAACATTTTACCTTCGGACTTTGGCAAGATCACAACTCAATATGGATTGTCAGTTAGTTGGGTTTGGTCAACACCTTAGCCACAGGTAAAAACTCATGGCAAAAACAGAGCCTAGCGAAGATTGTCACAACTGTGGTTGATCATAGTGGTTGGCCTTACATCATAGTTAGGTTTTTAGTTCGCTCTAATCAATTGCTTCCCCAATGACCCAATGTTTTGTCACATATCTGCTAATCTCGTTAGCCTTTTTTAATAGTTTCTTTGATTGTCTAAGCCATAATGTTAATTGTTTTGTAACTTTGTTGGTCTTTTCCATTGCTCATCGTATTTTGCTTTGTGTTATAATTATGTTGTTTAGATTTAACCAAAGTCGTAAAATTATAACGACTTTGTTAACTAGTCCCCGAAACTTGAGGTTAGAATTCGTTTAAGAATGCTACTCACTACTCAGTCAAAATATATTAATAAAAACCCTTTTTGCAAGATATGCGCAACAAAAAATTTACAAAAAAAAAAGATTTAACAAGAAGATACTAATTACCATAAAAATCAAACAAAATATTCGAAAACGAAAATAGCATGAGTTGTGTTTGGTTAGTTCATGTTTTCTCATACAAAACAAGATCTTGAAATCAAAAACTAAAAGAAAAAGAAAAAGAGAGAGGTTAAATCACAGAAGTGACACAAACAAACAGAAGAAAGAAGAAATGAATCTTTGTCTCAACAATCAAAACCACAAGATTTGGTGGAGAGAGTGTTGAAGCAATGAAGGTAAGTGTGGAGATAATAACGGGGACATTTATAGATACGGAGGTGAGTGAGAATGCTACGGTGAAGGAATTGAAGGAGAAGATTGCAACTGAGGTGAAGTTATCAGTGAAGCGTTTGATACTTGTGGTCAAGGATGGAGAGGAGAGTAGAAGACTGGTGAAGGATGATGAAGATGAAATGAAGCTGATAGATTTAGGAGTGAAAGAAGATTCTCATGTGTATTTGTTCTTTAAGCATCCTGATTTGGTTTGCAAGGAAGATAGATCTCAAGGAAGAGTAGATGATGCTTCTGTGGAGGAGGTATCGTCGGAAGCAGAGAGTAAAAGAGGAAACAAAGAAAAAGGTGAAGAGGCAAAAGAAAAAATAGACGGTGAAGAGGAAGATGTAGCGATGAAGAATGGTGAAGAAGATAGAGAAGAAGAAAATGGAGAAAAAACAAAGGATGATCATAATATTGAAGATAGAAAAGAGAAAGCAAGAGAGGCTGAAGAAGAAGAAGATGAAATGGATAGAGTTTCTTGATTTGGTTTGTTAACTATTCCATATGTATGAACTTCTCTTTTGTGATTATTTTGTCATAATGTTGCTTGTTCTACAAGTAAACAGCTTAACGAAATTCAGCCTCAAATTTTTATTACAATCTATAAACACCAACAATGTTTATTAGAACGAAAAGTACAACACACTATAGTTTGACGAACCATTTACGGGAGTACAGACATACGATATGCTTAAAGATACAAAGTTTTGAGAGAGAGGGGCTTAACGAACAGTAATGATGCCACCTGGATAGTTTCGACCAAACTTTTCCACGAACCATTTGTATTTCTCTGAAGAGAAGAAGATATGTCCAATAACCAATCCACAGAACACACCAGGTCCGCAGGCTATCGAAGCTGATATCCAGTTCAACACTTCTTCTTCTGACTCTGATGAAACTTCCTCGGAATCTCCTGATGGTGGTGGATTAGGAGCATGAATCTCTCCACAGATTACGTCGAGACCATAGAGTCCAAGGTTGTCGTCGAATGAAGAGCAACGCTGCCTTTGAAACTGAGTGCTCCGCGGAACAGGGCCTTGGAGAAGGTTGTGGGAGAAGTCCAAGTACGACAGGAAAGAGAGGTTGGCGAGATCACGAGGAATATTACCCGAAAGGTTATTGTGAGAGAGGTCTAGTGCCTCGAGGTTTGTTAGATTTGCCAACGATGAAGGGATACTCCCTTTGAATGCATTTCTTGAAAAGTTGACATGAAGCAATCCCTTCAACAGGCCGATTGATTTAGGGATCAGTCCCGTGAATTTGTTTCCAGAAAAATCGATGGCTTTGTACTCATGAAAGATCCGTTGAAACTCTGTGTCTACACCTTTATACATCATATCCATCGAATCCTCATAATTGAATACTTCTCCCAGGTAAACAGACAGATCAGTTTCCTCTACCGATGACAACATTTCATGCCAGTTCACAAAATAGTCTTGTGGCAGAGTCCCACTGAAGCTATTATGCGATACGTCAATGACTCGCAGACTTGGAAACCCGAGATCTGAAGAGATTGGACCATAAAATGCATTTGATCCGAGGAACAGAACGCGTAATATTGATCCCAAAGATATCAACCAAGATGGAAAAGTGTCCTTGATCTTGTTTCCTTTCAGATTCAGATATTCCATAGACTTGCAGTTGATCAATGACTTTGGAATCTTCCCCACTAGCTGGTTACGGCTAACGTCAAGTGATCGTAACCTAGTGGCATTGGTAAAAATATCTGGAAGGACTCCGCTCAAACTGTTGTTTCTTAGATTTATATAGCCAAGAGAAGCGGTGCTATTCTTCAAACACGAAGGAATGGAACCAGTGAGATGGTTGTTTGACAGATCCAACAAGTCTAATGATGTAACCTTACAGATCCATCGGGGAAATGCTCCTTGGAGTGAGTTTGAGCCTAGATAAATGTGGTAAACTAATCCATAATCTTGCACTGATTCCTCGAGGCTACTGAAAGAGTTATGAGAAAGCTTTAAGGTAGACATCCTCCACAAGAAACTCGGTACTTGACCTTCTAACTTATTGTAGGAGAGATCTAGAGACTCGAGGGAGGCTAACTTGGAAATAGAGCCAGGGATTGGCCCGTTGAAATTGTTATGGCTAAGATCTAGAAGGTAGAGTTTGAGAAATCTAGATATATAATCTTGGATTGGTCCATATAAGTTGTTATAAGCAAGCTCTAGAGAGTGTAACTCAGAAGATGAAGATGTATTCCCAAAATCTAAGGTTCCCTCGAGTTGGTTTTCACTCAAAGAAGCCTCTTGAAGCGAATGAATCATAAACAAGGATGTAGGGACATTTCCGACAAAAGAGTTTCCTCTCGCTATAAATCGCGCTAAGTTATGGAGTCCACTCATGTTAGATGGAAGCCTGGATGTGATGTGATTATAGGAAATATCTAACGTGGACAAGCTGGTTAAATTTGCTAGTATAAGGGATAAATCTCCACCGGAGAATTGATTTTGTGAGAGGATTAAATGGGACAGATTGTTGAAATTGGCAAATGAACCAGGAATGTTACCACTCAAGTTGTTTGAGCCAAAGCTCGTAAATGTTAGTTGGTCTAAATTGCCAATTGAAGACGGAATTTCACCTATCAAGTGATTCTCACTAAGATCAAGGTTTGTGAGACGGGACAGGTTTCCTAGTGAAGATGGAATTTTACCTACCAAACCATTACAAGAAAGGTCAAGATGATTGAGATGAGAAAGGTTTCCTAGGGAAGATGGAATTTTACCTTCCAGCTCATTACAACAGAGGTCAAGATGCATGAGATGAGAAAGATTTCCTATTGAGGGTGGAATTTCACCTCCCAAGTCATCATTACCAGAAATGTCAAGATGTTTGAGATTTGAAAGGTTTCCTAGTGAAGAAGGGATCTCTCCTCTGAGAAAGCAAGTTCTAAATGTTAGATGGTGAAGATGTTGGAGTTTTAAAAGACTAGTGTTTGCTTTCAAAGAGCCATTAAGAAAAATGCCCTCAAGGGTGAGTGATGTCACCTCACTGGAATTAGCACTGCATGTGACACCTTCCCAGGAACAGTGATCACTGCTCGCGTTCCACGAACTTAAAGAGGCATAAAAAGGAGAATCTTGGTCCAGTGCACTGATTGAGAACTCGTTTTTGAACTCCAAAAGAGCATCCCTTTGGAGCATGGGAAAAGCAAGAGTGTTAAATAGAAGGGAAAGAAAGAAGATGAGATAAAATTGGCTGGGAATCATCTTCCTTCTATTTTTCTTCTTCTCAAGTTTGTGTGGTAAGTAATGAATTGTGTAATGCTTATGGGGCTCTTTAAAGAGCTTTGGCTTCCCAAGTCTTGTGTCAACTCTTGTCGAATTTTTAGTTGATTTGTCAAGTTTTCTGAGATCAATGAATTGTCCCACACTAGCTCTCCCCACTTGGCTCGAAAGTCTAACTATTGACCCATTTCTTCCTCTCCCTTGTGGCACGCCATTATTGTAAGCCAATTGGCAATGCAGGGGAAGCACTATGATTACTTGCCGTGGCCCGTGGGTTTCTCAAATTAACTGAATCTCATAAGATTATGTAATGTGTTCTTGTCTACCCAACCAACACTTTTTTGTCTTAAAAAAATTCTTCAAGAGATTGAGTTACTTTGTTGACTTTTTTGGGCCAAAATCATGATAAAAGTATTCCTTCCCTGTTGACAAATGTTTCTTCTATTCACATTGCTTTTCTTATATTTTCAGTTTTGTTTACTCATTATATAACTTAAATCTAGATTATTTTCTTTTTGATTTAGCATGATGATACAAAGTCTAAGAGCACCTTCATTAAGGGTATCTAAGATACAGAGTATCCAAAAAATACAATAATGAGTATGTACATATTATATATGTGTGTTGAACAAAAAAAATATTATATATGTGTATATATCTGTAGAGTTCTAAGTTTTTTTTTTTTGTAACCGAGAGTTTTATGTTTTACAGGAAACGTAATCCAAAATATCTATATATTATATATGTGTATGTAGTTGAGAGGTTCTAAATTTTACGGAAACGAACCCGAAATATCTGGTTTTAGATACTCTAAAATAGTTATCCCAATGGAAGTGCTTTAAGTTGGAGAGGATGAACAAAATGAAAACTTCAACAATTATGAAGTGATTTTGATTTTGATTCTGAATTTTTTAATTCACTCTTGAATAATGATTTACCTAACACCTCATAAATATACAAATACACTATTTTTTAGGACTTCTTTTCATTATGCAAAGCAAATGTTGATGTTAATGGGAAATAATCGGACTAACAGAGAAATTAGAACCGCTAACAGAGAATTAACCGGCAACACACTAATTATGCAAAGCAAATGTTGATGTTAAAGTACAAGGTTGGGATTTGGCGGGAAATTAGAACCGTTAACAGAGAATTAACCGGCAACGCACTCAGCCGGTGATTTCAACTCGTGTGGGGTCTTCGGAAAGTTACGTGGGTCGAAAACTACGAGGGTCGCTCGGTAAAGTTTCGCGAAAAGTTTAATGGGTCGCGTCCGGTAAGTCGTTGGGTCAAAAGGCCAAAATCGTCTTCAATTCTTTCTCTTCCCTATAGGTATGCAAAGCCCGAATTGAAACTTCTCGCGACCCAACTTCACATTTAAAAACTTCTTATGACCCACACGTATAATGGACTCAACTAAAATCTAGGATGGACCAAATGGCCAAAAAGAAGTCTACAACATCCAAAAAAATCTACAGGGACCAAAGAGTGTAAAATTACCATTTTACCTTTAATGATAGTTTAATATCAACCACTAGATCAGATCATCTTTCTTCTAATGTGAACCGTTGGATTTCTCATCAAAATCTCTCTCCATCTCTCTCCCCCGGGTCCCACAAAAAAATTAATATATATATATTTTATTTATTTCATCTCAACTTCATTTTATTTTTAAATTTTGACCACATGATATTTCTTTTATTTCTCTTTTTCTTTACTTAACGCTAACCATTCACAACCACACAATTTTCTTTATCTCATTCTCTCATTCAACTGATACAACTAGTATAACTCGTAAACCTAAACATGTTAAAAAATTGTATAACTAGTATATAAATGTTATAATTTACACATGAAATAAAAAATGAATATTCTAATTGATACATGATGACAAAACTTCATCTATTTTATTTGAGTTTTTTTCAACTTTTTGTTAAGTTATTACATTACACTCTTAATTTTACACTATTTACTTTAAATTTTTAAGGTTTATTAATATATTAGCCATATTATTATGATAAACAAACATAAAGCATATTTTTACAAATCTATGATGATAATATAAATACAACCCTATAACTAGACATATTAAAAATTGATATAATTTTTTATTATATATTAAACGAGTATTACTAGTACAACTGGTACAACTTTGATATTTCAGAAATTGATAAAACGAAATTGGTATTCTATATAAGAAAAAACACTCATATATCTCAGCCGGTATGTACTCAAATAGTTTCTCTTAATTTATTTGAAGTTTTGGAAAAAAATTTGAAAATTATTACACAACTCCATAAGTTTACATGATATACCTTATACTTTTAACGTTTGTTAACTTGTTTGTCCACATTATTTTTGGAAAACGTACATGAAATGTATATTTACGAAATTGATGATTTCATTGTAACGGGGCAATGTCATGTAAACATAAACAAATGGTACCACTAAGGTAATTGTATTTATTATGTGGTACAACTAATATTTATTTATTTCACTACCAAAATACAACTATGCACAAAATTGTACAACTCAAAAACTAGTACCACTATGTACAGTCGGTACAACTAGAAAACTGGTACAACTACTTGTTGTTTTATACAATATTGTTTTAAATGTGCATCACGTTTTAAATATGTATCATGTTATAAATATTGTGGTTAAACATTAATATCGAATAGTTGAACTAGTTGTACCACCATTCATATATATCATTATCACTTGTCATTATTTGTGTATGGAAATATTATTTTGTGAAGCTCTACATTGTGCGTTACATGTTTCAAGCATCTACATTGTGCGTTACATGTTTCAAGCATCTATCCACACTATCTGGAGAGAACAAAACAGGCGCAGACATGGTGAAGTGGCGGTCTCTGCAGAAGTTACAATAAGGAGACTAGAGAAGCATATGCGCAATCAATTTACGGTGATAAGAAGAAGAGGAGACACAGATTATGAGAGGGGGATGGAAGAATGGTTTAGTAGAGAAACATGAGGAGTTTTTTGTTTTGACATTTTAAGAAGTTTTTTCTCTTATTAAACAAATGATACACTTAGTTGTAACAAAGGTCTTTTTTTTTTGAATAAAATTTAACATTCTATTCAAAAAAAATAATATTATTTTTAATCAACTGTTATAGATATTACCGAGTGGACCTTGTTTATTTGAAAAAAAATAAGAATAAAAAGCTATTTGAAATCATATTATAAGAATACAACAAAACACTGATATGCCATCTTTTCATATAAAAAAAAATGCAAGTTGCATCATGTTATTTTTATATATGTGTTTACAATTGGTCTATTTCTTATCATATTTTGTGTCCATGTGAAGAAAAAAAAGACTTTGGACAGAAGCCCTACCACTCAATGCTAAAACAACAAAACTCACTGGGAAGCAATATACTGATATGCTTGATGTACCAGCCAAGAAAGCTCGACGTGTTGCTACAATAAAACTATTAACACTACTACTGTGGTTAAATTAGTTGGACTATTATTATCATAATTCAAACACCAAACATGAACAGTTATGTATCATTTTGAATGCATGATGGCTTTTGCATCATCTTTTGAAATATACTCTTCCAATTTTTTTCTATTGCAACCTTTTCGGTTCGGCAATCGACTTCTTTGACTTCGAAAGCAAAAAAATAAAGATATTTTTTTCGTAAATATACAACTGGTACAAATTGTAAGTAAATAACTATACAAATAACTATTGTAAAATAACTACACGTTCTAATTATACTAGTTATACTAGTTATATTTGTTGTAGTTGTACTAGTTATACATGTTCTAGTTGTACCAGTTATACTAGTTCTAGTTATACTAGTTGTACTCGTAATACTCGGTGTTCTTCATTGTCGGAAATTTTGTACATTGAAGACGAGATTCGATTTTATAAGAGAGAAAATAGATTGAGAATGATGGGGAATTGATCTATTTGGAATAAGAATAAAATTTTGTAACGTCTGAAGAATTTTTTCGATTTTGATTTGGATAATGAGATGAAGAAATTTTGATAAAAATGAAAAATTTAAATCTGGGTTTTTAAGATTATGAATCTGGATTTTGTTATAGAACAAATGAAAATGGAGTAACATAGATCACCTGGATATCACATAATTTTTAGTTTGATTTTTGAGAAATAGTTATGAAAAATGGAGTGTTAAAAAAAAGTTATGAAAACTGGAGTATTACAAAAAAAAAATTATAAAAGATGGAGAACGTGAGAGTGATGTTTGAGAAGAAGGGATTTGGAAAAAAATCCAAATTGAATTGGATCGGGTTAGTGGATTAGGATAGTAAGTGGGTGGGTTAGTAAATAAGTAGAACTTCTTAAGTTTTATGGTCTTTTCCTTCTATTTATGATTTATTTTTAATTCATTTTTAAATAAAAACAAAACAGGTCAATTCCAGAATTTTTTGACCCCATGTGGTCTATCCCAGCATTTGATCCGAAATAATCACTGGAGATTTTATTCTGAAGAACAACCTCTAGACGGGAAGGTGTTTGAGAATTTGGATATCCCGAAATATGGGAAAGACAACTCAAAATATTTTGGTGCATTTGTTTTAATTGTGTGTGTGACCTTTTTAACATACTTATCACAACTGTAATTTCTAAATCGTCTTTCACCATTAGCGCTTGAGTTTTGAATAACTACAGACGTCTTCTGCGACCCAAGATTTTTCAAGCATTGATAGGTACTCAAAGTTGGTTAAAAGTATCTTAAATGAACTGGGACAATACTGAAAATTTGATTTTCTCGTCGTTATTTTAAAATATTTCTGCAAACTCACTGGTGGATTCCTGATTTCCTATTTGCAACAAATGTAAAAATATTAATTTTAAAGTGTTTGCATTCACCATCTGGAGCACAGAAATAACAGAACTTTTCTAAAAATATGTCATGAGACAGATATGAAAATTAATTTATAGTTAAAGACGTAGAGAAATACTATATTACCTTCGTTGCTATAATAAATTGGTGGAGTTAATGAGCACTGTGAGTATATAGACAAAGGTTTCAGAGGTTCTTTACTATATATTAGTCATTTAAAAAGTTTTATAGTCACGATATTTGAAACTCTGAAAATATAGAGAAAATAACTGCCCGCAAAGTGGTGAGCTAGTGGTAGGACGGCTCTTGGCTAAGGGTGCAACTCCCACGTTATGGGTTCGATTCTCCTCTCTTACTGTTAACAACACTTTGTTGGGAAGTCTGTCAATTGGGCTTTGGCCCAATTGGTTTACCTGATAGCCAGAAATGCAGGCGGCATGTCTACCCCCTATCATTAGTCGGAAAGCATTCTAAACTCGGGACATGCAGTGTGGTGGTCTAACTTGAATCTCATGGATCTCATGGATCTCATGGCCCATTCGACCCGAGTCCGTTCGGAGCTCATGGTGTCCGTTGAACCGTTGAACCGCGGGAGTTAGTCCACAATGTAGCACTTCGGTGCGTTCCTACCAAGGCTGACCGGATCAGCCGATAGGGTTTATAAAAAAAAAAAAAAAATAGAGAAGATAACTTGCGGTTGATAAAAAAGGGTTAATTATGAAGAAAAGAAAACACAGCTTGATAATAAACATGATACGAAATTCTGAGGAAAATAAGATTTTAGGTGGTTGGAATTTCAGAAAAAAAAAGGAGATAAGGAGGAAAAAATTCAATCGATTGCTTTTAAAAAAAAATTGTTATGTGTCAGAATGTTAGTGGTTAAGTGACTTTGTGTTTTAGTATATAAAAGATTTGTTATGAAATAATTTTAACCGCCACAAAAAAAAACTTATTTCAACCGTTAAAGCAAGACTAATAATATCATGACAGTAGTTACTGAAAATCTATGTAACCATAGCAGTTATTTAGCCTAATTTTATTGTCCTCCCGAGAAACTCTCTGCCTTGAGATTACTTAACTTCTGGCGGAAAGATAAAAGCGGGAACCTATGGCTATCCCGACGACGGCAGTCGTCAGCGACTTGAGAATATACTTCACTGTATATTTTGATTCATTCTTCGGTATCTCCAACAGATCCTTCATCTGCAATACCATTAGAACAATTAGGGCACAATAAATGATTAGCTCAGCTCTGTTTTGTCTAACGAACTCGAGATTGACAAAGATTGTGAACTAACCTTTATAGGTTGGTTCCAGTTCTTCTTGATCCCTTGAAGATGTCCTCTACCAACAACTGCCACGACCGATCTATGCTCACTTGCAACTCTTGACAACATACATGCCATGTACCTGAGTTACATAAATGCAACATTTTTCTATGATCATCATTATGATGGTGCTTAGGTGGAGAGGGGAAGACAGTACTAACTTATCTCTCTCATGCACGAGTGTATCCATGAGAGATGGAAACTCCTTGCTCATCTCTTGAACCACCAGTGTCAGCATATCCACATCGTTCATAGGATTTAGCTAAAAAGGACCAAAACAATTGAATCAGCCACTAACTCAATATGTATACTCGCAAAAGCTTTGTAAGCAAAGACTTTTTACCATCTCCTTAAGTTCCTCAGGTCTGGGTAGAAAGACAGGTTGAAACACTGAGCCGTACAAAAACTTTACTTTGTGCCATAGAGGCATCTTAGCCCACGTTCTCTTCAACGTGATCTGCTTCAACAGAAACTGATTAAAAACTGATATACCAATGCATAACGTTCCTTAAGAGAAAGGTTTAAGACACATATTCTTGAATGACACAAATTCACCTGTACTGGACGATCACCTAGAATCACCTTGCCACCATATTTGTGTGCCTCTTCATATGCCACACGAAACTCGGGACCAGGTAAAACATCAAGCCTGCTGGCGATCTAACATATGCAGAAGAACGTAAACCAATGGTATGAAAACATTTAAGCTATCATGAAAGACGATGTAAACCGAGGAAGCATGCCTTTGCAAGAAACCATCCGTAAGCTAATCCGAATGCGTTATGGTTCTTCTTCCACATGTCTATCATCTCCAACATCGTCGGAATCTGCAAAACCAAAAAGAATGGCACAAATAGACAATGATTCATTCCCATTAGAAAAAAAAAACTTAGCATTCTAGCAAAAAAATGGGAAGATAATGCACAATATAGACTATATAGTCCAGTACTGTTAAGATGCTGTAAGAGTTATGTTGAGCAAAACCTTCAAAGACTGAGGAGTGAGAAAAGATAATCGACTTGAACACAGCTCCACGAAGACAACCTGAAAAATTCATCAGACACGTACTTAGAGAGAAAAATACATGAAAGAGTTGACAGTGTAAAGAAGAAAAACCTCTGGTTTCATCAAGTTAATTATAGCTTCAACTTCTCGACATGATTCCTACAAATTAAAAAAAAAAACGTAAAGATCAAAACAGCTAAACCAATGCATATGAATGCTAATATAATAGTCCTATCAAGCAATCAGTTTATAATCATTCAGCATCATCCAACATTTTCAAAAAATTACAGAATCAGTCCCCAAGATTTAAATCTTTTACAACAAATACATCTCCAACAAATACACATCACAAGATCAAAACAGCTTAAACCATTGCATATGAATGCTTATCCAACATTTTCAACAAACTACATAATGACTTCCAATCTAGAGGAGCGATTCATCTATCTTATATATTATTTATGATTCTTTCCAACTTTCGATGTGGGACTAAATCTCTAATATTTCAATCTTTAACATAAAATACCTCTGAAACATGAGCAGTGCCAATCACATAAACATCGCAAGAACCTCCGTCCGCTGTGGAATCGCACGTTAGAACCATAACGCTTTCCGCGTATTCCTCAGGCAGTTCTAGTTTCGTCGTCTCCACCGCACAACAATCACCATCATCGTCGTCACTAGCATCAACGACCGAAACCACGCCGGTTATCAGTGAACCGGAATCGCTATGTGCTTCCTCCTCGTTATCCACATGCACTATGATGTGGCTATGGTCATCGACGTGAACGAATTCATCTCCGAGTTGAGCCGCCGTCTTCGGCTCCAACAGTATTGACGTCGTCGGTTCCATTCACGATAGTTAGACCACCACGCTGATATAACGCTTATACAGTTTCTCTTCTCGCCTTATTATATACTTGTTTTTTAATTAGTTTAAATTTTTAAAAATGAAATCAAATTAATTTAGCTTCTTTTTTTTTAACTTTTTAATATCGATGAAAAAGGAACAAAAGGGTGGCTTCTTGACAATATAATTAGTTGAAGTAAAATCTAGTTCCAAAGTTTATTTCTTCTTAGAGTTATATGAATTCTCATTGATTCAATGCTGCTTTGTGGAAACTTTATTAATAAATTGAGAATTTAACTTTTATTTTATTGATTTTTTATTTTACTTATTTTATTGATCTATTAAGAAACCGAATATTTTGTGGAAAGTTTTATGTATTCTACGAGCTGTTATCATTTAAGCGATAAATTTGAGTCTTTATCGAAAAAAGAAAAAAAACTGAGTCAAAACAAAAGGAAACAGTAATATCTATATGAATCCGATAACTTGGGATGCAAAATCAACATACCTTAACTGAACATGTCAGTCAATTTTTGGGAGGAGATTTATGTTATTTGCTAATGAGTGTTCAGTCAATTTTTGGGAGGAGATTTATGTTATTTGCTAACTACTCATATCATTTTAGTCAAACTAATCTTACCTAACAATTTTCTCTATTTAATTTTTTTATTGGTTAAAATATGGTTAAGTATCCCCTAGACTATATTTGAGAAGTGATTTTTTAAATTTTGCTTACATGTCATCTCTACAAAGACTCTCACCAAGAAAAATATGACATGGCACACTTTAATAGATGACATGGCTTCTGAATAAGATGACATGTCTTATGAATACCTAAAACCCTAAAATTATTTCTAGAAGATATATATACGAATCTTATATAAAACGTATTACATCTTTTTAATAAAGTTTAACGCCATGTCTCACATAGATAAAGAAAAATATTCTTCTCTTTTCACCAACACTGATTCACTTGAGGAAAAACTCAAACCCCCGCAGGTTCTAGTCGATGATGATCAAGAATATATCAAAGCTATTATAAAAGCAAGCTATATCAATGATCGTTTCAAATATTATGCTATCCTCATAGATGTCACCGTTTTTTGCAACAGATATATTATGCTATCTCAATGATTATAATTAAAATTTGATTATTTTCTTTCAGATTTAAATTTCTCCGAAGATCAAATTAATAGTTTAGCTTTGGGGGAGATCAAATCACTCATGCGTATCAATGGAAGCTCCTTGACCATATTTAAGATTTGAGATTGCTTAATTTCCTTCTATTGTTAAACGATGGCTTTTATTGCAATTGTATTTACCTTTTATGTTGTATTTTATTGATATTAATTTAAATTATGTTCCTTGGTCCTTTAAACTATAAATTCAAGAACCTTGAAATATATTATTACGTGCACATGAGCTACGTCTGGTGAGACCGTTATGTGTGTTTTTTGACACATGCAGGTCTCTTACCTACAATTCTCACAATGGTTAATTATATGGATACTTTTAATGAATTAAAATAATTATTATTAAATATTTTTGTTGATTTTTTATTTAGTTTCTCTTTTAAATTTTTTCCAAATAACGTATATAATAAAAAGGAAACTTTTATAAAGTCTAAAAGAAAATTTAAAAACGAAAATATATGTCTATGTAATATCAGTCAAATATTTTTACTGATTTTTTATTTAGTTTTCTTTTTAAAATTTTCTAAATAAGATATATAATAAAAAGGAAACATTTATAAAATTTAAAAGAAAATTTAAAACGAAAATATATGCATATAGAATATGATTTCATTAAAAAGAAAGTTCACAAAATAGTAATATTCTATTTAAAAATAACATAAAATATACTTTTAATGTAATAAAATACTTTATTTATACCTATATTTTCATAGATGAAATATATATATATATTTGTATATAATTTGATTTCATAAAAGAAAATTTCACATAGATAATCTTGATATTAGTAAAATAAATATTATTTATTTTAAAACAAAATTTTAAACAATACAATTTCAAAATAATAAAAATATTTTTATATATCTATCTATTTTCTTATATGATTATATAAAATAATTAAGTAACATAAACAAATATATGTTTAATTGGATACAAATAGTTTATAATTAGTATTATTGAAATTTTCATATATTTATTTGACTATAATATCTTTCAATTACAGCAAAAAATATCTAAAAATTATATCTTTCTCAAATACAATCACAATTGTTTTACTGTTTATTTTTAAGAGATATTAGATAATGAAAAATAGATTTTAACAGTAAACATTTTTTGATCAAATAATTACAAAATATTTTAAATTAAAATAACACGATATACTTTAACAAGGTAGATTTATTATATTTTATGATTATTAAAATTACATGTCTTCTTAATATTAAATAATTATTAAATTTGCTTTTAAATTTTATGTTTTTATGTTTGTGGAACTTAACATAACCATAATCAAAATACGAAAACAAATCCGAATTCAGATTTTTAAAATTATTTCAAATAAGTTTCAGTTTACCATTCAATAAATCAAATGCATAAAATTATTTAGAATTTATAAAATATTTTAATTACGGTATATATTGATATATGTTTCATGAGTTTATATCAGTTACTTATGTCATATTGATCATTGATAAATATATGAAAGTACATGCATATTAAACGATATATAAAAATAATTTTATATGACTTAACTAAAGTAAAAATAATTATATTTCAGTTTGAATATGAAATAATACATGCAACTTAATATATTCACAACATAAATAACTCGACTAATCCAACTTATATCTAATATCATATATTAAACTACAATAAGAATATATAATTTTATAGTAATAATTAATTTTATAAATATAAATTATAGAATGATTCAAAATATATTAACAAATGAAAATAAAATATTAACCAACTGTTACAATTTAGTTTTTGTAAAATTTATATATGTAGGCATGAGACTTCATAATATCATCGTTATATTAATTTATTGAATTTGGAATCCGACACATTAGTTTATCTTTTATTTCATTCTAAGCACAATATATCTTAATTTATAAATAATCATCCTAAAATATATTTGCATATAAAAGATAACCAACCAACCGAGCAACCTAAATGCAAATAATAAAATTAAACAAAATTTAATATATTTATAATAAAAAAATATTATAATTGAATTCAAAGAAATAAATACAAACTAATATATCAAAATGATAATTAATCGACTGTAAAAACAACAAAACTGACAATTTATAACATATCTAAAATTGGATGTCTAATTAAAGTAATATAATATTATTAATATAAACTATGCCTATAATTATAAATTAATATAAAATTAAAAATAAATAGTAATTAATTATTATAGTATATTTACTTTATATATATTTATATCCGTGCATGAGCACGGGAAAATCACCTAGTATATATTGATAATGAAACGGAGAAAATACTACTCAACGAAAACAATAACATTTTTTCCAGTCAGTCACAAAAAGTTAATTAATGTTAACTATATTTAATACGTATGGTTTTCCAATTTCTACTATTCTGACGCAAAGTGAACATGGTAAAACAGTCCCAACATAATCTTCTTTATAGCGGTTTCAACTGCAAAACTCGAATGGATTTGGATAGGAAATGTATACATAATTCATATTTATTTGATAATAATATAATCATAAAAACATTAGTATTGTTTATACAAATGCTAACAATTTTTTATTGATATATACTGTGTGTTTATATGTCCTAAACGATGGCTTATGTGACTTGTACTCTAGACCGGCTCTGCATAGAAAAACTAAGCAAGAATTATGCTAAGGAGGGATGATCATAACTTGCAAACCTACAATCCTTTTCCGTAGACCAACAAGAATATGCAACATTTATACAAAATAAACTCTAAAGCGTATTCTATTTGGAGGTTTTACACCTGACACAGATGAATTGCTAAAGTCAATCAAATACGTAAAACCGTTGACCAAAACAAAGACTTCCAACAAAGGACATTGCTTTTCTTAATGTTAATCTCGCTGTCATTGATTATTTCAAGAGTCTTTATTTGTTGTCATCAAATCGTAATTAACGTTTCTTCTTTTAAAGTCGTGTCTCTCTCTTGGGGGGAAGGTACCCCGATAGTACCAGTAATTAACAAACGTTGATTGCTTCTTCATTTTCTGGGTTTGCTGCGTTTAAAGTCTTCCTTAAATTCTTACAACGTAAGTTTTAAACTCAATGCAATGTTATAAAAGTAAAAGAGGTTTGGTAATGCGACTGCTAGAATACAAAGAGGGTTTTAATTCCTCAGGTCTTAGTCATCTGTCTCTCATCCACTACTAAAAGCCATCGACTTTTTTTTGTGATTCAGATTGAATCTTTTTCAATTTTTATTCAAAAATTGAATCTTTCCCCTTTTATTCCACAATTTTCCCTGAAAGTATCGATTTTTTTTCCAGAATCTTATTTTTTTATCAAAGTTTCAAAAAAAGTATCTATTTTTGTTTTCTTAACGTAATCTGGATGCAAATTTTCTTCAGGGTAGGAAGGAAATTGGTGAAAAGTTTCCTGTTTTGGAAAGGTTTCGTTTGTCTTCTTCTTCTTCTTCTTCAAGGGGGGTTTTTAAGCAGTCGGTGAAAGTTTCCTGCTTTTTGGAAGGTAACTATTTGTCTTCTTGTTTTTGGGAAAGTTATTCACTTTCATGGCTATTAATTATACTGTATTTAGTGGAGTTTCTTCCTGAGATTAGGTTTATAAGCTTTGTATTTTGTATGTTTTGAAGGTTTTGCTTTTTGGCATATATATATGTTTGGGGGTGTCTTTTCTGTGCCTGTGAATAATCCTCACTTGCGCAAATCTGGAAGTAGACTCATCATCACTAATCTTGGTAAGCACTAAGCACCTTCTCTTGTTTTTTTTTGTTGTTTATCTTTGGATACTAGAAAAGTCAGCTCTGAACTTAGTGGTTTTAAGAGAGAGTATAACTGTAACTGAGAATAAGGTTTTTGACAGGAGAAAATGACTTGAAGAACTCAAGTATGCAACTTGGTACAATTGCAAAATTGCGAAGCCCTTTAGTCCTTAGCAGTCTCAAGGTTCTCTTCATTTCCTCAAGTTCTGTACTTTCTGTGGAGTTCTGATTTTGCTAGCATGTTTCACTAATGGACTGATTTGAGATTTTTAAACCTTGATTCTTTTCAGGTTGCTCTGTATGTTGGTGGTCTTTATGTTTGTGGAAAGGTTGGAGATTTTTGTATTTTATCTTTTGATTTTGACTCCATAGTTTTTGAACTCTTGTCACATTATATGAACTTGCAGATTGGATGGGAATCTGTAATGAAAATGGGATTAGACACACGAGAACTGTTCTTCTATGAGACGTTTCTGTATTACAACCCTCTCCTTCTCATTGTAAGTCTTTTGTCTAATCAGTAAGCCAAACTCCTTAACGTGTGCTTGTTTCCTCTTAATATTATTATTATATGACTTTCAGACAATGATGGTTTGGCTCTGGGGTGTTAACTTGTGGGTGTTTTCTCGAACTGGAGTCGATTATGCAGCAATATTTTATCTAGGACCAGATCATCTTAGTCACAAAGAGATATGGAAGGTATTACAATTGCTTAGTTAAAACCTATCTTTATCCTTTTCTTTCATGCGTTTCTGAAAATGTGCTGGTGACTCACAGTGTGCTAGGTGGATGACGACGATAATATTAACTAGCATGACAGCATATCTGTATCTATACTCGCATGGAGATGTATCCTTGGCTGCATCTCAACCAGTGTAATAGATGCATCTTCTCTTAAATGCTATATTTTTAAAAGGTTTTTTTTTTATTCATTTGTTGATAGAATTTGACATTTTTTTTTATGTTTACAGATTGTTTTGTATCTCTCCGCTGTGATCATTCTGATCATCCCTTTCGATATCTTCTACATGTCCTCTCGTTACTACTTGCTATGGACTTTTTGGCGCATTCTCTTCCCTGTGCAGGTACATGAATACATTTTGTTTTTTCTTGTTGAAGATTCAAAAGTTGTTTGCTAAAGGTGTTGTCACAAACAGACGGTGACATTTTCAGACTTCTTTCTAGCTGATATCCTGACATCTTTGTCAAAGGTAAACACAAATCTTTTTTTTTATAATCTATATATGTTTTAAATCTTAGTTTCTGAACAACAACAAAGTTTATATGTACAGGTTCTGTCCGATTTGGAGCGTTCTGTATGTCGTATGGTCCATCGACAGGTCAGTGAGACTATCTATCCTCTTCCTTAGTACTAAGTTATCCATCTGATAGATTCAATCATTGCAGGTGGCTACTGTTGCATGGTTTGAAGCAGATTCGGTTTGTGGGAGTCATTCCGCTGTGATTCCATTGGTTCTTGTCCTACCTTATCTTTTCCGCCTCTTCCAATGCATTCGTCAGTACAAAGATAGCAAAGACATTGCAAACATCTGGAATGGTATGTGTAATAGAAGAAAAAAAACTCATCCTTTTTTGCTTTTTGTCTGATTTGTAGTAATATCTCTGCCCTGTCTATTCTGTTTCAGCTGGAAAGTATTTAACGGCAGTGCCTGTCATCTTTCTGTCAGCACTAAAGTACTTTCATCGATCAGGATACATGGACTTACTCCATTCAGCCTGCTTGGATCCTCTCTGGCCTAGCTAACACTTTCTTCTCTTTCTTTTGGGATGTTTTACGTGATTGGGATCTAAGGTAACACTTGAGTATATATAAGAACAGAGGGTTCATGTTTTGATCTCTTAACACTTTTTTCTTGCCTTGTAGTGTCTTCACTCGGATTTTCAAGTTCACCAAACCAAATCTATGCTCCCATCTTCTCTATGGACGCCGTTGGGTAAAAAACTAAAGTTTCTTCTGTCCAACCAACACTGCATGATGCTTAAAATTAGCTTAAATAGTGTGAATGTGTTGCAGGTGTATGTTTGGGTGATAGGAAGCAATCTAGTGCTGAGGTGGACGTGGACGTACAAGCTATCAGCTCATCTGCGTAACAACTACATCACGGTCTTCATCATCACTCTTCTGGAGATTTACAGGCGGTTCCAGTGGGCGTTTTTCCGTATAGAGAACGTGTGGTACAAGATCAACAACCCCAAGCGTACTATTACTACTACTTCTCATCAGACGAATCCTGTTTCGCTCCAAAATGATAACGGTGGCGAACAGGAGAAGTTGCTCGCACATAGTCACAACAACAGTCTCGGTGTATAAAAACAATGCAACAGGTTTGCTTGTGCTGAGTTTTTTTTCTTTTGGAAACAAGTTTTGAACAACAAAGCACATACACAGTACTACACTTTTCACTTGTACTTTATATAACCTGTAACTTCTATTACAGAGGAAGAGAGAGAGAGAGACGACTCTCTGATATATACATAAAGATGTGTAACTTTCATAGACTACTTCTCCTGGAATAATATAAACGTTATGAATGCACTTCCTTTAGGTGCAAGTCAACTAAACATTGCCAAGTCAAAATAAGACAAAAACTAAGGAGCAAGCAAATGTTTTTTGTTCCTTTTCAGATATGTCCCTGTTCACGCCACTTGTTTTGCAAGAAAGGACTCACCCATGAGCTCGACACTGCAACTCGGGTACAGCTTGTTGTAGAGATCAAACATCTCCGTGATACAATTAGACAGTTCAGGGTTTCGGAGCTGCGTAGGTACATCATCTTCGACGACAGCATCAAGCCTCTTCAAACTCGGGAAATAGTCCAAGAAATGCTTTATCAAGGTCATCTCCTTCATCGTCGCTCGAAAACCTTGAACAAGTACTAGAGATCATCTCTAAGAGATGGTAATAAAATACGAGTAAAAAACTGACCTCCAGAGAATCAGCATTGAAGGAAAGTATCTGAACATTTTGTATCCCATTCATGAGCTTCACCACATTGCCGAAGGGGACAACAACATTACCCTCATCATCAACCTCATTGTTTGGCTCTCTTAGTCGCTTAACCTGTTTATCAGTCACTATAAGATTGATCACCGCATGAAACAACTTGCTCATGTTGACTAAAGGATAGTCTTCCGCAACCAAGTCATAGTAGCTTAAGAAGAGAAGGTTTGGAGTATCAAAAGAGACGCTCGTTGGATTCACAATATATTCTTCACAGCCGGTGTCGTGGAGAGTTAGCCTTCTCAGGGTTGCACTTGACACAGTTACATCCGGCTCTAGCCACTCCATGCAAGCCATCCGTAGCTCTTCGAGCACAGGGAAAGAAGAAATAAACTCCTCAGTCTCACCACAGAGAATCAAGTCGGAGTCGATGTGAAGAATCTTGAGCATCGGTAAAAGGAAGAAGACTCTCCACCACGCCGACACCACCAATCAACACGGCGTTTACTTCTTAAGACCCCATCGGTTGGGATTGAGTTTCCACAGGTTGAGGCAACTCTTTGAGAGAGCCGAAGTCACAACAGAAGACTTTGTCGGAAGGAAGGACAAGATATGATAAAGAAGCTCGTCTGGTAGACTGGTGAGACGATCCATTACACAGGAGATGAGTTAAGCCACTTGACCAATGACCCTAAAGTTAGGGTTTAGAGACAGAGTCGAGAGAGTCTGGTATATCTATATATATATATCAAAATATATCAATTGTTAGAACAACTCCATTGGTGAACTCTTTAAATGTGGTTCTTAGCATTTTGTTTTAATTATTTTAATTAACTTTGAAAAGTTAAGGATTTTAAATTTTTGGGTGTCCATTGGTGAACTTTAAAGGAAGAAGCAAAAGTGTCACTTACAGCGGCAACGATCTGTATGACTTTCACAGGTATATATATCGAAATCAAAATCTCAATCGTAACTAATCGCTACGCAATGATTCCGTAACTAGGCTGTGTTTCCTTAACACTCATCACTAAGACACGAAACTTTGATTCCTAATCCAAAATTAACGATAAATATTCCGACGAATTTAGGTTAAATTCCTGGAAAATTGAGAGACAAGGAAGAGAGATTACTTCGAGATAGGGCTGGGCAAATAAACCGAACCCGAAAATCCGAACCGAATCCGATCCGATAAAAATGAATCCGAACCGATCCGAACCCGACATAAATACCGAATGGATCTTGTTTTTTGGTATTTCGGGTTATGGGTATTATCCGAACCGAACCCGAATCTAAATGGATATCCGATAGAACCCGAAACATTCAAAACCCTAGAAAGATTTTATACCAAACATGATCTCAATTCCTAATATATACTCAAAATATATTGAACATCTAATATACTTATGTATTACATAAAGGTTGTGGTTCTATTACATGAAAGTTGATGGTTAAAGGTGGCTGTTGAATTTTGAAATATTTAGATTTATATTTTGTTTTCATTAAACAATGTTTCTCATTTCATGAGGTCGTGGTTTTTGTTTTATGATTTCGTTCATTTGGTTTTCTTTTTATCAATAAATATGTTTTTCTTTCGTTTGACTTTGAATGATCATGGTTGATGTTCGTTTCTTATTTTTAAATCGATTTTATTTATATTTTAGTTACAAAAATGTACAAATTAGGTATTTGAAACCAAAACAAACTAATTTTACTTATGTTTTGGTTACAAAGTAGGTACAAATCAGATATTTTTAAACCGAAGAACCGATTGAGATCTAAACCCGAAAGTACATTGGGTTGTACCGGTTCTTTGAAGTTTTACTAACCCCGACCCGAACCCGATAGAAACCGAACCGGTCCCGAACCGAACTTTCAAATAATCCGAATGGGGCTGATTTTGATAAATCCGAAAAACCGAAACCCGATTGGATAAAACTGAAACTCGATTGGGACCCCGAATGCCCATGCCTACTTCGAGAGGCCTCGATAGTATCTGATTAGAGGGAACTGATGATCTCTGCTACACAACAACGATGGATCTTTGTGTCACGAACAATAGAATTTGCAGAAAGAAAAATCCAGGAAAATGATGCAAAAATGAATATTTTTTTTTCTTAAAGAAACTAGGCAAAAACCACTGCCACGTCGTTTAGGACTCATCCCTTAAAATCACTAATTAAGGGCAACTGCATTGAGGGGTTAAGGGCAACTGCATTGAGGGGTTGAGAGAGAGAGTCACAGCTTTCCCAAGAAAAAGAAATAATAAAAAAAGTTGATTTTGTTGAACCCAGCTCGTCGCAGCTCTTCGTGATGAAACGGTTTATGACTTTTTCGTGGGCTCCACGACACGTGGCGGTCCACGATTGATCTAATTATTAATTTTTTTTTTAGAAAACAAAAGTCAAACAGTAAAAGAAAATAATAAAAAAATATTTTGTGAATCCCTCTCATGGGGTTCACCAATGCTGATGTCCCTAAGAGGTGCCTCTAACCACTCAAGTTATTTTTATTATTTTTAATCAAAACTGGGTAAGAGGTTGGGCTATAAACCCCTTAAAAAGCCCCGGCGAAGATGATCTTATATTCAAAACATGCAATTTAATATAAAAAATCGTTTAGATAAATCAAAAGGAAATAGAAGATAAAAATATAAATTTTAATATAAAATACAGCAAGTTTTTCTATTTAAAACCTATAATTTAAAAAAAATTATATATATCAAAAAGGAAGCTAAGATCAGATTGAATACCACAAAAATGACTATGAATTGAAGAAATTATATACAACTCAGTTGGATACACATATTATTATTGAGCCGGCCATTAAAACGTGTAATAGAGTTGGTTAATAGGTTTTAATACCTATAATATTTTTTACTCCACCAAAAACAATATTTTTACGTAGAATATGTACAATTTATAATTAGTATTGCCTTCACAAAAATAAACCAGATGTAGTTTACAAGGATACATTAAGTAGTTTTGATTGAATTTATGTTTATGTTTTTATAGGAAAAAAACATCTAATTGTTTTAGATTAATAACTTTGGTTAAAATGAGAAATCTTCACTTCAATTAATAACCTTTTAGTAAAGTGTTTTATTTTGAATAGTACAATTTTAGGTTTGTCCTAAACAATAATTCTTTTAACCCAGTAAATATTATATCAATAAAATACTTTTCATGATACCTTTATTTATTGCAAAAGAACAACATTACAAATACTTTCAATTTAAAATATATTCAAATTAACAAATATTTTATTCTTATCTTTATATCACAAATAAAATATATTCAATTATTACACATCTACACTAAGAGGATCTCTAATCTCTAAACACATTATATAGTACTTTACATACACATTTTAAATAATAAAATGATGTATAAACAATTACATAACTATATAATTATATGTTATAAATATTTTTATACAGATGAGACAATCCCACATTTTAAAAACACAGATCATAATCTAGTGTGTCAATTAAACCTAGTACATGTATTCAAATTATTTTTAAGAAAAGAAAATAGACAGATAAAAGTAAATAAATGAAGGGTGTGTATCAAGTTTTGTTTTAGAGTTCACCTTGAAGGATATGAGAATACAGAATACTGATATATAATTCCAACTAGTGACCAAGAATGAATGAGATTATGAGAATACTGATTTCCTCTTCATTCTTACATTTTTCATCATTTATAAGAAATATTTTTTTTACCTGTTGTTCCCTTTCATTCTTATAATTTTAAGAAATTATAGAACAGATATATTTTTATTAAATTCGGAAAAACAATAAGTAACAAAGTATTTTTTGTCAATTGTCATCCCTTTTTTTTGTTTCTCTCCATTTTATTTTGTTCCTTTTTTAGAGGCAACCACTTAAAAACATTATACTTAATTATTAGATTAAACTTTAATTACTTGAAAAAGAAGAATTTGTACTCTTTATGTGTTGTATGTATTTGCATTTGTATTTGGGTTTTGAATATTTAGCAAATCCAGTGACAAGGAACATAGGTGTGTCTGCATACTCTCGTGAGAGCACCGACTCGGTTGTAATTTACAGAACCAAAGCAACTACAAGATTCCATTGAACGTCATTATCATCGGTGCATTTTAATTTTTTTTATCTCTATGCTAAAATTTTCTAATTTATAATATTATCTTTGAACAATACTATTATACTTAATTTCTGGTATTTTGTAAAGAAAAACATTTTGTAAACATTATTATGTAACAATACTATTTTAAATAATTTTATGTTATATTCCTGAAATTTGGAATTTATATGAAAATTAAATTAAAATGATCCTACATATATAACAGAGTTGGGATACTGTTAAAAACAACAAAACTTATTTTTAAAAGAAACTATAATATTTTGTACTTGCAAATACACTAAGTTGGATACCATTTAAAAAAAAATAAACTCAATGAAAATATCCTAACTGGTTTAACAATTATTGTATGGGATTTAATATTTAGGTGGTGAAGTTAAGTTTATAAACTTTTATAAATGATTCTTATGCATTTATAAATGTTTTGGGAAGGTTGCTTTTATCTTTTAATAATAAAATTAGGTATTTATGAAAAATAATAATAATTTAAAGGCAAATTTGACATCAAATATGATGTAAAATATTTTTGCATTAAACATATGATTTTAGATATGTTACATCTAGTCGGTTTTGTTGCATCAAACATATGATGTTAGATATATAAATATATTTTAGGAATATTATGTATAATTTAAGATATATTGTGCATAGATTGAAATAAAAATAAACTAAAGTTTCTGATTCCAAATTACATAAATTAATATAATGATAATATTATGAAGTCTCATGCATATATATAAATTTTTACAAAAGAACTAAATTGTAACAATTGATTAATATTTTATTATGATTGTTAATATATTTTAAGTTATCCTGTAATTTATATTAAAAATAAATTATTATTATTATAAAATTATATATTTTTATTGCAATTAAATTTATGATTTTAGATATAAGTTGGATTAGTCGAGTCATTTATGTTGTGAGTATATGAGTTACATATATTCTTTCAAATTCAAACTGAAGTCTTATTATTTTTATTATAATTAAATTAAATTAATTTTATTTATCATTTAAATATACATGTCTTTTCATAATATTTATCGAATTATATATTGTTTGTTAAAAAATATTATAAAATATAGGGTTATCAATATGAAATTACAACACAAGTAACTGATACATTTTTGAAAACTCATGAACACATATCAATATTTACAATAATTAAAATATTTCACAAATTCTAAATAATTTTATGCTTTAGATTTATTGAATTATAACCTGAATTTATTTTAAATAATCTTAAAAATGAGAATTCAAATTTGCTTTGGTATTTTGATTATGGTTATATTAAGTTTCACAAACATTAAAACATAAAATTTAAAAAGCAATTTTAATATTAAAAAAATAGTTTTAATAGTGACTAAAATATAATATATCTACCTCGTTTAAAGTATATAGTGTTATGTCATTTTATATATTTTGTAATTATTTGATCAAAATATGTTTATTTTAAATTTTATTTTTATTTTTTAATATCTCTTGAAAATAAGCAGTAAAAATATCATAATTGTATTGAGAAGTCATATTATATAAGTAAAAATATAATTTTAGATATCTTTTTTGCTAACTAAATATATGAAAAATATTATAGTCAACTAAATATATGAAAAATAAATAGAAAATTTCAATACTAATTATAAACTATTTTAGTCAGTTAAAAATATATCAATTTATGTTACTTCAGAAAAAGATAGATATATAAAAAATCTTTCGTTCGCTTTGAAATATATGTTTTTGTATTGTTTAAAATTATGTTTAAAAATAAATAATATTTTTTTAATATCAACATTATATGTGTGAATTTTTTTATGAAATCACAATATATAAAAATATAAAATTTTCATCTAATAAAATATTTCATTTTTTTAAATGGAATATTACTATTTTATGAAATTTCCTTTTTAATGAAATCACATTATATATATACATATATTTTCGTTTTCAAATTCGTTTTTTACTTTATAAATATTTCCTTTTTATTATAATAATATGTAAATATAATATTTTTAATTTACTAAGGATATCAGTGTAATTAATCATCGTGGGAGTAAATATGAACATTACAAATAAGAAACTGACTTCTTAAAAAAAATTACAGAGATGATTATATATTTATTAAACTTTCTAAAAATCTTATGTGTACCTATTTTGTTATCTAATTTTATTATTTTATATATATATTATAGCTCTTGGCCTGTAATAAAAAGGAGAATTTCTATTTTATCACAAATTTTAATATATTATATAAGATGACACTAATGTTACGGTAAATTTTACATAAATTGTAACACAATTAATTACCATCACAGTCAAGGACAAGGACCCACTTGTTCTACCAAGTGAAAAGAGTATTTCTATATTTATGCCTATTACTTCGCAAACTTTGTAGTAATGTGTATTATAAATTTATAATACATATTTAATTATACAAAAAATTCAAAGAAAAAACTACATGAATGTTATGCATGGTTTTTTATTCCCGAATTTTATAGTAGTGTAAATTTCATACAAAACTAAACAAAAATTAAAAAATACTAAAATGAACTCTTAAAACATGTGTATATACGTCAAAAGTGTTATTCAACTATTAATTAATCAGAACGATGTTGTTTTTGATACATTCAGTAAAATTAATTTTTTTGAATACTACATAAACTTTCAAAATTTTATTTATATATTTGAACATCAAAAACAGTTAATTTATCAAAATGACGTTATTATGGATAAATTTTGTAAAATTAAAAAGTTAATTTTTAGGAGATTCAAACACTCACACAAGTGAACAAGTAAGAGCATATTAACTGATAAACCAAAATAACTTTCTTGTAACTTATACATAAGTTTTAGTTTAACCAGACAAATGATATCAAATATTTTTTTAGTTTTAACATATATATATAAGTTTTTAAATTTAAATATCAAAATCATTATTTTATAAATTTAGATTAATTATTATTAACTTAAATATTTACTGTATAGTATTACTAAAATTGAAATATATAAAATTAATAACATTTTGAAAATTTAACTTTACTTTAAAATTATTAATTTAAATTAATAAATTTATTTTGAAAATATTAATTTAAATTCATAACTTTATTTTAAAAGTAATAATTTAAATTAATAAATTTTTGAAAATTTAACTTTATTTTAAAATTTGATGGTCAATAAATATATAAACACGATTTTGAGAATTTATATAGTATTTTGAATTTTTGTATAGTTTATTATAAAATATGCACTAGTATAAAGTTCGTGAATAAAAAAAAATAACAGAGTAAAGTGTATGTAGTATTTTAAAATTTTATCTAATTCAATAAGAAATACACACTAATAAAAAAAATCATGAAATATCATGCACCACAGTAAATTTCAGGCTGAAATAGGCTTCGCAGCTTCGTCTTTAGCAGCTTCGTCTTTAGCCGCAGTGGCAGAAGCGTAATAAGCAGCACACAACAGGGCATGAAGAAAACACAAGATCCCTCCAACGGAGAGAAAATGGAGATGTGTGAGTCCGCAAGAGGAACTCGACTTGCTGTTCGTCAACGTTCCAATCACCAATGTCAGAAATGCAACGGTGACTACGATCCTGTGATTACCGTCCAATTAACACACACCACGTGTCATTCATCAAGAGACAACAACTACTAATGTCATGAAGATTGTACTCAATTTTTTATTTGTGTGCACAAGATTGTAATCAAGTTACTTAACAAAACGTACCAAGTGGACACGAGACAAACCATGGAAATCTGCTTAATGGAAGAAGATCTTTGAAACTCTTGAGAGCAAATACAAAGACAGCCTCCGAACAAATTGATGAGGACCTGAGCTATTACCAACATCGCTATTGCACCTAGACCTCGCCTGAACGCGTCGTTGCTCGGCTCTCTGCAATCAGATAGCCCCAGATTCGTGTACTTCTACATCCCAAACCGTCTTTTAGAATGTACATTAGAGTATGAACTCGAATTAAAACTTATAAACAGTTTGACGGTCATATAATGCAAACTATCATCATCATCATGGAAATATATAGAATACCTGATTTTGAGCGACTTCTGCTTGAATTCCGAGGATTGCAGCAGCTACATCTAAGGCTGCAATGAGTAAACAAACAAGAACACCTCCTGTCGTAGCCATTTTTAATCTCCTTTTTAATAACTAGGATTTAGTTTTGTTGGAGATACTTTGAGAAGCTTAAATTCAAAATGTGAATCAAGAAGAGGAGAAGGCTTCCCTGTGAGGAAGAGAATCTTCAAAGAGATATGAGAATGGATAGTTCAAAATCTATCTAGTGAGGAAAATCTTTTATGGCCAAATGGGTTTTGATATGTAGTAGTAAATAAACTTATTAGTGTGTGGAAGAAAGAGAGAAAGGGAAAGAAACTTTAAAAGACACATTAAAAGGTAGAAAATGATATTATACAAAGACCATGACATACAACCAAAAAATCAATAGAATCTTTGTCAATGTTTAGCAAAAATAAGAAAATTAGCATATTGGTAGATTAACATCAGTTTCATGTTTGATATGTTTTGGCGTTAAGAAGGAAAATGGTCAATTTCGATCCCTAACAAATTCAGTCGTACCAAATATGACCATAGCAAATTATTATTGCCAATACGATCTTAACTCAATCATAATTAAAAAAAAACTACTCGAACTTCTTAAAACATATCTAAATCTACATTAACTCTTTACATAAGTTAGCCAAACCGTTAACAAGATAAAATGATGTCGTTTTGTTCTATTTTTTTTAGAAAATATGTTCATTCCGAGAATTGAGCACGTGCATTGATATCTTTAAAAGGGATACACAAACCACTAGAAAAAAAAATAACTTTTAAAAATATTATTACAAATTTGAAATTATATATACTACTATACTTTTTCATCTTATTGTTAAAACTTTGAAGATGATTATTTCTGATTTATTATAAATACATTAACATGTTTTTAATTATCATGTTTTTATCAAGCACCCAAACCAGTTTAGCATATGAATTTTAAAAGCCTTGTGGTAATATTAGGCTGAACCATGTCTGAAGTTTGAATCTTCTTGAATTAAAGTTCATGGAACATATGATTACATCTATCAATTGGGTTTTCATTTATGCTTATCGATCTATGTTTTGGAGTTTCACGTCACAAATAAGTAATGAAAAGATTTCATCGTACAACACTAAACTAACTGCTTCGATCAACATTTCAATTCGACTAGAGTTGGAAAATTGAAAAAAATGAAGAGCAAATTTTAATTTTGGACAGACAGGAATCATTGACTTTTCCTGTTTCAGATACACCGTATTATTTCATAACACTTTGCCCGTTATACAAAAAAACGATAGAAAGAAAAGATACAGTAAGATACCAAGTATCCAAAGGGGAAACATTTGTATACAAAAGTCAAAAACAATGAGACAACTCCACCAACGACAAACACACACACTCTCACTTTCTAAACATTGATATTACTACATGTTAAGTAGATGCATTTTACAGGTAGATAGAGAGAGTGAGAGTGAGAGACTAAGGGAGTTTAGTAGAAGTGGTCATGAGTACACTTACCTTTGGTTTCTGACAGCCAAAGTATTCTTACGTGTTGGCTTTTACATCCGTGTTAACGGTTTTCTCTTTCTCTTCTTCTTCTTCTACTTCTTCCTCCTCGTCATAGTATTTTTCATCTTCATCCTCGTCACTGCCCATGTCATGGTCGAAGTATTCTTCATAGAACTGATCGTCAGTGTCATCATCCTGACCATTCTCCAGCTTGTTTCTCGGGATTTGTTTGATTAACCTCTCTTGGATACTGTCTCTGATTGCTGTTCCCTATCAACATTTTACGCATTTGTCATTTTTAATCAAAGGTTACACATAGCATAACTTATTAACATATGTATTATTAGTTGATAGTGTCTTTAATACTGAGCTTACCATCTTATGGCAGCCTTCTTCAAATATTTCAAGAAACCCAGCGACCCATCTATCAGCATTCTCCACCCACTCATTGCGCAGCATTTTTACAGTTTGGATCTGGAAAATCCGGGTTTAGACATTAGCAAAGGTGTAAGAAAGGCAATAGAGAAAGTTATAAGAAACTTTAATCAGCTTGGCCCAGTTAAGATGGGTATCACATTGAATCTTCAAGATATCATATTGCTAGCTAAAGAAAGAAAATGCAAGCACAGTGGATATACAAGACGGTAGACGTATGATGATTCAATTAAGAAAATGGAAGTTGAGAGAAAGACATACCTTTTCTCCCACTTTTTCTTGTTGTTCTTTGACCCTCTCCTGGAGTTTCTTTAACCGCATATTAACTCTAAGTCTCTTTTCCTGTCGGAAGTAAATTAAAACCCAAAGTTTGAGTCCTCCTCCATGTGTTTTTTTTTAATGGCAAAACAACAAAAAAATGAAGAGGTAAAAAAGAAAATGATGGGCCATCATGCCTTGACAAAGCTAACTCCAAGATCTTCCCTGGAATATCCTCTATCGAGATTACGCATGACATACTGGTTGTAATCTTTCACAATCCTCATTATAATGTCCGAGGTCGATATTCCTTCAGTTCGCATTGTCTCCTTAAACCTCCCAACTTTCTTAACCTGTATCAAGATGCTCAGTTAAACCATAAACACACACAAAAGAAAAAAAAAATCAAAAGCAGAAGTAGTATTGAAAATTATCCCCAACTCACAAATTCATAAACATCCTTTCCAGCTCCGCTGGTGTCAGCATACCTACGGATAACATTGATCCAAGCAAGGAAAACAATAACCACTTAAATTTTCCACCGTTTTCACTAAAACTACCTCAAGACAGACAGAAAAAAGAAACATGGTCTTACGGAAGGGAATCATGGGCTACGTAATCAATCCGGTTATTGTCAAGAAACTCTTGGTTGATCACCCATGGTGCATCCGGGATGACTTCATCCACCCACCTGTGTATCAAAAAAAAAACAAACTTTCCCTCTATTACTTCCATCCACTGCTTATATATACTAGAATAACACAGCATATGAAAAAAAGGCAATATTACTTGCAATGCCGAAGTGATTCGTATCGCTCTTCAGCAGTCATCACAGTCCTCCCCTTGTACTTATGCGTGGTTTCATCGTTGCAACATCCCACAAGTAGGTAAGTGTTTGGAAACCTAAATCATAAGACCACAAAAACATCTCAACAAAACGAAGAGAGACTTATCAAAATTACACACCACAGTCACAGTGATTTGAACATCAAAATATATTAAATTATCATTGAGATCACAGATCAATCGCCAAAACAAAAAAAAAAAGAAATCGAATCAGGGATATGCAGAAGAAGAATTAGTCTCAAAGCTCCTGAGATTACTAACGATTTCTTGGCCTGTTCGAGAGATCGGGCGTGGCCGAAGTGGAAGAGATCGTAGATCCCATCGGCGTAGACGCGGACGGGGCGATCAGTCGGAGGGGAACTCTGGATTGCTGTAGAACCGGGGAGTGCGACGGCGGTGGAAGGGCCGTCTCCAGTGACGTTGCTCATATTCTCCGGAGATTAGATGAGATCAGTCGCCTTGTAATAATACGAAACGGAGAAGTTAGAATGAGAAGTGATGATAGTCGCTTCCCTCTTCTCCCATCATGTTTTGCCAACAATAATTACTATCTATCCGATTGACGGGAAAATGACAAATTTCATATTTTTTTTTCTTGTTGTAATCTTATTTTTATACTAATATATATAAATTCCATAAAATTAATAATTTTGTTTCAACTTAAATTAAGACAGTTCAGACATAATTTTATAAAATAAATTAATTATAAATCGTATAAATATATAGATTTTATTAATACTATTTATGATTAATTACTATATATAGTTAAAAATTAATGTATATTTTTGTTTTAAGTTAAACTTATAAACGTTTTATTATTTTAAAGTATATAGGACTTTTTTGTAAGTTTACATCTACGAAAATATGTATCCTTTAATGCATAAAAACACCAAATCCATAATCCAATAGTAAAATAATTTTTAATTTTTTCTTACTTAAATCCAGAAAAACTGAAAATACATATATTTCTTCTAAATAACAATATTTTTTTAGAAAATATAAATATAAAAACAAAATTTTATTAAGGATAAAGATGGCAAGTGTGCTTTGTGTTGGTCCCAGTTGGCCAGTAATAGCATCAATGGGTTATATAGTACGCCAAGGATGGTGGTCGCTTCTTGTTGCAGTTACTTGCAACCGGGATTTTGGGAGCTTACACGGGCCGGCTAGACAATGCCTTTATACATCTTGTCTTCTACTCTCTTCTCTGCTTGTAGTAAATCAAGGCTCTAGGGTGTTCTGTTTGTTTTAACTTATTGACTTATTGTACATTACACCCCACAAAAAACTTATTGTACATAACAATGTATATCTTATTAAGACTAATCACACTTCCAGTTCGTTTAATTCTTTTGAATATGATGTTATTGAGACTTACGTAAAAGCATTCGATTCATATTCTCTTTGTGAAATTTTTAAGCATTGGCTACATTTGTTTGAACTTTGACCAAATGTGGAAGTTCCGATAGTCGCCAGATTGGCTAAGTTGACCATGTTTGAATTTCAGTTACTTTCTCAATTTCATACATAAGTAAAGGGTTGCCGTTTACACGATTCATTTAAGACTGTAAGCTGTGACTCCGACGAGAATTTCGTTCGACATGTTCAACAACAAACTGTTGTGCCAGCCCAGAAAAACCTCCCTCTTTTTGCTCAATGAGAGTATTAACATCTTTACAGCTAATGATCTATCAGTTACGATTTCAATAGTCGGTAACGCTTCATTTTCCTTTGTACACGACTTGTAAATGAAAAAAAAAGACCCGCAACGTGATGTGGATTTTGAAGCCAAATAAGTGAAAGTGTCTCTATTAAGGGGGAAAATAAAAGATGAGGGGTCAAATCTGATAGAAAGAAATAATATTTTCCATGGTGAGGACGGTTTGGTCGGTCGGTGGCTCATCTGGTGTAGTGGGCCTTCTCACACTGCCTTTTATACCATCAGCCAGCCACTCAAGCCATTTCCTCTCTTTTTTTTTTTTTGCCCTTGCCAAATCACAAATCTGCCCTTTCTTTAACTCTTTGTTGTTTTCCTAGCACATAGATTATCAATCATAAGAGTATCCATTTGTTTGCTCAAAGAAAAAAAGAGTATCCATTTGTATTTAAGGTAAATTTATGTCACTAATCAATTTATGATGTTTTCAATCAATTAATAAATGAATTCTTAAAAGTTTTAGACAAATCTTTTAGTTTTAAAAATCTTAGTCCATTAAATTTTTAGAAAAACATAAGATCATTAGTATTAAATCTGTTATTAACTTATTACTAATCTCCAAACTTAATTCATTTGTCTTTGTCACTAATCTCTTCCTATTCTAGCCATAAATTTAATTACTGTACTAAAAATTTGGTCACTAATATAGAGAAAGCTAATAAATCGGGTTTGAGCTATTTCCGGGTAAAAATGATAATGACAGAAACTAGGGGCATAATGAGAAATAAAAATAAAAGAATATAAATTGACGATCTCCCCGTCCGCCATTGTTTGTCATTCAAAATAAATACGAACCGGTCTTCACACTGTGTCCACTTTATAAATCCTAAAAGTTTCTCTCTCTCAAACCAAATTTGCATTTGCTTCGTCATCATCTACTCCTTACTTTATTTTCTCCCAACAAAACAGAGTAGCATCTCAGGTTCAGCAGCTTCACTTGGTAAGCTCTTCTTAGTTGTTGTTCATAGTTGATGAATCCTCTTAGTTCTATAACCTTATTATTTGCCGTGATCTTCTTGATGAGTAACACATCATAAACGCTTCAGATCCTTTTAACAATTTTGTTGGGCGACTCTTTGTCTCCCTTGTTAGTTACTGATCCTTATTTGATTTTTGAAAATTAATCAATCCTATTTCTTAGTTTAGATCTATAAAAATTCGAAAATCATTTGCGATTAATCGCTTCTATTACCGCAGATTCGCCTGATCAAATCGTTGTCTAGTACTAGTAGTGTTTCATTCTCAGGATCTCTTTTGTTTTGAACGGATTAAGACGAGCTTTTTATTGAACGCTAAACGCTGAAATTTTAACTTTTAACTCTTTTGATTATGGTATAAACTAATCCATGACTGTGTATTACTAATATGAATTTCATTGGTATATTCATCATGTAGTGGTAGGTTCTAGTATTATACTAACCATCAACCTTTTTTATTTTATGATAATATCATGCTAAATATTAGTACACGGTAATTATAAGCTTTCCTTTTGTTTTTAGGTGCTAAGCTCGCAACTTTTGACAAAAATAAAATAAAAAGCTTACTTGCAACTTTAGTGATATGTTGTCTACTTGTCTCTATCAATATAGGGCAACGAGTAGACCAATATAAGTTAGACAAATGGAGATAACACTTATCCAATATAAGGAAAATTCCTCTTTTGATCGAATATTCTTGTGTTTTATGTAATAAGATTGAAAATGAAACATAGTTTGGCACTGGAACAACCGAATAATAAGTTTGTTATTTCTAATATTCTCTATTCTTCTACCTTATGATCTTAAACGAATGGGTTTTTTTCCTTTGGTTATTTTTGCATTTTAATCGAGTTTTGGTATGATCTAACTTGGAAAATTCTGACGTTACAAAATCTATAGAATTCTATAAAAGTGAGTTGTTTGTTTTCTTGTTATGAAACACTCTGGCCCAAAGCCACCGCTCCATCTCGTCGGCGTACCTTATGATATGATTCTTTTCTTCCTCTAATATATATTCATTTAATTATATACTCATATAATAAGTTTTTTTTTTGTATTTAGTTTCTTAAGTTTTGATTTCTAATAATTTTCTTGGATCCTTTTTTGCATAATGATAAAAGCACAAAAAGAAAGATTACTTTGATGTTTTCCCGGTTTGATGGGCACTTTACACCTCTACTTATCTTTAGTTTTGTTTGGTAGGGCTTTTATTAACATCATAAGCATGCCTTACTCATTTGTCTCGTGGTGGAGACTGTTAAAGGTGTTAAAACAGATTCAAACTCTGTTACATCACATGCCACAGCCCATACTACCTATTGATTTTTGTCTTCTCCTGACTGTTTTGGATTCTTTAGCTTTTATGATCTAAACATATGTCATTTCGTGTAAAATAATAAAACTACACGAAATCAGAAATATTTTATTGAATTGGTATTTCAAATAGTTGTAATGAGGGGTGATGTATTCTTGTTGACTATTACAATAGATATCTTATCTTCTTTGGTTTGTTTCTAAATTTTGGAAATTATCTCTCTTTCTTGCATGCTACTGTTTTCTGGCTCATTTTTATTTATGTAAATAATTCATAATATGATATAAGTAGAAGTATATATCTATTCTCATGCGTGACCTTTTTTAATATTCTACAGAACTAAAAGTAATCAGAATTGCTTGATCATAATCATGGAGGAAGCAACTCAAGTAGCAAGTTCCGAGGTTCCTGTAGTGAAAGGAGATGCTGATGACCTTAAGACAGTTGATGTTTCTGTCAAGGCAATGAATGTTCGGTTTTCATACAGATTATATGTTGGCTCATCATTGCTATATGAATATTTCCTTCTGTAAGTCTTTCATAAGATTTTACTTAGTACATTCTCGATCTATTGCAGGCTGTGAATAGAGATGTGACAAAGGAAGGTAAAGAAGAGGATGATGGGGAGTTCATAAAAGTTGAGAAGGAAGCTTTTGATGCCAAAGATGATGCAGAGAAAGCAGAGCAAAATGAAGTTTCAATGGAAAGAAGCTCGAGTGGTTCGCTAAGAGAACTGCAAGAATCAGAAGAGAAGGCGAAGGAGCTAGAGATCGAATTGGAAAGAGTAGCAGGGGAACTGAAACGGTATGAATCTGAGAATACTCACTTGAAGGATGAGCTTTTGTCTGCGAAAGAGAAGTTAGAAGAGACGGAGAAGAAGCACGGAGAGCTCGAAGTGGTCCACAAGAAGCAGCAAGAGAAAGTTCTTGAAGGAGAAGAGAGACACAGCTCTCAGTTGAAGTCCTTGGAAGATGCTTTGCAATCACATGATGCCAAAGATAAGGAACTGACTGAAATTAAGGAAGCTTTCTCTGCACTGGGGATAGAACTAGAGAGCTCACAAAAGAAGTTGATAGAGTTGGAGGAAGGGCTAAAGCGTTCAGCTGAAGAAATCAAGGATCTGAATCAGAAGATCACTGAAAATGAAAACGTTGAAGCGGCCTTGAAGAGCAGCGTTGGAGAGTTAGCTGCAGTGCAAGAGGAGTTGGCACTCTCGAGATCTCGTTTGCTGGAGACAGAACAAAAAGTGTCTTCCACAGAAGCCCTCATCGATGAACTGACTCAGGAGCTTGAGGAGAAGAAAGCTTCTGAGTCTCGGTTCAAGGAAGAGTTGTTGGTTCTCGATGATTTGGTTGTTCAGACAAAAGATCTTAAGGCTAAACTCTCTGAACAGGAAGGTATTAATGCAAAGCTTGGAGAAGAACTCAAAGAGAAGGAGACGCAGTTCACTGCAGCTGAACAAAGGAACGTGGAGCTAGAGCAGCAACTGAAGCTATCACAACTGAAAAGCAGTGAAGCAGAACAGGAACTGAAAGAAATGTCTGAGAAAATTTCTGAACTAAAAACAGCTGTTGAAGTTGCCGAGGAAGAGAAGAAACAAGCAACCACTCATCAGCAAGAACTTGAATCATATCTGAACCAATCATCAGCAAGAAATGCAGAGCTAGAGGAAGATTTGAGAACCGCTTTGCAGAAGGGTGCAGAGCATGAAGATCGTGCTAATACGACTCACCAGCGCAGCATTGAACTAGAAAGTCTGTGTCAAACATCACAGTCCAAACATGAAGAGGCAGAAGGAAGATTGAAAGACTTGGATCTTCTACTTCAGACAGAAAAATACAGAATACAGGAGCTTGAGGAGCAGGTTAGCGCGCTAGAGGCGTTCCAAGTGAAGAGTCCGAGCCTTGAAGCTGCTTTAAACATTGCAATTGAGAAAGAGAAAGAACTCACAGAAAATCTTAACGCTGTTATGAGTGAGAAAAAGAAACTAGAAGATACAGTGAGTGAGTACAGTTTGAAGATCAGTGAGTCTGAGAATCTGTTAGAAAGTCTCAGGAGTGAATTGAGTGTCACACAAGGAAAGTTGGAGAGCATTGAGAACGATCTTGAAGCAGGTGGCTTACGTGAAAGCGAAGTAATGGAGAAGCTGAGGTCTGCTGAGGAGAGTCTTGAGCAGAAAGGAAGAGAAATAGATGAAGCTATGACTAAAACGAAGGAGGTTGAAGCTTTGCATCAGTCTTTAAGTCAAGACTCTGAGCACAGAATCCAAAAGGTGATGGAGGAGTTCACTAGCAGAGATGCAGAGGCAAAGTCTTTGTCTGATAACCTGAAAGGCCTCGAGGAGATAGTAAAATCATATGAAGAGCAGTTGGCTGAAGCGTCTGGAACAAGTAACCAGCTCAAGATCAAAATTCAAGAGCTTGAGGAGGCTCTATTGAAATTGAAGAGTCTTGAATCTAATATTGAAGAGCTTAAGGCCAAGTGTGATGTTCTTGAGAAAGAAAATGGGGATCTGGCTGAAGTAAATCTAAATCTGAACCAGGAACTAGCCAATCATGGATCAGAGGCTAAGGAGTTGCAGACAAAGCTCTCTGCTCTTGAGGGTGAGAGAGAGCAGGCAACAAAAGATCTAACAAAACAGCTTACCTCTGAAGGGGAGAGATTGCAATCACAGGTAATACAGTTTTGTTGTTTACTACAAGTTTTAAGAAAAATGACACCACTTCATTGTGTTGCAGATTACTTCCCTGACCGAGGAGAACAACCAAGTCAATGCGATGTTTCAAAGTACTAAAGATGAGCTGCAATCAATTATTGCAAAGCTTGAGGAACAAGTAACCGTAGAGAGGTCTAAAGCTGATACTTTGGTCTCCGAGATTGAGAAGCTCAGGGAAGTGGCTGCTGAAAAGTCTGTTTTGGAATCACAAGTTGAAGAACTTGAACAGACTTTGAAAAAACTCGAAGCTCAATTGAAAGAAGAGGTAATGTACTCATCTACAACTGTTGTGATAGGATCTTATATAACATTACTGGTTTGATCTTTCTGCAGGTTGAAAATGCAACGGTTGCGTCTGTAAAAGTGACAGAACTGACCTCAAAACTCCAGGAAGATGAACATATCGCTAGTGACCGAGATGCGCTCAGTGAGCAAGTGCTTCAGCTACAGAAAGATCTTCAAGCGGCTCAGAGTTCTATTGATGAACAGGTTAATATGATCTTTCTTCTGTTTTTAACTTCTACATATCTCACTTCCCTCATTATGTCCCTAAGCTCATTTCTGTGGAAACAGAAACAAGCACACTCCCAGAAGCATACAGAGCTGAAGTCTGCACTAAAGCAATCACAAGAAGAGATTGAAGCTAAGAAAAAGGCGGTCACTGAATACGAGTCAAAGGTCAAAGATCTTGAACAGAAAGTGCAGCTCGCGGATGCTAAGAACAAGGTCAGTCATAATGTCTCCGTGCAGAACCCTTTTTGACTGATAACATACATACATGCAATCCATAGACTTTTATCACTTATATATATATATGTTTCAAAACCAAATTTTTGCAGGAGACTGAGGCAATGGATGTAGGTATTAAATCTAGAGACATTGACTTGTCTTTTTCTTCTCCAACGAAACGTAAGAGCAAGAAGAAGTCAGAGGCATCTCCGTCTTCTTCTTCTTCGGGAAACGTTACTGCTACTACTCAAACGGCTTCAACCTCACATCTCATGACAGTGAAGATCATGTCTGGAGTGGCTCTGGTCTCTGTTTTCATCGGTATAATTCTTGGGAAAAAGTATTAGGCTCTCTTCTGGTGTAGTTCTCTTTTTTTTTTGGGGTTTTGAATTTTGATCAAACTCTCTCGATAAGGTACACGAGAGAGATGTAGTGCTTAGCAGAGGTTATGAAGCTTTGCATGAATTTGCTTCTCTCTGCAAATTGGTTTTTGTTTTTCTGGGTTGGGTTTTTTCTTCTTTCTGGCTTGTGGGTCAAGCAATGTTCTGAATACTCTAAATTAAATGAAGGTTAAGTTAAATTGATAGCAATCATCTCTGTTATTGAAATAGAAGTACAAAAATAAATTATCCCTTAGTTTTTTAATTTATTTACATTAGAATGTCATTGAAATGATAAATTTAACTATATTTAATTAATATTGTCTTTTCCAGTTTATTAATGAATTTTCTTTATTCTAAATTTTACCAAAAAAAGGGCAACAATGATATAAGGAAGTCAAAATCATTTTTTTTTGGAAAATAAGTCAAAATTGTTTTGCTTTTTCATCTATCTAATTTATTAAAAGAGAAGTACATATTTAAAATGTCTCTTAGTTTTCATTGTTATTTACAACAAGCTACTAAACCTATTTATTAACATTCATTTTAAAATTCTTGTCTTGACCAGTTTATTAAATGTGTGTTTCTCACTCTGTTTTTCCTCTATAAATCGCCTAAATAACTTTCATTAATCAACCTAAATATATGTATCCAAATATTTTGATTGATCGGCAAATATTAATTTTCAAAGTATTCACTGGATCTTGACAGTCGAAACACAATATATGGTATTGAGGTATATATTGTGATGTTGAAGACATAATCATGGTTTTGCATTATGTGACTTCTATAACAGAATATATGGTATTGAGGTATATATTGTGATGTTGAAGACCTAATCATGGTTTTGCATTAGAAAATAAGGTAATTCTTGTAATTCAGGGTCTTAGATATTTTATATCTGTAAATTATATGGCATTTTAGTGATTATAATAGATTTTCAATAGCTATATATACTCTACTAAAATAGAGTTCTATTTTTATCGACAATTTTTGGACTATCAAAATAGTTATAATGGTTCAACTAAAATTGTTCTATTTAATAATATAAGTTTCAAAAATATAAGTATGATAGCCAATCAAAATCTTTTAAGTCTTAAACTAATATTTGATTGTTTAGATTGTCTTTGAAACTATCCTAGATTTTCTCAACTAAAATAAGATAACAGTATCTAGATATCAAAATAAAATTATTTTAACTAAGTATTTTTAAAATTCTAAATCTATTTATATAAATATCTCATATAATTATCAGTATATATAACAAAAAGGTTTCCTATAAACATATCAATAGAGTAGATTTTTTTTTTAATTTTGTAAAAAAAACAATACCTATTTGAGTTAAAATAATTGTTTTTCTCAAACTAATAAAACTAAACATTTTCCGCGTTTTAACGTGGGTAGTATACTAGTTTATAATAAAAATTGTAGAATAAATTTAGAATCTTCACAAATTTTTTAGAGAAATCTAGAAGTATGACATAGTTAAGTATAGGTAATGTTTATGAAATTAATTAACTGAATAAGTGGTGAACAAAGCCACATTGTTTCCATAAAAAAATTAATGTTATTAATATATTTTATATTTAAACTAGAGCAGAATCGGGTGTTATTTTTTCTTGTAAGGAAAAAGAAAAGAAAAATCATATATAGATATTTCTAATATTTTTAGGGATAATTTGAAAAGATCCTTTATATAGTTTAAATTTTGAAAATACACTTCTTGTTTTATTTTTGGGTATAATAAAAACTATTTTGATCATTTTCTTCTTTTGGGGTTCTTTTTGTGATAATTTCTTTTTAAAATGTCTATTTGAGAGAATTGCCTTTTTGTTTATGTAGAATCGAATTTAAATGAATTAAGGATATGAGATTGATTTTTAAAAATATGATTAATGATACATTACTATTAATTGTACATGATTTCAGAATCACATATATATATATAAAACATCATTTTATTGTATTGAATACTAATTTTAACATTAGCCTGTTAATAGCAAAGTCCAAAGACTAAAAACGAAATTGATTTTGAAATTCACTAATGAGCTGGTGGACGAATCAATTTAAGATCCTATATTGCTGTCTTTTCCGAGTTTTTTTTTCTCTTTATTTTGAATTATCAATATTTACAAATCAAGGAAATTTTCAGCTTTAGATAATTATATTTATGGATTCAAATAATATAGATACTAGGTGTTCATGAGGGGACTGTTGTTATTTCACTAGGCATTTAAACTATTTTTGCATTTGATTGAATTTGGAATACACTTATATATTTAAAATTAAGTTTTGAGTCATTTTTGATAATATCTTATTAAAAAACGAGAAAAATAATCTAAATTAAAGGATACAACATCTGCCAACAGCAATCAAACTACGATCTACGTGGTACTGCTCAATTTCCGAAACATTGTTCAGCAGATGAACAAAAACTAAGTAGAGCTTTTTTTTTTGTTCAGCTCTAACCGGTGACCAAAGGAATAAGTGGAAATGGGTAATTCCTCTTCATTCCTCAAATTTCACACCATTCATGTGAAATGCTTTTTTCCAAATGTTCCTACTTGTTCCTTTTAATTTAAGGAATTATAGAGTAAAAATATTCCTTATAAAATCTGACTAGAAACAATAAAGAATAAGAATAAATATTCCTATTATTTTTTTTCCTCTGCATTACATTCCTCTTTGTTCCTATTATTCATTTTGTGATCACCAGTTAGAGCTAAAGTTGATCTAGATGGATACATACTAGCAAATGAAAAAAGAGAAATAAATAAAAAGAAAAATCTCGATTGTTGTTTTGTTCTGTAAACTGAGGTAAATGTGCCACCCGAACACCTAACGCAATGCTCAAAGGGATAAGAATAAAACCAAATCATAAACATTAGAAGGAAACATGAGATTTGTTGGTAGTTTCCGAAACAATAACCATTACATCTCTTAGATACCTTCCCATCTCTTGGTCTTCATCTTGTGGTTCAAGAGTAAGACTTCCCACAAGCAAAACCTAAAGAATCTAAAGAATATACATATAAGACTCACATACTAAGGGGCACATATGGAGATTGGAGATATACATTAAACCTATACAGTATCTTAACTAATAAAGTTAAGTTTTTTTATTTCTTTAGAGGGAAAACTGACATGTGTCTAATTTCAGATATTCTAAATTTAACTTTATTAGTTAAGTTATAGATCCGCCTATCCAGGCTATTAAGATATCATCTAACTTGTAATAATAAGATTTCCTCATGCAATCAATTTTCAATACCATATTTTTTTCATGCATCCATCTTTTATGACAAATATATTTTCTCCTAACACTCCTTCGGTTATATAAATACACAAAATATTACATTACATTCTCCATCTCTAACGCAATCTAAAAGCTTCTCGGGAACGAAAAATATTTTTGAAAAATAAGCAGTTATCTTGAGAACATGGCTCTAAGTATGTTTTTTTTTGTTGTTGATTGCTTATACTTCTGCTGTAGTTACGCAAAAAGTTGTTGAAGCATTTTCTAGGATAAATATTCAAGTTTGTAACTGACTATTCACTGAACTTTTGTCTTGTGAAAATATTTACAGATGATAATGGGATTCCATATGGAGTCACTACGTTTGTTCATCCTATAGGAAACCCCAAAGCCACTATAGTTTGGTTGCACGACATCGGGGAAAATGGCGAAGAGTAATTCTCGCATGCATTATTTGCGTTTTTTTCTTCACATATGCTCATTTAATTTCAACAAACAATACATGATCTTAAATTTTAAACATGATTTAGAAAATCTTCAAGTTTTTTTTGTTTCAATTGTATGAATACTGAAATTGAAAAGGATGTTTTTTAAAATTAGTTTCGGAAGGTTCTATAAATAAGAATTTCAATATTCTTTTTGTGCCAAAGAATAGTAAGTACTCTTTTTTTGTTCCTTTCCTCAGTCTTTTTTATATGAGAATGTAAGACTATTTCCTATAGCTTGTATACACCTAATTAAACTCTTGTTTTCTATGTTTTTAAAGTTCGTTCCTTACTATATTTATATGTTAATTTGTTCTGCAGCTCAGCTCGGTTTGTAGAACAGTTGGGACTTCGAAATGTACAGATCCGTGAACATTTTTTTCATAAATCTGTTTTTATTACCAAATGGAAACTTAGTCGAAATTTCTAATTGAATTTTATGATGGATATGCATAGATTAAATGGATTTGTCCTACTGCTCCTACACGTCCCGTTTCTCGCTTGGATGGAGCCGTAACCACTGCTTGTAAGACCATCAGTTAGCTTCAAAATTCAAATTACATTATGTCTTCTAAAAACTTTAACTGAAAATTAACAAGATTGTATTTACAATATGTTCTATGAACTAGGGTTTGACGTCAAAGAAGCTTATGAGAACATAAAAGATGACGCTTTGGCTTCTCTCAATAGTACAAGTGCGAATGTGGCTACCCTTTTGGCTGGTGAACCTGTTCATGGTAATCCATAATCATCTTCTGTACACCTGAGAGGCTGAGATGCATAGTTTAGACTATATAATATGATCGAAACTTATATTTCAGATGTTATAATCGATGGTTTTGATAGTCAGGAAAGGAGTAGGAGGTTATGGCTTGGGTGCAGCAGCAGCTCTCTACTTTGGCAGTTATTCTGTACCTCGAGGGATAAACACTATGAGCATACACGCTATCGTAGCGATCAACGGCTGGCTACCTACCAGGAGGTACTCTTCAAACACTAATATCGCTTATGATTATTTTTTTTTAATTTTTTGAACCGAAGTTAAATACAATTTCAATATGGAAACATAAATCAATCTTGCAGCAACTTCGAGCAACATATTGACTTCGGCACTGTGGATCCACTACGTGCTGCATTGCTACCCATCTTACTTAAAATTGGAGGTTGTATGTGAGACAAGTTATATTGTCATCCATTGATATTGACTCTTTTCGATTATATTATTTTCCAGATAATGATATGGTTCCCCACGCATTTAGAAACCTATGTCATCAAACCCTTACTGATGCTGGATTTCCAATCACAACAAACCCCAATCGGTCTAAAACTTCACTTTGTTTGGCTTTAATTACAATTTGATCTTATTTTCTGAAACTGATTCTGGGGTTTCTGCCAAATATATTCAGGTGGAATCCTATAGTAGCTGGAATCTGGCTCAATAATCACCTCCGGCTCTGGGGCTAACGCTAAAAGCTGCATAAATAAAGAAATTATATAGAGGAAACATATTATAAAATGTTCTTTCTTTGCTATTCATAATCAATTGTGGATATATTATGTATATATGCTAGAAACTTCTATTACTAATAAATATATATTAATGAATTTCTCGCATTTATGTTATTATATATCTTAGTGAGCTAATAATTATATATATATATATATATATATATATATCTTAATTAAGCTAACATTTAACTTTAATTATTGATGACAAAGAAAGAAAGTTAATTAAGAGATTAGAGAACGAAAGTTGTTCATATTACATGTATCTTAATAATTAGTATCATTGCATATTAATATTAAGATAACAAAGTATAATTGGTTATATGCATTTTATATGAAACTTTAGTCAATGCGCGCTTTATTATTTTTCATATCTATACTATATAAAAGTTGAGGCTATAAGCCATTGAGAGCGTCCATAGAAGATTTTAAATCTTCAATCATAATACGACAGATCATCATTCAAATTTACTATTTCTTAAAATATCAATATTACCAAAAATTTGCCAGTTTCAAAATTAAATAAGAATCAATTTAAATATGGAAAACTTACAAAAGTCAAAGAATTATATATAATTTAACTTAATATATAATATATTTTCGAAATTAACCAAAAATATTTTACAAATATAATAACTAACTTAAAAATGCAAGATATTTAAACAACTAGAACTATATAAATTTAAAACGCATGATTTTTAATGTTTAGTTTATATGCCGTTGAAAATATTCAATACTATGATTGAAAACACATAGGATTTTAAAACAATTAATCATAATGGGAAATCATTATTTTAGTTTAACATTTTCAAAATATCAATATTCAAAAAATTGAGGATATAAGTCATCGTCCACAGAATTTTAAATCTCCAATCATAATATGACAAATCATCATTCTAATTTATTCTTCTTAAAATATCTATATTTCCAAAATATTATTTATTTCAAAACTAAATAGGAATCAATTTAAATATGGAAAACTTACAAAAGTCAAAGAATTATATATAATATAACTTAATATATAATATATTTCGCAACTAACATAAAATATCTTACAAATATAATAACTAACTTAAAAATGCAAGATATTTAAACAATTAGAATTATATAAATTTAAAACGCATTATTTTTCAAGTTTAGGTTATATGCTATTGAAAAAATTCAATAAAATGATTGAAAACACATAGGATTTGAAAACAAATAATCATAATATGAGAAATCATTATTTTAGTATAATATTTTCAAAAATGTAAATATTCCAAAAAATGTTTATTTGAGATTAAAACAGAAATCAATATCAAATAAGGAAAGCTAACAAAAGTAAAAGATTATATATATAAGTTAATCATTATAAATATGCCCAATCATTTTTCAATTTGTTATTTCTAATTAATGTCAATATAACGAAACAATTTGTTTATTTCAAAATAAAACATAAATTATATAAAAATCTAAATTTTAAAAAAGTAAAATATTATATATATAAGTTACATGATTTGAAACTGATTTTTGGAAATTAACACAAAATAACTAAAAAAGATAATTATTAAACAAAAAGTGTAAAATTTTCAAACAGTATAATAGAATCCGAATTTTTAACGAAATTAAATATTACATGAAAATTAACTTAATATATATAATATTTTGGAAATTTAACATAAAACTGAAAAATGTTAGACTTTGAAACAATTATTTTCGTTTATTATTTCTAAAAATTCAATATTACCAAGAAAATGTTCATTTCAAAATAAAATATAAATCAATAAAAGAGCTTAAACTTACAAAAAATTTTAAAAAATTATATATAAATTACGTAATTTTAAAGTGATTTTGTAAATTAACATAAAAATAACTAACAAATAGAATTTTAAAATAAATATTCTAGATTTAAAACAATAAAATAGAAATCAATATCAGATAAGGTAGATTAAAAAAAGTAAAACATCATGTAAATTAACTTGATATTTATAATATTTGAAATTTAACATAAAAATAAAAAATGCAAGACTTTAAAACAATTATAACTATCTAGATTTAAAACATGTAATTTCAAAATTTGGGTTATATGTCATTGACAAAATTCATAAATAACATGTATTATATATAAGTTGATGTTCTAAATAATTGAGAATGACTACATATTATTTTAAAATAAATATAACCATTGAGGATAATTATTAACTAAAACTTGGAAGACTAATAAATATGAAAATTCAAAACACACGATTTTAAAGTTTATGTTATATAATACTGAAAATAACAAATAATATATACTATATACAAGTTGATGCAATTTTCAAAGTTTATGTTAAAAGCTATTGAAATATCCACAAATAACAAATAATATATACTATATACAACTTGGAATGTCAACATTATGTTTACTATATAAACTAAATCTTTGAAATATAACCGTAAACTAATTAACAAATATTAATCTTAAAAAATAAAAGAATTTCAAATAAAAAGAAAATATGAATTGAAAGTACATATGATTTAAAAATTGAGACTATTATTTATTTGATGTGTTCATATAGAATTTACAAATATCATTGAAAATATACCAGAACAACATTTTATTTGATATTAAATTATTGAGAATTGAAATAAGAGATTTAACAAGAAAAAAATAAATTGTGTATTTTTTTATGAGAAGGGCTTTATGTTATTAAAATATTATAGATATAATTAAAAACTATCAAAAACATGCCAAATCAGAATCATAGTTTAATATTTTAAGAAATCTGAAATTTCTGGAGAAAATCTGTTAAAATAAACTTAAATATCAATTAAGATAAACAAACAAAAAGAAACTACAAAAAACTGACTAGATATATATGCTAAGTCTTTCAAAAATTAACATAAAATATTGATAAAATTGTCATAAATTATATCATTAAATAAAAATAGCATATAAATAAAAATAAAATAGATATTTAAAACAAAATAGTTTACCTAATCAAATAAATAAGTATGTAAACTGAAATTTAGTATTTAAATTTTCTTAGTTATATAGGTTTCGGCTTTAAAAAATAGTTTAATTTTATACTTAGTTGCTCAAGTTTTTTTAATAATGGTTCATTTTGGTCATTTTTTTGTCTGAACCAAATCATTCTTTGATTTAAAATAAGTGTACAAAGTTTTATTATAGATAAATGTTGATAAAACTATTTTATTTATCTAAGAAACATATTGTTAACTAGCTCATTTATCTATATATTCTCAAACTGCTTTTATCAATTAAAAAAATTAATATAGTTATTTACTCATCAGTGATTAAAACTTTATACATGTAAATAAACCATATATGTGTTATTTTGAAATTATTTTGAAATTAGAAGTTTTTTATTAAATTAAACTCGCGCGTAGCTCGAGTTAAAAATCTAGTAGTAAATAAACAGCAGATCAAGAATAAGTTAAGAACAGATAAAAACTATAGATTGTCTGTTCTGTACCTTGATCAAATCAAAAATGGCTCCAAAAGAGGATTTTAATTTATAATAGTCATCATGCATGTAAAACAAAATAAAAATAAGCAAACCGGCGAAATATATACATATATGCTTAACATTCAAAACAATATAAAACTATTAAATCAAGCATCAAACATTTCACAGAAAAATGGTTGTCTTTCCCAGAATGTTGCTTAATGATCTAGCTTTCACAATACGCTAAGAAATATAATATTCTCTAATTATTTATCCTATTTATAAGTTAAGATTACTTATAGAATATCTTGTTAGTCAAAATATATTCGAATAATAAAAAAGAATATATATATATATATATATATATATATATATATATATATATATATATTAAATGCATGATATTAAAGAAGAAAATATCTCATTAGTTAATTGCAACTGATTTTTGATAATACAAATTTTACTATAGAGATTTAAATATTAATGGTAGATAATAAATAAATATAAGGAGTAGTTGCAACAACTTTTTGATTGCTAAATCCCAATATAGATATTTAATTTGAATTAAAAATGATCATATAAATATGTTACGCATATCATATTTTTATAGTACATACTTATAAAATAGTATACTATCTATATGATTAATATGTATAAAATGTAATACTAAAATTTATAAAAAATATTGATTAAATAATTTGGCATAAAACTATATAGTTCATAGAAATTTGAATTTTTTAAACTTTATTATGTGATAAAATTGTAAAAAGTTATATCTTACAGTTGACATAAAACTATATAGTTTACATTAATCTGAAATGGGTCAATTTGCTTAATATTCATAGCAGCACTATATATGAAGAATATAGCCATGCATGAAAAGCTGTGTCAATTTGATACAAAACTAGACAACGCTCTCCTTCTCCGCGAGTGAGAGATAATTAACACAACGTTGGATATCATACTATACTATATTTATCCAATATATAGTACAGAACCATTATTTTACAACATCAACTATTATGAAGAGGATGAAAAAAATAAAAAGGCTAAACCTTATCTATTTACCCTAAACCTAAACTATATACCCTAAACCAAAAATCAAAACCCAAACCATATACACTAAACCCTAAACCCAAACCATATACCCTAAACCCAAACCTTAAACCCAAACCATATATCCAAACACTAAACCTTAAACCCAAACCATATACCCAAACACTAAACCCTATACCCAAACCATATACCCAAACACTAAACTCTAAACCCAAACCATATACCCTAAACCCAAATGTTAAACCCTAAACCCAAACCTAAACCCAAATCATATACCCTAAACCCAAACTCTGAACCCTAAACCCAAACTCTGAACCCTAAACCCAAACCATATATCCAAACCATATACCTTAAACCCAAACCCTAATCCTAAACCCTAAACCCTAAACCCAAACCTTTATCCATTTTGTGACTATGCTATACATATTATGGTATGAAATACTCGACACTCCCACAAACTTTGTATATATGAAATTCTCTAAAATTTTCTTAGAGAAAAAGATGATGAGTGGCGACAGTGTTGGAAAACAAAACAGTGTAACTGATCAAGTAGTGAGTAAGAAGAATTAGGAGACAGAGAAGGAGATATAAATTACAAAAGAAGAGAAAAAGAAATTTATCAGACTATACTGTAATTTAAAATAGTATGGATTCAAAATTTCGATTATGAAATATTATATAAAATTTATAAAATATATGTTTGTTTTGAAAATTTTAAAACATATTATGTGTAGAAAAAAAGACTTGTTTTTATTATATAAACAACAAAATTATACAATTGTTTTTACAGAAATTGAAACTAATTAAGAATTGGAGGGGAAACCATATTTATAAAAAAAAAGAAAAAGAAAAAAAATCTCATTCAAGGGCAATATAGAAAATATTTCACAAATATCATAGCCTTTGCTTTGCTTTGTACATTTTCTTCATTTTAATCCTACAATGTATATGTGATCAAATTTCCCATCTGAAATTTATAAATTATACACTTTATAATATGACAGAAATGTATTAAATTATATTTTAGTACAAAATTGTTCGTAATAATGTTATAATAGTAACTAGATCATGACCCGTGCGACCGCACGGGTATTAATTTTCTATTTTACTTTTTATTTATTTATACTAAGTTATGTATTTTTAATATTTGATCGTTTTATATTACTAAGTTAGGGATGGGTACTTGGATATCCACTCGGATTCGATTAAAATCTATTCGAGTTTAAAAATTTCATCTCTATTCAAGTATTTATAAATATTGGTTCCGGTTTGATTTAGATATTTTTGGGTTCGGTTCGCCCTCGGATAACCCGTTTAAATTATTTTAAAATTTTCAAAATTTATATATACTTTAAATTTTTCGAAATATATAAATTTAAGTAATGTAAGCCAAGATACCTAAATTTTAAATTAAAACAGGTTTAGCTTGAATATTTGGATAGAAAATAAGTATATATTTTAAGTATTTTTGGTGTTTTGATTATTGTTTACCTACTTTAGATGTTTACTTTTGACTATTTTAAATATTTTTAAATATTTTAGACAACTTTAAAATAGTTTATATTTTGGATATTAACCTGATATCTATGCATAGTATACTTATATCGGTTTATTTATGAATGAAAAGTAAACGATGATTTTATATAAACCCAGAACAGTGTTTATATAAACTATAAAATATCAAATATAAAATATAAAATAGGGCAATTAAAAAGTTAATGTTTATAGATGACATTTGGTGAGACATACGAAATGTATGGTCGTTAGTGAATGTTAGTTTTCGACCTACCAAAAAAAAAGCGAATGTTAGTTTTCGTTTATAATTTGGAAACATACAAAGTGTACTGTGTACGCATCTATATTATAATTATAGGTAGGATGCGAAAGAGAATGTTTATAGTTATTAGTGAACGTCATTAAGGAAATATATTAAAGTTGGTTAAGATAGGTAAAATAATAGGAGGACCAACTTTAAAATCCATCTAGAAGAAGTTATAATGTTTTTGTTTTAATAATATAGATGATGAGATTGTATATAATAATAGTCTAGTGATTTGACTAATTTATATTATTTGACTAAATATTGAATTATCTACAAAAGCAGATTATATTTAATAGATTTTTATTTATTTATTTTTTAAATCAAAGTTTTTGTCTAATAACATGTCACGTCAGCATGTTTAGAAAATGTTAAGAGAATAGCCACATCGACACTGTAAACTATTATAATCAGCATTAAGAAATATTGAGTCAATTAAATTATAACATTTTCATTCGTTAGCGTGTTCTCAAATACAGTATGATCAGAGCCGTGCGTACAGTGTTAGTAAAAAGGCATTGGCCTCAGGCCTCACAAAATTTATCAAAATTTAGGGCCCCATATCTCCAAAATTTCTCTTAGTTTTATAGTTTAAAATTTTATCTATGTTTCTTATCTGATTTCAAAAACAAAATATCAACAAGAAAATATGCTCTTCTTTCCTTCATTTTATATGTTCAATTTTATCTATTGAAGTTTAAAGATCACTTATCAAATTTGTTTCCACACAATCTTTTTACACTCACATTTTATAATTATTTTTTGTCATATTTAATGGTTAACATGATTTTTTCATTTTTATAATATATATTAAAATAGATTTTTGTTTAGTATTTTTATTATATGAGTATTGTTTTAAAATTTGTTAATAGAGTAAGAAAACAATTTCACATATATAAAAATATGATTCTGCACAGAAACTCACAAATCAAAATTTGTTAAACACTATCATTTTTGTTCTAGACATTTTATTATTTTATATCATTTAAAATTATATCTGCTATTAATCTATTATAAAAATATATAACTATATATAAATAGAATTAAATTAAAATTTGCCTTAGGCCCCTAAAAATGCTTGCACGGCACTGAGTATGATATTATATTATTTTCATTTGCTTCCTTTGTTTTGTAATCTTCTTATTTTTCTTTTGCTTCTCCTCATTGTCAAATGATAAATATATTAAAAAGAATGTCCTCTTTTAGTTTTACTGTAATACTAGATTTTGACCCGCGCTTTTTGAAGCGCGAGATATTTTACGATGAAAAATTTTACTAATAACTTAACAAATATTTTGGTAATTTTTAAAGAGTATATTTAAAATATTTTTGCATTTAAATCAGTATTTTTAAATTCAACCCGATTGTGACAACACCGGTTAATCCGGAGATGTGACAATTCAATTTATGTTTTTAAAATATTCATATTAAAAAAACACTAAAACCCGAGACTAACCGATTGAACTGATGGATGACCCATATGTAATCTAATTGGATTTAAATTGTAATAGTTTCATAATTTGTAATCTTATAATCCAAATTTAAAATTTATTATTTGGTAATTTATGAAATTATGACGTTTCTACAAAATTTTAAAGAGAAAATGATAGATATAAAATAACTAAGATTACTTATTGTATTGTTTGGAAACATTGATAGTAGTATAAACATTGATAGTAGTATAAAAATATATTGTTTGGAAATATTGATAATAGTATAAAGAAATAAGTATATTGTTTGGAAACATGGATAGTAGTATAAAGAAAGAAACATTAGTAATTTAATGTATGTTTAACTATAAAGTATAAAAATGTATTTAATTTAAAAACTTACAAAATAAATGTTAGTCTAACAGAATGTTTATGTTTTAATAAGATAGATCTTATCTAGACATGAAACTCAAGTCTTTTTTTTACTTCTAGAATTGGTTTGGTAAGCCTTGTCATGATATGTTTTTGTGTACATTATACGGTGTGGAAAGTAGAAAGGACACGTTGGACCAATTTTTCTAAGATAAGCACCAAAGACCACGATCCATATTTTATTTCATTGGTTTAGTAGCGACCGTCTTAAGACTAAAATAATATTGTGTAATAAATATATATGCGCAGTTGGGTTGGTAAATGTCGAACATGGTTTTATAAATCCCTGCGGTTTAGCGCGGGCGACTATCTAGTTTTACTAAAGATAAGCACGAAAGACCTCTCCACTGGTATGAATGGAAATTTCGTTGTTAATCAGACGTAATTTAATTATAACCACTCCATATACTAATGCTTTACACGTAAGAAATGACAAGGAAAGTCTGGTTCTGTCGTAAGTTTTGCGTGTTATTTTTTCCTATAGTGGGGGAAAGAAAGATTAAAGCCATTTTTTTGTATTATATAAACACGAGCCCCTCTCCATAGCTAGAGATTCATAGCCACACAAGAAATCGTGCAACTGAAGAAGGGTTCGCTAGAAAGCATTGCAGAGCCTGAGAGCATGGCAAACGTAGGCGTGAGCAGTGTAAGCACTAACGAGCCAAAGACAGAGGCTTTGCTCACTACTAAGGCCCAGCAGATGACGCAAGAGAAGAAGATGGGCCTGCAGCTAGATGACAAACAGAGCACTCGGAAGCAAGTCACCAACGGTCAAGCAACGCAACGTCCATGTCGTACTACGACCAACACAGCTCAGCATTTACAGCTATTCAACCGATTTGATTCCTTAGTATGCTGACGTGTTGTCTTATCTGTAACAAGAGCTCATGTGTATAAGAGCGTGACAAGGTCACATTGTAAAGACCAAGTTGAATAACAAAGAGAAAAGTTCATCTTCTTCACCAAGCTTTATTAAAGCTTTTATGGTATCAGAGCCCATGGTGAAAGCCCAGCAGATGATTTCCCATATAAATAGTTGTCTATCTATGTAGCCTATAAAAATGGCCCATCTTGCTGTGGTATGTCCGAGATGTTGGGCTTGGGCTGTTTCCGATTGGACTGTTTCCCACCCACATCTCGAGAGGGGCTATTAATATCCCACATCGTTTGGGATAAGTGTCCTTGGGCAATATATAAGTGTATGGGCAATCCTCCACTCTTGAGCTAGCTTTTGGGTGTGAGTTAGGCCCATCACTAATATGGTATCAGAGCGCCATGGATGCAAATCCTGGGGTTCATGATTCTTTTTCCGCACCTTTGACGATTACACAATGTGTCACCTTGAAGCTGTCCGACAAGAACTATCTGTCATGGAAGTTCCAGTTCGAGCAGTTTCTAAGCAGTCAGTCGCTTCTTGGTCACGTCACCGGAGCTACTCCGCGTCCTGCTCCCACCCTCACCGTTCGTGTTGAAGAAATCGATACAGAGACCGATAACCCTGCTTATGCCAAATGGGTCCGTACAGACCAGATTGTCATGGCGTGGTTGGTCGGATCTCTGACGGAAGACGCCATCAAAGGCATCTACGGCCTCCGCTCTGCTCAAGAGATCTGGAGCCACCTCGGTCAACGTTACAACCGCGTCACAACAACAAGAAAGCTCGATATTCAGAGTCGCATTCAATCGATGAAGAAGGGAAGCAAGTCTCTCTCCTCCTACGTCTCTGAAATCAAAGCGTTGTGTGACCAACTCGACTCTATAGGAGCTCCTCTCTCTGATCAAGAGAAGATCTATGGAGTTCTCAGAGGCCTTGGACGTGAATATGAATCTATCACAACGGTCATTGAGAACACAATGGATGGGTTTCCAGGACCAAACTTTGATGACGTCGTCTTCAAGCTCACTGCTTTTGACGAAAAGCTCACAACTTATGAAGCTGCAACCGAGCCAACACCTCAACAAGCTTATTACGTTAACAGAGGAGGATCTTCTTCTCGTGGTCGTGGCAACTACAGAGGAAGAGGACGGGGCTCATACTCTACGCAAGGTCGCGGCTTTCCACAACAGATCAACAATGGAGCTGGAAGAGGAAGTACTCAACCTGATAACAGACCAACTTGTCAGATCTGCAACAAAGTCGGTCATCCTGCGTATCGTTGCTACAAGAGGTTTGACCACTCGTATCAGACAGAGGATGTTCACGGTGCCTTCACTGCAATGAGAGTTTCTGACCCTCACAACGACTGGTACGCTGATTCTGGTGCCTCTGCGCATATCACCAACTCCGCGTCCAACCTGCAGAACTCTCAGCCTTACATGGGTGAAGACACTGTGCTAGTTGGTAACGGTGACTTCCTCCCCATTACTCATGTTGGATCTGCAGTCTTGCCAAGTCTCCAAGGTAATATCCTTCTCAACGATGTACTTGTTTGTCCAGATATAGCCAAGTCTTTATTATCTGTGTCCAAACTCACATCGGACTATCCCTGTGCTATTGAGTTCGACTCTGATGGTGTTGTTGTTAAGGATAAACAGACAAGGCAGCTGCTGACAAAAGGAACTAGGCAGAAGGATTTGTATGTGTTGGAGAACATGAAGTTTGTGGCTTTCTACTCATCACGACAGCAAGCTACGACTGATTCTGTTTGGCATATGAGGCTGGGCCATCCTCATCTAGACATTCTCCAACGCCTCGCTCAAAATAAGGCCATTGTAGTGAATAAGACAGCTTCTCGTCTGTGTGAAGCTTGTCAAATGGGAAAGATTTCGAAGCTCCCCTTTTCTTCTTCTACTTTTGTATCAAAGAGACCCCTAGAACGCATACATTGTGATTTGTGGGGACCCTCTCCAGTTGTATCAACTCAAGGATATCGATATTATGCAATTTTTATTGATCACTTCTCAAGATATACTTGGCTGTTTCCTTTAAAGTTGAAGTCTGATTTTCACAGCACGTTTATCCGGTTCCAAAAGCTTGTTGAAAATCAACTTGAATTGAAGATACAGTCATTTCAATCAGACGGAGGGGGTGAGTTTCTCAGTAGACAGTTTCTCAGTCATCTACAGAGTTGTGGTATCAGACACATGATGTCCTGTCCTCACACGCCACAGCAGAACGGACTTGCAGAACGTAAACATCGACACATCACTGAGTTAGGCCTAGCTATGATGTTTCACAGCAAGGTTCCACATCAACTCTGGCTGGAGGCATTCTGTACTGCAGCCTATCTCGGTAACTTGTTGCCTTCTTCATCACTTCCTGAGCACAAAAGCCCCTATGAAATGATTGTTGGTAAACAACCTGTATACACCTCTCTCAGAGTGTTTGGATGCAGTTGTTTCCCAATGCTCAGACCGTATCAGCAAAACAAGTTCGACCCAAAGTCGCTTCACTGTGTCTTCATTGGATACAGTGAACAACACAAGGGCTACAGGTGCCTCCATCCACCTTCAGGGCGTGTCTACATCAGTCGCCATGTTCTGTTTGAAGAAGCTAACTACCCGTATGCTGCGGAGTATCAGCAGTTTCAATCGCCGCTTGACACTTCTCTGCTCTCTGCATGGCAGTCAAGCTTCATTAAGCCGAAACTAGTTGAAGAACCAGCGCAGAACATTGAAGAAGAGATTCACGCTCTGTTTCCTCAACGAATTCAAGTGACTCCAGTTGCTGAACCTGTTCCACAACAGAACCTGTTCAATGAGGATGATTTTCCTCCGTTGCCATCTCCAGCCGGGTCTCAATCATCGTCATCAGACGGCAGCCCCCCTCCTGCTCCTGCCCCTACTCACTCCATGATTACAAGAGGAAAAGAAGGGATCAGAAAGCCAAATCCTCGCTACGCTTTGTTTACTGTCAAGACAAGCTATCCAGTGCCAAAATCAACGGCTGCTGCTCTCAAAGATGAGCGTTGGAACAACTCCATGAAGCACGAGATGAATAACTTTGAAGTCACTCATACATGGGATCTGGTACCTCCAGAACCGGATGTAACACCTATCTCCTGTCACTGGTTGCACAAAACAAAATTAAATGCTGATGGCACTGAAGATAAACTCAAGTCTCGTCTAGTGGCTAATGGAAATAGCCAGGAGGAGGGAATCGATTTTATTGAAACCTACAGTCCGGTTGTCAGGACAGCAACCATACGGTCAGTTCTTCATGTTGCCACTGTAAACAAGTGGAGCATCAAGCAGCTGGATGTGGAGAACGCTTTTCTGAATGGTGATTTGAAGGAAACAGTGTACATGAAGCAACCTCCCGGCTTTGTTGATCCAGAAAAGCCTCACTACCTCTGCAAATTGCGCAAAGCTATTTACGGTTTGAAGCAATCTCCTCGTGCGTGGTTTGACAGATTCAGCACGTTCCTCCTTGAGTTTGGGTTCAAATGTACCATCCGTGATCCGTCTCTCTTCGTCTACATTCATGGCCGAGATGTCATCTACTTGCTCCTGTATGTTGACGATATGTTACTAACAGGAAGTAATGATACGTTGATTGCGAAGCTTGTGCAACAACTCAACACTCAGTTTCGCATGAAGGATCTGGGGCCTGCTCATTATTTCCTTGGCATCCAAGTACTTGCTCATCAAGATGGTATGTTCCTTAGTCAAGAGAAGTACACAAAAGACCTTCTGATCATGGCAGGAATGGCAGAATGCGCCCCTGTTCTTACTCCCTTACCTCTGCAACTCGATAGAGTTCCGGGACAAACAGAGCTGTTCTCGGATCCAAGCTATTTTCGAAGTCTGGCAGGAAAGATGCAGTATCTTACGCTGACAAGACCAGATATCCAGTATGCAGTCAACTATGTGTGTAGGAAGATGCATGCTCCAACGGTAGCAGACTTCACCAACTTGAAGCGTCTGTTGCGTTATCTCAAAGGGACATACAACTATGGCATAAACCTAAACGCCAACACTGATGTCAAACTGCATGCTTATAGCGATAGTGACTGGGCGGGGTGCAGAGAAACGAGGAGATCAACAGGAGGTTTTTGCACTTTGCTTGGCTCCAACGTCATCTCCTGGTCTGCAAAACGACACCCTACAGTGTCTCGGTCGTCTACTGAGGCCGAGTATAGAACTCTTTCTACTACAGCGTGTGAAATGAAGTGGTTGGCTGCTCTGCTTGGCGAGATGGGAGTCTCTCTGCCTGATACTCCGAGACTCTACTGCGACAACCTCTCCGCAGTTTACCTCACTGCAAACCCAGCCCTTCACAACCGCTCCAAGCATTTTGATACTGATTTTCATTATGTTCGAGAACGTGTTGCTCTAGGTGCGTTGGTGGTTCAGCAAGTGCCTGCAATACATCAGCTGGCTGACATCTTCACTAAGTCACTTCCCCAGCGTCCTTTCTTCTATCTCAGGTCCAAACTTGGTGTCTCGGAACCTCCCGTCACCAGTTTGAGGGGGTGTGTAAGCACTAACGAGCCAAAGACAGAGGCTTTGCTCACTACTAAGGCCCAGCAGATGACGCAAGAGAAGAAGATGGGCCTGCAGCTAGATGACAAACAGAGCACTCGGAAGCAAGTCACCAACGGTCAAGCAACGCAACGTCCATGTCGTACTACGACCAACACAGCTCAGCATTTACAGCTATTCAACCGATTTGATTCCTTAGTATGCTGACGTGTTGTCTTATCTGTAACAAGAGCTCATGTGTATAAGAGCGTGACAAGGTCACATTGTAAAGACCAAGTTGAATAACAAAGAGAAAAGTTCATCTTCTTCACCAAGCTTTATTAAAGCTTTTAAGCAGAAGTATGTTTTTTTTTTGCCTGTCCGGTTCACTGAATTTCCATCAAAGTAAATGGTTAAAATCAGTCTTTGATTCTGGTAAATATTTTTTTGCAGTGGAGAAGCCGTTCATAATAATAGTCGACATCTCTACGCTGAAGGAGGAGGCTGCAGTGAGGCTCGTGAAAGAGTTGGGTCAGCCGAGATCGAGTATCACCCACGTCGTCTTCTACAGCGCCTCCATCCGTAACACCAAGGCTGACTCCCGTCTCACCAGTCTCCTTGACGCTGGCCCTTGCGTCCAATATCTCCCTTACGAGAAAGACCGCTTTGATAGCAAGACCGCCAGCCTTTGCTGCAAGGACTTGTCCCACAACAACCCTGGACGCCCTGTCCTCGTTGTCTGCTCGGAGCTCACTCCTACCAGCAGCGGAGGTAAGGACGCCTACAAACTTAGTATATGTTAAACAAACTTGGACAAGAACCTTAAATTCCTAAAAATATTTTTCTAAGGCCGGTCACCGGAGGTTGAGGAACTTCAGATTCACATTAGGGTGATAACCAAAGAGATGGAGAAATTGAGATCTGAAAATCGGCTTCTTAAGGAAAAGGCACTTGAATTTCAGCTTCGTGCTGAGAAAGCTGAGGCTCGACTTCGTGCTGAGGCTAGGCTTCAACGAAGTAGCTTCCCTTAACATCATACACAGTTCTTGTTTCTTGGACTCTTTATGTTGCTATATAACATTGTAAAACGCTCTAGATAATCATCATTGCCAAAATCTTGGTTTCTTGAAGCCTACTGATCAACTCATCATGTAAGCGAACTTATCAACTCTAGCCAACACTTAAAAGGCCATAGCAGCCAACTTCAGGTACAATATGCGACTCACTGATTGTGGCATGCAACTCCTAGATACACAAACGATTCATCTCTCACACACATCTCTTCTACCTGTATCACGCAAATATTGACCAACTTCACATATTTCTCACAAACACACGATTCAGTAATGTAAGTATCACTTCATAATGGCCAAAGCCTGTTAATGTCTATATCCTTCAAGTCTAAGTTAGACTGTCTAACATGCTTCTCGAGATAAAGATGGTTGTGTAACATGTATATCAGATTCCTTTAATTAATCTATATATATTATATTCTTGCATTCTATATTTTCCTGTTTTACTTTAGTGTCAATGAACATCAAGGACAGGACCTCGTTGCTCATTAATAAAGGTGACCAATCAGAGACATACGAGTCTGAAGATAGTTCCATAATATAGAAACAGCAGAGAGAAATTCATGTGATCTACCGAGACGTTGGGATCACGTCAGTACCAAAGGTCAAACTCACATCAATAGAGCTCGTCGAGTCCATCTCCCTACTCGCACCTCCCCTTGAGTTTTCAGATGCAAGACACTCGTTTAATCCAATAACAACTTGAGACATGGTAGGTCTTCTCATTGAAGAAGGATTCAGACAAGACATTGCTAGTTCAACAGCTTTCCACACAGAACCAGAATCGTAATCTCCATTTATACTTGGATCCATAATGCTTACGATGTCTCCTTTTGTAAGCATTAACCCCACCCATTCTCCTATATGTGGCTTTTCACGGCTTTGGTCGATCACGGGTCGGTTTGTGATCATCTCCAACAATACAACCCCAAAGCTATATACATCACTCTTCTCTGTCAACCAATTTGTTCTGTAGTATCTGAAGAAGGAAAAGAGATGATAGATTTTTACCAATGAAGAAGAGGGAGAATCTCTTAAAAAGTTATAGAGTGCATCTTATACTTACTCAGGATCGAGGTATCCTGGAGTTCCCGCAACAACTGTTGACACATGAGTTTCTCCTTCCATCGGAAATGACCTCGAAAGCCCAAAATCAGCAATTTTGGCCTCAAAGTGTTCATTCAACAATATATTTGTGGGTTTGACATCTCTATGAATCATTGGTGGTTTGCATCCATTATGCAAATACTCAAGTCCTATATATATATGCCACAAAATTGAATGAAAAATAAAGTAACAAAAATATATATATCACCATGAAACTACAATCAATCTATAAACCAACCTTGTGCAGACTCAATGACTATTTTTAGTCTAGTTCCCCAATTTAACACAAAGCGGTTACGTCTTCCTGCATTTTGAATGGAGAGATATATAGATGTCAAAGTCTTAAGATATCACCATAAAAAAACTACAACAATACAACCGGTTATATTTGTCTGCTCACCTGACAAATGCTCTTTTAAATCTCCATTGGCCATGTATTCATAAATGAGAGCCAAATTATCTCCTTCGTCACAGTATCCAACAAGACCAACCAAATTCTTGTGATGAACTCTAAGAAGAAGTTCTACCTAAAAAACAAAAACACGATTCAAAAGCTCAAGATTCTAAGTTGAATCATTGACTATTTAGTTTACAGTAATGATGATGAAAGTTGGGAATTTACTTCAGCCTTGAATTGTTTATATCCTTGAGATGATGAATGGGAAAGTATCTTAACAGCTACTTGTTCTGTACCGTTCACAAAACCATGATAAACAATTCCAAATCCTCCTTTCCCAACAATTCTTTGGAAGTTATTTGTCATTGTCATAACTTCTGAGTAAGTAAATTTTCTATTCTTTGGTTGAGATAATCTACCATCTGATTCTTGCATAGAAGATGGTCGTGGCCCTAAGGTTACAAGGCAAACATCTGGTTAAGTTTATTGTGGATATATGTATGTTTTGATATTACTCTTGAGCTTATTTATTGATAGTTACCTTCAGCTTTTGACACTACAAGAAAAATCGGTATTAGTAGCACACGAAAAATGCTACCATAAGGTTTTCGTAGCGTTTTTGTAAACGCTCTGACAGCCGCAGCTATGGTAGACCCCCCCCATATCATAGCGTATTTTTGTGTGCTATAAAAAATAGATATATTGTAGCGCTTATAATGTACTATATTAAACTGTTTTAATAGCAGCTTATTTTGGCTATTACATTATTTTCTATGATGTTTTTATTTTGTCATAACGTAATTTATAATGACATATTTTCAATGCTACGAAGATTAAAACTAAAATTCATAATTATTCCTGAAAAAAAATAAAAATAAAAATAAAATTGATTATTAATATTAATTTTGAAATTTAATCTGGTTTAATATTATAAATGGGTTTATAACTGGTTTCGATATATAAATCAAACCGGTTTATATTAAAATTCGGTATACAACTGATTTCAGTTTATAAATTAAACCACAGATTACAAATATTTTTGGTTTACAAATTAAACCGGTTTACATACAAACCGGGTTTAAAAACAAAATCTAAAAAAGCACTACCCGGTTTACATTGCAACATATTAAACCAAAACCTAACTAAACCAAACCTAATGAACCAAAACCTAAGCCTAAACCTAATCTAATCTAATCTACGCCGCCTGTCACCTTCCTCTCCATCCTCCTCCTTGCATCAGAGTTTCTCATGCTCGAGCCCCGCGTTTGTCCATCGCCGTATGTTCGTCGCTTTTTCTTCTGCCATGGTTCTGAGGCTGTCTCTCTCAAGCTATCTTCTTCTTCGTTTCTTAAATCTACAGAAAATCATTCATAATTTATTAACAAATCACAAGAATCTCAAGCGAAAAACATTTGAATCAGACATGTTAGATTGAGATTGGAAAAGTAAATCTGGCAAAAAAAGAGCACTAGTTATTTAACTAAGAACACAAAAACAAAACCAGAATCAGAACTCTAGGAGAGAGAGACAGAGAGTGCGAGAGAAAAAGGTGACGAGAACGACGAGCTGTAAATAAAAACACACGCAGGGCTGTAAGAACGACGAGCTATGATGGAGACGAAGTTGAGATCTGGCGGTGAAAAAAGTGACGAGAGATTGATCTTTGTTTTAGATGTCTCCGTGGAGAGATTAAGGAATTGAGAGAGAAGATGAGTTTTGTGAGAAAAAAAATAAAGGAAGAGAGAAAGGTAAAGAGTCGACAGAGAAGAAAGAGAGAGAGTGTGGTTAGATTTCTGTCCGTTGGATTAAATCTAATCCAATGGTAAATGATGTGATCCGGATAGATTGATATTATTGGTCCATGACAATTTTCTTTATTTTTTATTTTTGTGTTGTTTCATCTTAAGTAAATTTCTATGTTATTCTCTTTTTTTTTGTCGACTAAATTTCTATGTTATTCAGATAATACAATATTGTGATTTTATAGGTTTCATTGTGTGAACTCGTTTTTTATTTAATTCTTGGTGTGTTATATAGAATTTGAAATATGTAATATGGTTCAATGTAATGAGATATAAGGTTATAATGATATATGATTTGAATATATGTATAGTTTAGAGTTTACTAAACTTATAAAACATACATTATTTCATATACTATCCAAAATTTTCATATCCAAAATTTACATAAGCAAAAACAAATCAATAGAGCATCCAGTCATTCTACTGTCAGAATATATCATCCAAACACGCTGTGATTCAATTAAAGCTCAAGTGAATAGCGATGCTCAGTCTCCACTCAGTGCCTTCTGGCTTGTCCTCCTTTGCAAGTAGCTGTGCCTTGGTCCAATCTCTCTGATATAATGAACATATATCAAACAAAGTTTAGAATAACAAAACCAAGAGTAGTCAACATATTACACAAACGAAACTGTCAATATTAATACCATCACCTAGGCCTACACTAAGCCATATCAAACTGATAATTAGAGTTTTGTTATAAGAGAAGAAACAGAGTAAATATATAGCCAAGTAAAGAATCAAATTAGAGTTCCTTCAACCATTTCACCTCCTTGATCAGAGACTCCACATCAGGCCACTGCAGAATAATTTTTTTTCAGAAACCTGTAAGATAATTGTTTGATCCCATAGCCACATAAGATCTTGAATACCTCAGTGTCAAGCTCTGCAGCTTGTAACTTCCAAGAGAGCATCACGAAATTTGAACAGTTTCTTAGCGTCAAACCATCATCCACTCCTCTCCTTTCCTTTCATCTTGTAACTTCTACACTCCTCTCCTTTCATCTCTACAACAGTCGTCTGCTCATTAAGACAGATAGGAATGTTCTCCGCATCATCACTTTCCTGCAAACTCAAAAGTTAGTAACTTTTTACATAATAAAAACAACCATTTCGCAAAGAAGCAACACTTACTTCTTCCTTCTACGGTTTCCTTTAAAGGTGCTTCCTTTAACGTTTGTGGACTCATGGAACTTCTCTTTGCTCACTTCCAGCAATGGCTTTCTTGCGTGCTCTTTATCTTCGGTGCCGTCTCTCTAATCTTCTTGGCGGAAGATGACTTGAGTGCTGATCGCCATGATCTTGGAGGCGTGGCTAAATTTGAGTTCTGGTTTTCACTCTCTTCATGTCCCCTCCTCCTACAACAAGTAAATGGATGATGATAATTGAGAGACTATGAAACAAAATGGAGAATTTTCAAGAAGCATTTCAAAGATAGAACCTCTGCTTCTGCTTTGTACTAGATCCTCGTGTCTGATTCGTATCCCTCCGACTTGGATACTTCAAGATAGAAACACGAAATGAGAACCCTTGGATGCGTTAATGAGGAAAACAAGAAAATAACCAAGACAAGATCAGTAGAGAACAACAAAAGATGCAGAGATGAGACAAGAGAGAGAGAGAGAGAGAGAGAGAGAGAGAGAGAGAGAGAGAGAGAGAGAGAGAGAGAGAGAGAGAGAGAGAGAGAGAGAGAGAGAGAGAGAGAGAGAGAGAGAGAGAGAGAGAGAGAGAGAGAGAGAGAGAGAGAGAGAGAGAGAGAGAGAGAGAGAGAGAGAGAGAGAGAGAGAGAGAGAGAGAGAGAGAGAGAGAGAGAGAGAGAGAGAGAGAAGGAGAGAGAGAGAGAGAGAGAGAGAGAGAGAGAGAGAGAGAGAGAGAGAGAGAGAGAGAGAGACGGAGGAAGTTTTACCCGTCTACAGGCTCGCCGCTTGCCACGATTAGCTTATTCGCCATTGAAGAGTAGCAGCAGATCTTCTTCGCCTCCAATCGCAGAAGCAAAGAGAATAGATAGGGTTTGTGATTTTCGGGTAGAAGCGTCGTTGGATTGAGAACGGAAGGGGTGGGTAAACTCACCGGAGTTGTGCCGGAGTTTTGACTGGAAAAGAATCGAGTTTTACTTTTTTTTTTCTAGATTGAATAAGTGAAATATTTTTGCTGAGATGAAAAAGGATTTGGCAGAAAAAAAGATTTCCAAAAACAAAAAAAAATTAGTGCGAAAACCAAATTTTCTTACTAAGTGTTGGCGGGCTAAAGTGTTACCAAAAAAAATTGGTTCTAAAATGGGGTTTTGATTTCCCGTTTAATGAAAATCCTGCATAGCGTTAATTTAATGCTACGATATAATTTGGATCCGACTTTTGATACTTTTAGTAGCAGTTGATGAATTCGTGCTACCGCGAACTGCTACCAATACTTATATTTCTTGTAGTGTGATGCCCTTTTTTTCTTTCTGAGGACAAGGAACATGATGACGAACGCACATATAAGAACGAATATTAAAGCAATGGACGCAGCAACCACTGGTACAATGATATTCTTTTTCTTATGTCCATCCTCTCCTTCGTGCACACATGAACCTGTTGTGCAAAGATGGGGATTGTTGTCGAAACTGCAGAATGTGAATGTTGTTAAAGATTCCAAGTAGTACATTAATTCGCGTGATAATAATTGGAAGACAAAAACAAAACAAAAATAGATAGCTTACTGTAACATCAGTCCTTTCTTCTGAAGAAGAAGAAGTGAGGGAGGAACCGACCCAGTTAAATTATTACCAGTTAAGACTCTGTTGGAATAGATAAAGATATTAAAAAATAGTCAGCCATGTTTAGGAGAAAGTTTAGTCAAAACAAAAGGTCAAAGTTTGTAGTGTCTCATGAAATACTTACATGGCATTGAGTGACTTCATGTCGGCTAGAAATTCAGGTATTTCTCCAGTCAAATTATTATTTTCCAAGACCCTATACCATTAACAATGTATACATACATATATAGCCTATCAAATATTATTATTTTTTAAAGGCTGAAATTTTAGACCATCTCCAATGTATTTTTTTATTTATATCTCTAAAATAGAAAAATTTTATAATAGAGATGTGTTTTGCTCCAATGTATTTTTCTAAAATAGATATTGTCAAATATAGAACAAAATATAGAGGAATGTTATTTTTTCCTCTAAAAATAGAAGAGAAAATAGCAATTTCTATTTTAAAGGTAGAAATAGTGGGTTGAAATGATTTTGCTTTTAAATGCTATTATAGAGGTAAAAATATGGGAAGGTTAAAAATGCTCTAAGCTTGGTCAGCAGTGGAGATACTTACAGTATTTTCAGGTGAATAAGACGTTGAAAGGCTTGTGTGATGTTCCCAGTTAATCCACTTGAACTTAAGTCTCTGGAGAAGTATGAGATATCTAGTTCGTAAGCGACATGATATAGGAAATTAAGATAAATTACTGAATGAATATTCATCGTACAATTCAGTGATAATCGGTGGCCTAGAAATATCCGAGCTGTTGCATTTAAGACCATCCCACAAAAACTGTTTGGGGACACATGGATCTCCTTGCCAACTATTTCTACTCAATCCATAAGTATCTTGAATATTCTTGATAGCAGCAACTGCCATCATAAAGCTTGATGATATCAAGAATCAACACACTACACGCAAAGCATTTGTTAGATAAGCTCAAGAATGTAAAAATCGGCATACCGTCTTCTTCATATGTCTCCATTTGCGGGAAATCAATCACGCTGAAAGCCTCGATAGCATTAAGTAGAGGTGGAAGAGTTGATGTAGACGTCTTCACAATCTTCATAAGACATTCCCCTCCATCGCATTCCACTGGTTCTCTGATGGCTACGAGATTGGTTTTTCCTTGTACAGGACTGTAAGGTCCAACTACATCATGTCCGTTCAGCGACACTGTAAATTCCCTTGTATCATTGTCCCTTAGATTCTGAAGCTCACCAAAGTACATGTAGGGGTAAACCTTAGCAGTAGGAGGAAGCCCTACGTTCCATGTAATGCTTAATTGCTCTTTATCGTTTAGAGGTGTTGCGCCCGTTGCCATTACATCCTCTGGTAGTTCATCACTACTGGTAACGCCTACACCCAGAACAGCTGTTACTTGTGCCCATGAGTTCTCCAAGAAATATGGGTACCATTCACGATCATAAATGTCATCTGGATACCTGCCACAATATTGTAGTAGACCACATTACTACATAACCAAAGGCTTTCCATCGTTTCAAATGCAGAAATTATATTAACATGTAAATAAAAAAGAAAAGAAATTCAAGGAATGTGATTTTTCTCTTTTCTTCAATATACTTTTTTGAAGATTAGCAAGGAAAAAGGCCTATAATCTCTCCTGCCAAATAGTGCTTGAACCCATGGAACAAGAGAAGAGAACCAACCCTTTACAGTGCCGGTTCACTAGGGTACAAACTGTGCAAAGGCCTGGGGCTCAACTTTGTGTCCTAATAATTAAATACTTCGACTTTTTTATTTATGTTTTTATACCAAGAAAACTGAACTATTTAAAAAAATTAATTGGAAATGGCCCATGCATAATTTTTCTTTTATATGTTAAATTTATGAAGAAAAAAAACAAAAAGGAAAAAAGATTACAAAAAATAATCAAGTCGTTGCTGGGTGCTTATTTTATTTGAAAAAAAAAAATCTAAGAAAAGCATTATCCAAAAAAATTAAATAAAAAAACATAATAACCTATAAAATATAAAAATCAGAAGAAAATAATTAAGGATAGCAATTTTGTATATTTATATTTTTATACAAACAAACAAAATTATTTTATTCGTTTATGTCTTCTTTTCATAACAAAAATTACAAAAACATTAATAGAAAAATATTCAGTAAATATCCTATAAAATCTATTCTATTAATTTAGAAGCATGATCTGTTGATAAAAGTCATGTCCAACTAATAATATAATTAGTTTTAGATATATAAACTGTCTTTCATCTATATGTAACTACCAATTAATAATAATTTCGCTTTTATTTCCAACATTTTCGGGTCTTTTCTCATATACATAGGGACAGTTACACGGTTTGAAAGAATAGACAGTTACTCGGATCTTCTCGCATGTACAAAATGTTTTTTTTTTAACAAGTACAAAAGGTATATTTAAATCATATTGGTTAAAAATCTTACATGTGTCTATTTAAATTAATAATATAATATTATAGCTATTTATTCTTTGATCCTTCGAATAATGCAGTTTTTCATCAAAATCAATAGCATGCTTCAAATCTGACACTATATTTCCATATATCAACATATTCTAAATACAAAATTTAAGAATCTAACAAAATCGGTTAAGATACAAAAAATTTAGTCCAACTAAAATCTACAAAGTATATTTTTGGAAGTAAATTTAAGATTATTAAAACTATTTAAGTTGATATTATATGAAAACATTGTTTATAAAAAATATATTTAATGGGTTTTAGTTTAACGGATTTTAAATAGGTTATTCGAACAAAAATATTTATTAAAATGTTTTACTTAAAGTTAGTGAAGATCATACTAAACACACATATATATATATTAAAATTATTTTTTTTAACATTTTTCAAAAAAAAAATTGGTTTTCGGTGTGGATTGGATTTGATATTGGTTTTCAAATTTAACAGTTCTAGAACCGTTCAAGTATATAGGTCATGTCTAAGAGTATGAGATTTTGAATTTAGGATCGATTCACTATTAAGAAAATATAATATGTTGCAAATTTTTTAAAAATACAAAATAACTAAAAAATATAAAAATTAAAATTTTAAAGAAAAATAAAACAAAAAATATACCCGCCCTTTTAAGGGCGGGTCAAAATCTAGTATCTCTATAATATTATTTGAGAAGTCAGTTTCCGATGTGTCGCACTCACGTTAACTCTTACGATGGTTGATTACACGGATACCCTTAATGAATTAAAATTATTATTGTAAAAAATTTTATTGATTTTTTATTTAGTTTACTTTTATAAATTTTCCAAATAGCATATATAATAAAAAAGAAAGATTTATAAAGTATAAAAGAAAATTTAAAAACGAAAATATATGCCTATATAATATTAGTTTAATATTTTTATTGATTTTTTATTTAGTTTATTTTCTAAATAAGATATGTAATAAAAAAGAAACATTTATAAAGTTTAAAAGAAAATTTAAACGAAAATGTATGCATATATAATATGATTTCATTAAAAAGGAAAGTTCAAAAATAGTAGTATTCCATTTAAAAATAACATAAAATATACTTTTTGATGTAATAAAATACTTTATTTATATCTATATTTTCATAGCTGAAAAATATATATTTTTATATAATTTGATTTCATAAAAAAAAAAATTTTACATAGATAATATTGATATTAGTAAAATAAATATTATTTATTTTAAAACAAAATTTTAAACAATACAATTTCAAAATAATAAAAATATTTATCTATTTTCTTAGATGATTACATAAAATAATTACGTAACATAAACAAATATATGTTTAATTGGCTACAAATAGTTTATAATTAGTATTATTGAAATTTTCTATTTATTTTCATATATTTATTTGACTATAATATCTTTCAATTACAGCAAAAAAATATCTATAAATTATATTTTTCTCAAATACAATCACAATTGTTTTACTGTTTATTTTAAGAAATATTAGATAATGAAAAATAGATTTTAACAATAAACATCTTCTGATCAAATAATTACAAAATATTTAAAATTAAAACAACACGATATACTTTAACAAGGTAGATATATTATATTTTATGATTATACAATTACATGTCTTCTTAATATTAAATAATTATTAAATTTGCTTTTAAATTTTATGTTTTTATGTTTGTCGAACTTAACATAACCATAATCAAAATACTCAAAATACAAAACAAATCTAAATTCAGATTTTAAGATTATTTAAAATAAGTTTCAGTTTACCATTCAATAAGTCAAAGATATAAAATAATTTAGAATTTATAAAATATTTTAATTACTGTAGATATTGATATATATTCATGAGTTTCCAAAACTATATATGTTACTTATGTATGTAACTTCATATTGATCATTGATAAATATATGAAAGTACATGCACATTAAACGATAAATAAAAATAATTTGATGAGACTTAACTAAAGTAAAAATAATTATATTTCAGCTTGAATTTGAAGTAATACATGCAACTTAATATATTCACAACATGAGTAACTCGATTAATCCAACTTATATCTAATATCATAGATTAAACTACAATAAGAATATATAATTTTATGGTAATAATTAATTTTATAAATATAAATTATAGAATGAGTCAAAATATATTAACAAATGAAAATAAAATATTAACCAACTGTTAATTTAGTTTTTTTTTGTAAATTTATATATGTAAGCATGAGACATCATAATATCATCGTTATATTAATTTATTGAATTTGGAATCTGACACTTTAGTTTTCTTTTATTTCATTCTAAGCACAATATATCTTAATTTATAAATAATCATCCTAAATATATTTGCATATAAAAGATAACCAACCAACCGAGTAACTTAAATGCAAATAATAAAATTAATCAAAATTTAATATATTTCGAATTAAAGATATTATAATTGAATTCAAAGAAATAAATGCAAATTAATATATCCAAATGATAACTAAATCGACTGTAGAAACAACAAAATTGACAACCTATAACATAGAGTGATTTACGCTTTAGGTCACTTTCTATCTTTATATTTCATCATAAGTCACTTCTTACTACTGAGGTAGTTTTTTTAAACTAAACATCAACCAATTTTCAACTAAACTCATTCTTGTAACTAAGTGGGCCCACAATTTTTAATACCAGTGATTTTCTTTCTCTTTCTTAATATGAAAAACACAATTTATTTTTCAGATCTCGACAGAAACTCTATCTATGTTCTTCTTCCTTTTTATTCTCCCTTTTCCCTAACTTCAAATAATCTCAATCTCTTCTCTCTTTTTTCCTTTCTCCTACCACAGAGCATGCTTACCGTATGTCACCGTTTACAGATTTCTTCATAATTAGAAACCAATAATGTCCACTAAACCTGAAAGATGATTTCTCCTTCTCATTTGGATCCGTCGCCGTCGCGATTCATCACCATCCGTCGCCGCCGTGAAAGCTCGAAGAAGAACAATGGTGACTTTTGGCTTTATTGCACAATTGGCCCTTTAACTTTTGAATATATTCTTTCTTTCCATAAACTTTTTTATATTGCAAATATACCCTTTCAAATTGACACCAGACTTTTTAATTGTGCATATTAGTGTATTATTCTCTTATACTCTTTGTAACTTTGTAGATATGTTGCAAATTGGGTGAGGATATCATGTACATATATGTATATTATACTTGGGATAAATGAAAGTTTTTTGGTGTACATGTAGGTAAATGTTATCATTTATCTCTATTGTGATATCTAGATTAACTATGGTTCAAAGTTTAGAAAACATGAACATGTAGAAACTACCAAAGTTTAGAAGACATGAAAATGTACAAATTCATGGGTAACCCTATTGTTATTTTTGAATAAACAGACACAAATTCTCTTATATGTGTATAGCTTATTCACATATTTTGATTCGCTTCTATTGTACACATGTACATGGAGCATTGTGTACACCACCAAATTTCACATAGAATAACAATTTTTTGACATGTACAATAGGTTATTGATAGCAAGTTAAATTTGGAAAATTTGTCTTATAACACCTTGTTTCCAATGAAAACATGCTTTCATGTAAAATTATTATTGTGTTGTGTACAAAATGGCTGTGTACATTATGTATTGCGTACAAGTGTACATCAAAGGGGTATAGTTTGTACATTTTTAAGAAAATACGTATGTACACATAAATATCATTGTCCACATGTACGTCGGATGTTACATGTATATTGGTTTATGCTATATTGAAATAGATCGAGGAATCGAAGTTTGTGGAAATAGATTTAGCATGTACAATAGGTTATTGATAGCAAGTTAAATTTGGAAATAGATTTAGCATGTACAAGTTAATTGACCATGGTTTTATAGAAAAATACCAGTTTAGTGTTTTGTATTAATAAAGAAGAAAAGAAGAAAGAGAATAAAATGGGGACCACCACAGTTCTGGTTTAGTTAGAAATCTAACAAAATTGAGCAATAGTTAAGAAAAAGTGTCTGTGTATAATAAAGTGACCTTTGATGTTATTAATAAGTGTAAAAGTGACTCTGAGGGTAAATGTTTCTAAAACATATCTAAAATTAAATGTCTAATTAAAGTAATATAATATTATTAATATAAACTATACATACAATTATAAATTAATATAAAATTAAAAATAAATAACAATTCATTATTATAGTATTACTTTATAAATACTTATACCCGTGCATGAGCACGGGAAAATCACCTAGTAAACTTTAAATGTCAAAAAAAAAAATTTATACAAAGACCCATAACCATGGTGAGCCCGCCCTGACCCCTCGTACTAAATGATACAACCACACCTTTGGTGTAAAGAGTAAAGACTAAAGACCGAAGGATTTTATTTGAAGAAAATACACAGTTTAAAAATATAAACGTAGATGCAAACACAAATTAACAACCAATCAATGCAAATGTTTCTCACCGTATAGTACGACCAGGATCTGAATTGCTAAGATACCACCTGATTAAGTGCTTTAACGAGCCGCTTTCGGTATCGTATGAAGTTTTCGGCAATGGTCGTAGCTCCAAGACATTTATGAAAGGTATACTTTCCCCCGTCTTAACAAGACATACCTGTAAAGAATCGGATTTCGCCACATGGATGAGCTCCACTCGAGTATCATTACCACTCACCGTTGTCCACATATTCGGGCCCAAATGAAGATCAAAGTCTGGATCGATCTTTAAATCATCGTAGTTTCCATAAACGAATCTGGCCTTGATCTGGTACTTGGTGTCTCGGGTGACATTTAGACTGTAGCAGTTACGTGCTCCATTCGGAAAATATCTCAGTGTCATAATCGGCTTAGTGTAGGTTTTGTTCAAATTCCTTGGCGATTCTACTGGTTTCCCCACTGTTAACTAAACTGGTATCTGAAGTATATGTTAAACCGGTTGAGAATGCGTTGTAAGGAGACTCGTGAGGGGGTAAACCGCAATCCACATTGATGAATCCTAATGGTATAATGGAATTAAAAAAATCATGGGGTTCAATCACAAGACACTTACACACATATAATATATAATATTTTAAAACAACAATTATGTACGTACCGGTTTGATCTTGAGCTTGAACAAGATGAAGTATCAGCATAAAAGTGACAATGAACACATAATGTCTGTCCATCTTTCCTTACTATGGAAAGGAGAGAAAACTTTTGGAGAAAGCAATTTATGAGCATGATGAGTTTATGATTATATGAGCTATCTCACAAGTCCTCAGTCAACTCCTGACAACTTGTCAGTGACAAGACTAATATAACAAATCTAATTAATTGAGGATATTTTGTTCACGGTGCAAAATGATTCAGTACAGCAAGTTGAGAGATATATAATGACAAGAGTGATAGTTATTATCCGGCTGAGGGGACCTGCATTCTTTCTCTTAATTAAACGGCAACCTGTGTTGAAAAGTACACGGCAATACACGGAGGTGATTTCTTCTTCTCCATCGGCCTGCCCCCTGTAGTACGTAGTTTACTTAATGCCAACGAACATCAATATATAGTACAAGAAGTCTACATCTAACATCTAGATTTTAACCTCTAGAAATTATTAATTTTTCAAAATTAGTTTTGCAAAAAATGTAGTTTTGCAGTTTCTTTTTGAAAGATATATTAATTAATAATAATTCTTTTAGTTTAATAATATAAAAATAAAAAGTATAGTTTTGGTGTAAATTTTGGTGTTGTGGTTGGAGAAGAAAAAAATTTTAAAAGTAGAATTACACTAATATAATGAAGTTTTCACATCAAAATAGTGTTACGAGCTCGAGATGCTTTTAAAAGGTGTCAATATTGATGCTCTTAGAGCAAAGTAGGTTCCAACCTAAAAGCGTTGAACGTGTCAACAGATATGTATCAAGTAAAGGCCTGTTCATTTCATCCACTATTATCATCCTTTGTTCAGTTTTCTCAAACTAAAAAATGAGTATAGATGCAATAATAAGATGCAAAATGAAATTCATTTAAAAATTGGATATTTTGAATGAGTTTAAATTATGCATTTTGGATACACCAAATGCATCTCATATTACAAAAGTTTAAATTTTACCTTATTTATAACTATAATTTTAGTTATACAAAAATAAAAATATTTCTTTACAGAACCCGTAAAATTTCAATTTTTTATCAAAACCGAAAAATCTTTGTTTTCTCGAAAAAATCACAAAAAATCATTTCCTTGCCAAAATTGTAAAATCTCATTTTTACACCAAATCTATAAAATTTAATTTTCTCGCTAAAATCGTATAATTTTGTTTTCCGTCAAAACCATTAAAACTCATTTTTTCACCCCAAAATAAAATATTTTTTTCATCACAATCTTGTTTTCCGTCAAAACCTTGAAATATCATCTTCTCGCAAACGACATAGTCTCATTTTCCGCCAAAATTATAAAATCTTCGTTTTATTATCAAAATCATAAAATCTCATTTTCTGCCAAAAAATAAAATAAAATTATTATATTTATCTTTAGACCAAAAATAAAAATATGAAGAAGGAAGTTTTCACTCCATAAACTTAACACCTATTATGATTATATTAATTATTAACTTTGAAAAAATAAATTGCATATAATAAGATATTTTCCTTCTAATAAATTCCCCTTTTAATTAATATATATATATATATATATATATATATGTGTTTTTCTTTTATCGTGTTTCTGTATTTTAATATTTTATTGTTTGTTCTTAGTTTACTTATTTTATTGTATAATTTTCATTTTTAAAAACCATTTAAATAGAAATTTCTAAAAAAATCCTAAACAAAAAAAATTACATCATTTTAGATTATTACACTGAGATATGTTGTAATCTGTTACATATATTATAATATAGTGATCAATTTACACCTAAAAATCTCTTAAAAATCATGATCAATTCAAAGAAGCGATTTATCTACTCTATTAAAATAGAGTCATTATTTTATCTATCATAAAAAAGTTATGTTAAACCACTATCTAAAAACTCAACAAAATAACCTAAATTTATGCATGTATGATATTTCCTTAACAAAAATAATATAAATCTAAACAATAACATTTTCGGTAAAACCTAATTCATTCCTACTGTGCAATTATTGTGTTTTACCATATTTAATTTAGGCCAAGATTTTATTTATTTTTGGGTAATTAATTTTAAATTAAATAGTATATCCCAAATATTTTTAAAAACATCATATTAATTTTTATATATCACAAAATAAATTTATTGGTTGTATCATTTTATTTTTTTATTTTATAGTAAAAACAAAAACACAAAAATAATACTTTAAATATTTTTTTTTCAAAATATAATATTAACTAGTTTAATTTAGTAACATAAAAATATTTCGGAAATACAAACGTTTAAACAAAGAAATTAAGAAAATTTTTTATTAGTTCATATAAAACTAATGTTTAAAATTAAATTATTAAATAAATAAAAATTAAGTGGTGAATATATATATATATATATATATATGATTATCACAGTTTCATAAAAGAAAATCAATATATATATATAGTATTTTAAAAATAGTATTTGTATACATAAATAAATTGTTATAAAATATATATATATATATATTTATAATTTATTTCATATTTTAAATATTATTTTAAAACAAATATATATTCGATGTGCGGGTTAGTTTATTGTTATAATTAAAACGCAAGAATCGTATGAATGGCTCCAAATAATTCGATTGTCTTAACTAAAAAAGGGGCCTTCCTCATTAATTTATAAAATTAAATACTCCGAACTACTTCATTCTCGATTATTGCGTGCACACGAAGCCACACTATAGTCCCCCAACCGTTTTTTGGTCCCACGTGGAAAATCTCGGCATGAACCACATTAATCACATTTAAAAACGTTAAATACTAAATATTTCTTTTTGAACTTTTTTAAATTCTAAATATTGTTGAGAATAATTCTTATTCATAAAACTAGGGTTTATAAAGAGTTATTAGAAGAAATTTCTAATTAAAGAAAATGCAAAAATCAAGAGGAGTGGACATGAATCAAAATCGAGTTGTGGTTTCAGACTCACTATAGTAAATGATGTGGTTCTAGATCAAACTTACAGTTAACTCCAAAATGAGTCAATGCAAATTCTAAAGGTAATGAATGCGGTTTGATTTGTAACGGTTGAATTCAGCAAAGTAAGAATCGATGAATTCAACCGAGTAAATAAGAGATGTTAAACATGATTTTATACTATTAAATAAAATGAAAGATATACCATCAAGCTGGATAAAGCAGCCTTTCTAATTCATATGTAATTTGTTGGGAAACAAATGAAAGATTGACAGAAGATGGAACAATTTTAGACATAAGCACTTGCATTACACTCCTCAACTCACTTTTTCTCTCTAAAATTGTATCTCAAATTCTGTAAATAAAACACTAAAAAGTCTGAAATCAGCTGATTCTAAACTGACACATTGTGGGAAAAACAGAGACTTTGAACTCTTATTCACGTGTATCAGTGACAGAAGTTCACATAGCTCATTAAGAAAAGTGACATGTCAGAGACGTACAAATTTGAAGGTAGTTTCATAAAATAGAACAGATATTTACTCTAGAAACAGATAAACAAGAAATTATGTGGTACCAAAAGTCAAGCTCACTTCTATAGAACTCTTCGAATCCATTCGAATCCATGTCCCTACTCGCTCATTTATGAAATTTAAAGCATTTTCGTGGCTTATTCTGTACATAATGCTATGAAGTTTGACAGTACAGTTGCTGTTTGCTCTCTAGAGGCTCTTATGTCATCATATATAAAAGCTTCACACAATCTTCAAACACCAAAGACTATGGAACCTACCGATTTAGTCAAAACATCTACTGGTTCCTGCTTGTCTTCTTGTGCATCTGGTCCACGAACATAAGGAGACATCCTACTTTGATTTAACATACTCGGCTCTCCTCCATGGCGGCACATGAAGTCCTTTCTTCTTCAAGCTCTTCTTTGCGGCTTCACATACAAGGACAATGATCCTATGCAACCGTTCCGCTTTGCCAACAAAAACGCAAGGCACAGTTTGCAGAATCTTCTATGCACGAGCTATCTCGAAATTCGATTTGAAATCAGTGTCGATCAACAGTCTTTCGCCATCAATTATCACATCCATATACTCATATTCCCCTGTTTATGTCACAAACCAGCAAATGTACTGTCAAACTTCATAGCATTATGTACAGAAAAACGCTCTTTGATTAAAGACTGCTACGATAACTCTACGTTCAACGGACACGGAGAAGCGTATGCTGATAGAAAAGGAGTTGAGATCTATGACTAAAGCTTCCGCCTCATGTCAGCAATCATGTAGTAGAATTTTCTTCAAGATAAATACATTTTGTATTTGAATATTCTTAAGATGAGATGAACCTCATACTTCCTTTGGTTAGTGAATTATTAGCATTTTAGATTATATATAAGGTTTGTAACAGAGGAGTTTATGAATCCTAAGAAAATATCAAAAAGCTATTATATCATTGCTCTGTAAATCTTATGCTCCAGAAAGATAACTTCATCTAAAACTACATTTCACAACAAACAAAAGTGAATCTACTACAATTTTCCTGAACATTTTCAGTAACCTACAAAGCTCGCAAATCTCAACTAGGAAAATCAGAATGTCTCGTAAGATTTTGTAGTTTTGGCGGGAAACACACGATTTTGTAGTTTTGGCGGAAAAATCAATTTTACGATTTTGACGAAAAATATAATTTTACGGTTTTGGTGGAAAAAACTCATTTTTGCAGTTTTGCAGGAAAACCAAATTTTAGGGTTTGGAAAAAAAAACTCAGTTTTACAGTATTCGCGGAAAAACACAATTTTAATGTTTTAGTGGAAAATTCAATTTGTGATTTTGATAGGAAAACATGATTTTACAGTTTCCACGAGAAAACACGATTTTTGGTTTTGGTAGGAAACACGATTTTATGGTTTTGGAGAGGGGGAAACACGACTTTACGCAATCAACACGATTTTGTGGTTTTGACCGAAAGTGATTTTACCATTTCAGCAGGTAAACTCAATTTTTGGTTTTGATGGAAAAACTGATATGCATTTGTTTTCAAACTAACTCAATAATAATATAAGTTTAAAATTTACCAAACTAATCAAAATATGCATATACATCCTTTATTTGCAAATATCCACCACCATAAAATGTAATGCAATATTGAATTTAAATTTATAAAATTTTAGACAAATCCGAATGCTGAAAAAATATATTTAATATTATTAATTTAGATACAAAATATAATATTAAATTTAGATTTTGTAAAATGCATTTATACCTGCGAATTCACATGCATCTACCTAATTGTGTTTAGTTCCGGTTCAGTTTAAATTTTCCAAATTATTTGGATAATATATCAAATAACTTAAATGAAATATCGAATAATTTGAGATGTTTTGAATAATTGAATAATATATTTGCATAATGTATCGTAACTGGGATAGTTTTGGGTAATTTAGTTTTTGGATATATAGATTTAAAATTGTATTTATCGAAACACGTGGTTATCCTATATACTTTTAGGATTATAAAACCACATTTTGTATATTGATTACTTATTCATTTTAGGTTTGTTTTTAATTTGGTTTGGATCTTTCGGATATATAGTGGATAGTTTACGACTCTTGAGTTCAGTTTGGTTCATTTTCTTCTAACTTGTTTTGGTTCAGTTTTTTTTTCAATCCCGGATAATTTACCAAGGCATAACGAAACTGGTTAGATGTAACCCAGGTAGGACCGATTGGTTTAAAGAGACCCGGTTCACTCGACCTGCGTTGCGTTGCCTATATAAACAACCACTCGACCTTCCTCAACTTCCCTCTTCTCGCTTTCGCGCACTGAACTCTCCACAGTGAAAAGAAAGATGACTCTAACTCTAAGCATGGCGGAAACCCTAGACGCTCTAATCGATAACAACCCCCAAGAAACCGATTACTCCTCCTACGCTCATCATCCCGAGCAGGAAGAAGACAACAACAACAACATCGATCTCTCTCTCCTCCGCATCAACAGCTTCGGTAACTCCTCCGATCGCCGCCGCCGTGCGAACTCCTCTCCTCCGCGCGGATCTTTCGTCTCTTCTTCCGCCGCCGCCACCAGCCCCGTGAAACGCCCCTCCCCGGAGTCTAAAGAAGCCGACGAAACGATGTCTAGTCGCATGGGGTACTCGAAGATTCCTCTTCCTGTGGATTGTAATCCGTCGCCGCGAGTCCGCTCGTCTCCGATCTACAAACGATCTCTCTCCGATACGTTTGCTTCCCGAAGAAGCCGTGCCGCTCAAGAAACAGCACCGTCTCTGCTGCCGCCACGGCCGCCGGTCTTCCGGAGGTGCGTCTCCGATCTCTCGCCGGGACGTCCGCAGGCGTTTCGTGGACCTTCTTCTCGAGAAACTGATCTTGCGGTTGAAGAAACGTCTGAAGCCAATAAGGTTTATAATTTTTGTTAATTCGTTTTTGAGAAGTTAGGGTTTCTGATGTTGTTGTTTGTGTTGATCGATCACAAGATGCTCTATGCTATCAAGAATGGAGTTGTTGAATTGGATCAGTGGTGTAACAAGCTTCTACAGTACGGTGAATCGGTCTCTTCTCTGAAACAAGATGGCGGCAGTCCTAAGGTGTTTTGATTCTTGCATTCTCCATGGAGAAGATGTTTCTTGTTGAGCAAGGAAAGGCTAATCCAAAGATTTTTTTTTATTAATCATGGCAGCGATCTTATCAAGGAGGGGGTTCGTGAACTTGGATCAGTGGTGTAACAAGCTCATCAAGTACGGTGAAGCTGTGAAGCCAGACGACAGTCCTAAGGTTCGAATCCAATATCAACAAGATATATTATCCCATTAAAAACACACTTTTGTGGGTTAAACTTAAAAAGTGTCTCTTTTTTTGGCATAATGATTTGGTGCCGTGCAGGGAATAGTTGAGTCACCAGAGGAGGAGCACGAGAAAGAGGGTAAAGAAGGAGTGAAGGTGGACAGAGTTGGTGAGGCTTTTGTTGTTGAGATCAACTGTCCTTGTGGAAGAAACTACAGAACTCTCTTCTCTGGCCGTGACTGCTACTACAAGCTCTTGTAGACCATGGTTTTCATCATCCGTACATACGTATGTGGAAGGATCTCTCTCTCTCATCCTCACAAAGCTGCTGGTAAATAGACGTACGCACACTGTTTCGTGATTGCAGATACTAGCTATACACACATTGTTGTTAGTTTCATTCGTACAGATTGTGGTCCATACGCTTCGTTTCATAGAGATACTATACACATTGTTCTAGTGTCATACTCTTGTTACCCTCATTCATTGAAATGGAAGTGTTTTTGTGTGTGTTTGATATCATGTTCAGAGGATGGTAACAATCGAAATGGCATCGTAAGGGCATCATTATCAAAGTCCTATTGATAGTTCTTAAAATAAAAAAAAAGCAAACCAAACATGAAAAAGAAGAAGGAAGAAGAAGGACGAGCACCGGGACTTCCCTTTTTAAGAACTTTTTGCCTTGGTCCTCTTTGGTCCTCCTTGGTAAATGTGAAGGACGAGCAAGAAGGACGTGTTGATAATGTTGCTCTAAGGAAGTAGCATCCAGAGCCGGTCCTGTGAATCAAGGGGCCCTATTCAATTTTCTTTTTTTAAATTTGTAGTTTTTTTAACCGGTTTTCATTATAGTTTAAACATCTAAAATAATTATGAACAAAACAATTAATTCTGAGGAGAAAAAGCTGAAAAAAATACTGTCGCAAGTTTAGTCTTGCAAATTCAAAGAGAGATGCATTTTTCTTTTATAGTTTTATTATAGTATACTTACAGAGTATCATTTAAATCACTAGTTAAGATCCACATAATATTTATATGTATGCTCAGTAGTGAGTTAAAAAAGAAATTGAAATACAAATAGTCAAATATGTCACTCCCTACTCACCAGCGTAACTTTAGACAATAACCTACATAATTGTTTACACACATATGATATACGTATGTGTAAAAAACTGAAATGGGCCCCAAAGAGTGGGGGCCCATACCAATGTTTCGTAGAACTATGTCCAAGCCTGGCTCTGGTAGCATCCAAAATCCACTCAGTCTCCTGACTTGTTTTTTGACCTCAAAAGTAAAAAGAAAACTTTAAAGATATGCGTGTATACATTCCTTTTTTGATCGAAGACAACTAAAGTAAGGTTATACTAGATCTTCATCCGCCCAACCGGGCGGGTATTTATTTTATGTTTTTAGTTTTTTTATTTATAAATGATATATTTGTAATATTTAAACATAAATTTAGATTGAAAATTAACATTTGTAGTTATAATAAAAATTAAAAGTTTAAAAAAATATTTTGATATTAATTTGAAATTCTTAATTAAAATAATATAAAGATGAGTCATAATTTTTTTCAATTCCAAAATCTTAGCATTCTTAATAACAAATAAAATAATTTATAAATACATAAAATATATAAACATATTTGAAACAAAAATAAATTTGTTTAAAAAAAATCTTACGTGTTTATTTCTATAGTTTGACCCGTGGCCGTATAAATATTTGCTTTCACTTCAATTTTTTTCTTTGTTCTAATGATAATATATATATATATATGTAAATTAATATGTATTACATAATTGTTAGTATAACATTTTAAAACAAAAATTTAATATATTACTTTAAATAATTATATTGTGATTTTAATCGTTTATTATATCACAGTGTATCATATAAAAATCTAATATTTATAACTAATTGGACTTATATTATAAAAGTGTTATACTAACAATTTATAAATAAAATATTTTATATTTTATTTATATGATATATAAATTGATTTTGATGTGTGATTTTTATTTTATTATTTTTATTAATAAATTTTGAATAATATTAAATGTTAACTAAAATCTATTAGGAAATTTATTATGGTTAAGATTCATTCTATTAAAGAAATCTATTATTTAAATTAGGAAATGACATTAAATACTTAAATCTATCATTTAAATAAGGAAAAAAAATCTCTACTATCTTTGTTACCAAACACAATTAATTTTTTTTAAAGATTCATATCCCTATTACCAAACAAAAGCTTAAAGTACTTCTACTTTAATAAGATAGATACTAGATCTTCATCCGCCCAACCGGGCGGGTATTTATTTTATGTTTTTAGTTTTTTTATTTATAAATGATATATTTGTAATATTTAAACATAAATTTAGATTGAAAATTAACATTTGTAGTTATAATAAAAATTAAAAGTTTAAAAAAATATTTTGATATTAATTTGAAATTCTTAATTAAAATAATATAAAGATGAGTCATAATTTTTTTCAATTCCAAAATCTTAGCATTCTTAATAACAAATAAAATAATTTATAAATACATAAAATATATAAACATATTTGAAACAAAAATAAATTTGTTTAAAAAAAATCTTACGTGTTTATTTCTATAGTTTGACCCGTGGCCGTATAAATATTTGCTTTCACTTCAATTTTTTTCTTTGTTCTAATGATAATATATATATATATATATGTAAATTAATATGTATTACATAATTGTTAGTATAACATTTTAAAACAAAAATTTAATATATTACTTTAAATAATTATATTGTGATTTTAATCGTTTATTATATCACAGTGTATCATATAAAAATCTAATATTTATAACTAATTGGACTTATATTATAAAAGTGTTATACTAACAATTTATAAATAAAATATTTTATATTTTATTTATATGATATATAAATTGATTTTGATGTGTGATTTTTATTTTATTATTTTTATTAATAAATTTTGAATAATATTAAATGTTAACTAAAATCTATTAGGAAATTTATTATGGTTAAGATTCATTCTATTAAAGAAATCTATTATTTAAATTAGGAAATGACATTAAATACTTAAATCTATCATTTAAATAAGGAAAAAAAATCTCTACTATCTTTGTTACCAAACACAATTAATTTTTTTTAAAGATTCATATCCCTATTACCAAACAAAAGCTTAAAGTACTTCTACTTTAATAAGATAGATATATTCAGGACCACTAAAGTAAAGTCTTTTTTTTTTTTTTGTCAAGGAGTAAAGTCTAAAGCGTTCTTCTTGTATATAAAAGATGTTTCCACGGCTTTTGAAATCAACTGAGAAACAAAGGATAGTAGTTCATAACAACAGAACAAAAATTGATTGTTTTATATTAGACCGTCAAATTCAGCCAAAAATAAAATAAAATGAAGATGCAACCCAAGAATAATTCGAGAATGAATATGATAGTTTTTTGGGAAATTGTTTTTTAGTCCAATGGTAACTATATTCCATTAGAAAAAATGGTAACTATATTCCATTACGCTAATTTTTAGTTTGTATCATTTTTGTTTCTAATGCATTTTAGTATTTCCAAAAATAAATTAAATATATAGTTTTACAAACCAAAAATATATTGGAAAAGTAGTAACTACTAATGAAATACATATATCAACATAGTGATATTTTTTCTAGTTTTAAAAATGTTTAAATTATGATCTATCTAAAGTAGAAATGACATTTTACGAAGTAGAAAATGAAATCCACATTTTTATTGAATTTACTATGTTTAGAATACATGATCTACATAAATAATAATACTCTAAAATATTTAGAGTACACATTTCACACTTAAAATATCACTCTAAAATCTATAATAATACATACTTTTTACAAATGATGTTTGTTTTGATTTAATATTTTATTGTTAATTTATTAATTTTATGTGTGTTGAACAAGTATATCAGTAAAACTTGTTCAAACAATACATATGTACATAAAATTATTTAAGATTATTTTTAAAGTAAATATATAATTTTAATATAAACATTAGTTTTTGGGAAATTTTCATTTTAAATTATAATATGTATATTATATATTTTTTGTTTATAAAATTTATCATTGTTCATTAAATTAATATTTCATTTTCATCGTATATGTTATTTAGAAATAATATAGAAAGGAAACAAAAATTAGAAAAAAAGTTTGATAGTAAGAGTTAGATATAATATTTTAATTATTAAGTTTACCTATGTAATTAATCATCAAAAAATTAAAATAAGGGATACACGTAGAGAAATGACTTCTCTAATTATACACTTTGAATTATTTGTTCCAAACTAATTTATATTAAAAATATGTTAGTTTCTTATAGATAGTTTTATCTATGTGATTTAAAAAATATATAAAGAAAGTCTAAATCAAATTTAAAATTAACAAAAAACTATTTTAAAAATATAAATAAAACATCTATGTACTATTAATTCTGATATTTTTAGCTCATTAGAAATATTTTGGTAATGTTATTGAAGTGGTTTTTAATCATATGAGAAAATATATTGATAAAGAAAATAATTATATAACTTAATATACATATTATGTTATTTAAGATTATATTTTAAACGAAAGAAATTATTTTTAATCCAGCAATATTTTTTTTGGGGAATTTCCTTTTTATGAATACATAATATTAATTTTCGTTTTTAAAATAATAAATGTTTCTTTGATAAATGTTTTATTTTATTATATATGTTATTTGAAAATAATATAAAAAGAAAAAAATAGAAAAGTTGATAATGGAAATTAGATTTTTTTTAATTCATTAATGGTAGCTATGTAATTAACCATCGTGAAAGTTAATGTGAACGCGACACATAGGAAACTAACTTAACAAATAATATTATAGAGATTTTAAAACAAAAATTTATTAGTACTGTAGATTTTATAACCATTATTTCAAAATAAATTTGATTTAATTAATATAAAATTAAGATATTTTTTAAATCATATTTAATATATATATATATATATATTTAAAATTATAATATTAGATATATTTTAATCTATTTATTTTGGTTAAATATATTAAATCAACTTATATATAATTAATTAAACTGATATAAAATTAATAATTATCAAAAATTAAAACTAAACAATATTTATAAAATTTGTAGATATATAAGAAGCTAATGATTTTAAGTTTAAGGTTTTTACATTTTTTTATAAATTGTAGAAAAATATGAAAATTTAAAATAATAAAAATTATAGTTATAAAATATAATTAAATAACATTTCGAAATTAGTAATTTTCATGTTTGTATATATTCATTTTAATGAGAATCTATGCGTTATTACCATATTTTAAAAAGTTTATCAAAAATATAAATCAACATAAATGTAATGTATGAGTTATTGTCATATTTTAAAAAGTTTACCAAAAATAAAAATTAACATTAAATATAATTGTTCATCTCATATTAATCTATAAGACATATCATCAATTTTAGTAGTCATGTCATATTATTTTGTGAAAATGATTGTAGAGAAGACATGTGGCAAAATCACTTCTCAAATATACTTCTCAAATATAGTCTAGGGGATTTTTAAATGTTATTATCCGAATCCAATTCCATTAATAAATATTAAAATGGGATCTAGGAGGGTAAATAAAAAAAACTCAAAAATTCCAATATTATCAGATTTACGGATATCCAAACTGTCCATACTAACAATCCGAACGTTTACAATTGAATGAAATACCTTCCAGTGGAGAAAAAAAAAAGAAGACTGATTTCCAAAAGAAGAAAAACAAATGAAATAAAAGACGTATTTATAGCGGCTCAGGTCCGCAGAAAATCTGTAAAAATAATAAGCCCATTAGACTGGCCCAGGTTTGCAACAAATCTGCCAAAAATCCTTTTTAAGTGGCGTCTTCAGTAAACCCTAAATATATAAACTCATCACTCGATTTTCGCTGCCCTTCACCTCGTCCTTGTAGCGCCTCTCTCTCTCTCTCTCTCTCTCTCTAAGGTTCGTTTCTGAACTCTAACAGCTGTTCGATTAGCTTATTTTGTACGAATTTCAATCTGTGTCTTGTTCGTAAGTCTTCAGCTTTCTTCTTGCTGACACCTGTTTCGCTTCATTACAAATCACTTTTGGATTGAATGTTTTTTAACCTTTGTTTGCAGATTTAAAAAGGAGCTTTTGCTTTTACTTAGTTTCCAAGGCAATTCAACATGTCTGGGTAAGCTTTCTCTTTCGATGTAGCTATGTTGTTACATTTCTCAAAATGTCTTCTGAATCTGTGATTGATCTGTAGTTCAACGTTTACAGATTCATTTCTAGGTTTGATAGATAGGGACTTGTTCATGTTGTAATTGCTGAAGGTTAGGGTTTGTAGATTCATTTTTAAGTTTATAGATTAGGACTTGTGTTTGTACTAATTTAGGTTTAGTCACAGAGAATCAATGCTGACGTTTAGGTTTTTGTAATTTATCTTTAATCACATAGAATCAGTTTTCATAATCATATATCGCCTTAGTTTTGCATAATCTTTGTTTTTTTATAATAAAGTATTTTTTTTCCTCTCTTTTTTGGTTTTTTTAAAGTGATGAAGCTGCTGCTGCCGTTCCTACTGTTGTTCCTCCGGTTGCTGAGGCAGCTGTCATTCCAGAGGACATGGATCTGTTGACTGCATTGGAGTTGACGCTAAGGAAAGCTCGTGCTCACGGTGGTGTGGTTCGTGGTCTCCATGAAAGCGCTAAGCTTATCGAGAAGCGTTCTGCTCAGCTCTGTGTCTTGGCCGAAGATTGCAACCAGCCTGATTACGTCAAGCTGGTGAAGGCTCTTTGCGCTGATCACAGCATCAACTTGCTTACTGTTCCAAGTGCCAAAACTCTCGGCGAGTGGGCTGGTGTAAGTATAGTTCTCTTAATTGTCTGAAGTAATGTTTGGTTGCTGTGTTATCAAGACTTACTTTTTGTAATAATCTTGGATGTGGTTTTGCAGCTTTGCAAGATTGATTCAGAGGGCAATGCAAGGAAGGTTGTTGGGTGCTCGTGCCTTGTAGTCAAGGTAGAGAGTCTTTTTTTACCTGTGTCTTAATCCATGAATCTTATTAATATATAATGTGTTTTGACTTGTGTGTCTGGTGATTTATTCGTGGTGCTACTGTTGAACAGGATTACGGTGAGGAGACAACTGCACTCAACATCGTCAAGAAGCATATTGAATCTAACTAAATTCAGCAAATGTCGGATCTCTCAACCATATGCTTCCCATTCCCAAAAGAAAACCCGTTTCATTTTTCTTGTGTCCACTTTCTGTTCCTCTTTTGTCTTCTTCGTTGTTTTTGAATATTGAATACAAAACTTGTTAGTCGACAGGTCTTGAGATTTGTTTGGAAAATGAAGTTTTGGTTTTAACTAGGCTGCTGGCTCTCTTCATTCAATATTAACTCGATTTCTATAAGTTACGGAATTGAGAACAGGCGGTCAATATAACCAAACCAAGATAGGTTATGAAGCTAAAACCAATAAACAAGAATATAGTAAAGTATGCCCCTGCGTGTGATTTTAGAGCCTATATCATCAAAACGCTTATCAGGAAAACAACAAAGTGGTCAGACATTTCGAAACTAAATCAAACACATCGTAGGTTGCAATGAGAAGAACATGAATCTTTGAGAATATCGTAATGAACACCCTGAAAGTGTAGACAATGTCACATATTCAATGGCGAAATGCAAACATCAATAGAGTTCTGAGTGTAGAGTCTATGTTTGAGGCTTTTAATGGACGAGGCAACGAAGAGTGTATGACTAGAAGAGACAAAGAAGAGGATGCAGTGTTGATTAAGTCTATCAGATACAGCAGGCAGAGGAGGATTGAAGAAGAAGAAGAGGAGTGGAGGCCTGGAGGACACAATCTCGCTGCTAGCACAAGAGCGGGCATGAAGGAAGCCTGTTATAGAGTGCTTGAAGTTGCCTCCTAATGGAAGGTCTGGTCACAGCTTCATTCATGACCCTAAGGTTTGTTTAGTTTCTAATCATGTGGAGTAGGCTTACTAGGTCTGTAGGTAGAATACTAGACCTTTTTGCTGTCTCTGTTAATGAGTTACTTACTTAGTGTAGGCACGCTGAAGTCTCTGCATGTTCTGTATATCACATCAGATTCTTTAGAAGCATTGGCTTTGATAACCACAGCATCAGCTCCTGCCCAAAATGGTCTGGTCCGAACACAAACAAGCATGTACATTGTACAGTGAAACATCTACTAATATAGATCTAAGTGAACTTAATAATCTTGACTTACTTTTTGGGACTTGTCTTTAAGCACAGTTCTCTTTCCTGCAGCTATACCACCACCACCCATAAGGAGTAGAACAGGGCTTCTGTGTTTGTGTGCAACCGGAGCCATCACTTCTGTACATTCTGAGTCATCAACAAATGCAATCCCCATTGCATTCATTAACGCTTTTCCCACTTTTAGATTTTTAGTCACCCTCTCAATCCTCTGTTCCCCTATATACCAACCAAGGAACAATCATTTGGGAGAAGCCACCAAAGGACAAGACAATCTGTATTGTTTTTATTGTTGTTTAGGATCACCTTGTTGCTGCCATGTCAGATTGTCTTGTCCTTTGGTGGCTTCTCCCAAATGATTGTTCCTTGGTTGGTATATAGGGGAACAGAGGATTGAGAGGGTGACTAAAAATCTAAAAGTGGTTGGTAGTTGCAATGATGTGAGAGGGTGACTACCAACAAGAAAACATTAATGTTGTGACTGCAATTGCGACTATGGTTGGTAGTTGCAATGATGTGATACTAACTTCTAACAGATTTGCAACTATTATGCGACTATGTGTAATGAGTTGTATGTTGGTTGCAATTTTGCGACTAAAACATGCAGTAGTAATATGGTTGCACAGTTGGGACGCATTTGTAACTCTCTTGCAACTAAGTTATGTAGTCACAATATAGTAATAAAAAGAGCAATGTTAGTTTAACTAAAATTTATGAATAGTTAAAGATTAGTCACTTATATAATTTAAATATCGAAGTGACAAAATAGTAGCTATATTTTTGTTACACGTTTGTGACTCTAATCAAAAGGATATGATATTTATTAGTGTGTGTACCAATTACTGACTATTTTGTGGCTACTGACCAGTAGTAGTGACAAATTAGTGGCAATAATTTTTTGACACTTTTTGACTGTAGTAACAAAAGTAACAATTCAGTAGCTAATTACTTGTATGAAAAAACATATCACACAAAGTTTGATTGTGTACTGAGGTTGTAAGTGTTTTGTAAGTGTTTTGCGATTTAAAACTCATAGAACCTCTAATTTCTGGTAAACTCTCATTTAGTTGTTATTGAAAGTATTGTGTGGGAATTAGGACTGGGCAAATAAACCGAATCCGAAAATCCGAACCGAATCCGATCCGATAAAAATGAATCTGAACCGATTCGAACCCGACATAAATACCGAATGGATCTTATTTTTTGGTATTTCGGGTTATGGGTATTACCCGAACCGAACCCCAATTCTAAATGAATATCCGATAAACCCGAAACATTCAAAACCCCAAAAAGATATATACCAAACATAATCTCAATTCATAATATGTATTCAAAATACATTAAGATATATTGAACATCTGAAATATTTATCTATTACATAAAGGTTGGTGGTTATAATATATGAAGATTGATGATTAAAGTTGGCTGTTGAATTTTGAAATATTTAAATTTAGATTTAAATTTTGTTTTCAGTAAAAAATATTTCTCATTTCATGAGGTCGTAGTTTTCGTTTTATGATTTCTCTTTCGTTTGATTTTAAATGATCATGGTTGATGTTCTTTTCTTATTTTTAAATCGATTTTATTTATGTTTTGGTTACAAAAAGTTACAAATTAGGTATTCGAAACCAAAACAAACCAATTTTACTTATGTTTTGGTTACAAAGTAGGTATAAATCAGATATTTTCAAACCGATGAACCGATTGGGACCTGAACCCGAAAGTACATTGGGTTGTATCGGTTCTTTGAAGATTTACTAACCCCGACCCGAACCCGATAGAATCCGAACCGATCCCGAACCAAACTTTTAAATAATCCGAATGGGGCTGATTTTGATAAACCCGAAAAACCGAAACCCGATTGGATAAAACCGAAACCCGATTGGGACCCCGAATGTCCACGCCTAGTGGGAACTATATTAAGTGATGTGTAGTTTAATTGCCATTAAGTTATTTGGAACTTCTAAAAATTAATTTAGTTGTAAAGTAGTGGCAACTTTTATCACCATTTTGCCAATACTGTCATATTTGTTTCACACTTTCACTAATTATCTAACATACATAATACATTATTTTGTGTACTGAGGTTTGTAAGTGTTTTGTGATTTAAAACTCGTAGAACCTCTAATTGTGGCAAACTCTCATTTAGTTGTTATTGAAAGTATTGTGTGGGAACTATTTTAAGTGATGTGTAGTTTAATTGCTATTGAGTTATTTGGAACTTCTAAGAAGTAATTTATTTATACACCTAGTCCCTGATTTTTCTTTTCCTGTACAGAAAAAATTTACATTCGATACCTATCAAAAGGGCTTTGACAAACATCCTTTTGTCGACGAGTTTGAAGTGATCTTAACCAAAGTAGCAACACGTAGACTTCTGTGTTTTAGATTAGTATCTAAAGAGTTTCCAATAACAAGAGTCACTTCTCTTACTCAAGGTAGAAATAAAAATTCTTATTAAATAAAGAAAATGGATTATATATATATATATATATATATATATATATATATATCAGGGATGGAAATGCTTAATCGATGCATCTGAGGTTAAACATCTCGGATAGATTGGCGCAGTGTCAATGTTGTCTTTACATGTGGATGACTTAACATAAAGTTCATTCAAAATAAAAGTCACAAATTGACTTGCTGATGAAGAGAAGATAATAAAAAAAGCTTAAAACATAATTTAGAACACAACCATTCCTCCAGAAAATTCCAACAAAGCTGGGCAACATAACCTAAACTAGGAAATAGCTATTCAAAACATAGAAAGCCACGATACTTCTATTACAATCTTAAGTTATAAATAACGTCCTACACATTTGTGTAAAGCTTCACGTCCTCTGCATGGTCTAGAAAGGTGTGAATTCTACCATACTTGAGCGCATCCATTCTCTGGATTTCAACTCTACTGACAGTTCCCCTCTCGAAATTGTAGTAGAAAACATAGAAAGGGCGGGACGGATATCGCGGAGATAACAAAACTTCATTGTCACCAGACATTCCGATATAGTATAACCGAGCCTCACCAGCTAAATTGCCCCACGAGCAGGGGAAGGCGTAAATATGCCTCGACCATTCATGTTTCTCAGCGTCTACTAGAAGCCACAGCTCCATGTATCTACTTTCTCCGGTGAGCTCGTCCCTATCCGCCGTGAGCGTACCCAATCTACCCTTGTAGTTTACAAGAGTCGATTCACGCCACAGAGCCGCGCCCTGAGCTTTTTTAACGACACTAAACTTCTCAGACCCAACGTCAAAGCAAATGATAGCTGAAACACCTGAACCTTGATCGACTATAGCTTGATAATACAGACAACCGTCGATGCATATCCCATCGTATGAAGGATGATGCGGTATGCTACACTCGATCATCCTCCAAGATAAGTTTCCAGTTCCTAGCGTCAGAACTTGATGATCCTTGCATATCCATCCACTTTTATAGCACGGCCAGCTCATGGACAGTAACTTAAACTGCTTACCAATCGGATCATACGCGAAAAAGCATCTCACCTTAACCATACTCGTCTTCACTTTGGGTAAGTCCAAGGACTCTCCCGTGCTAGGGTTAAATATCACCGGGACCGTTTCTTTCCTTCTCTTCACGGTCCGCTGACGTGTGAGACAGAGCAAACCTCGGAGGTGACCGCAGATCTTAGAGGAACTTACGGAGGGGAGCTTGATATGGTGATTTGGGGATACGAGAGACGAGTTATGGACCTGAGGTGAAGTGAAGAAGAGGAAGTCATCGTTTTGTTGGCAGGAGAAGAGAAGCTGCGGGAGAGATGAGGATCTGGTGAAGAAGAGCTCTGTGAAATCGGGACGGGTAACTGTGGAGGACCAGAGCTTCGATACGCAGCGACATCTCGCTATGGATATCGCCGGGAGTCTCAGGAGGAATTCGAAAATGAGGTCGATTGGGATCGGCTCTGAGTTTTCGCTTCCGTTCGTTGGGGACGGAGACCGTGAATTGGATTGGGAAATGGTTAGACCTTTCTCTTCCGAGAGATTCTGCCGCCGCGATTTCATGGCGGAGATGCTTTCTTTAAACCCTAGACTCCCTGTGAAGATAACTCTCTTTTTTATGGCGATGATCGGGTCGGGTCGGGTCGAAACAATAATAATAGGCCATGTTTTTAACATGTGCCAGGGACACTAAACGCTGTCGTTTTGAACTAATATATTCACAAATTTTTATAAACCGGGATCCGGTTTAGATATACACAAACCTCTGGTTTTGCCCTTTGTGCTTGCTGAGTTTTGCTCCTCCTTGGGCTAAAAGCTCTTGTTGCCTGAGCTTGAGTTTTGACCCGAGATTCGTCTTTCAATGGCTCATCTTCCTAGAGTTCTTATGGTGAGTCAATTAGGGTTTATATGATCTCGATTCTACTTCCCCAATCTTCACTTCTTTAATCTCCTCGCTTTGATTTTTTACCGTCAGGTGGCGGAGAAGCCCAGCATTGCTCTCTCCATAGCTTCAGTTCTCTCTCATGGACAGGTTCCTTCCTCCCTCTCTCTCTCTGTCTACTCTCGAATTGGAAGTACGTTTGGTATTATTATTTATCATCTCTAATGACTGAGACCAAGCAGACACCTTTTGTGTTTTGATTGTTAAAGTTTCAAACTTTAGCATCAAATTTTAGCAACAAAAAAAAAGTTTCAGACTTTTCTCTGTGGGTCCCTCGGTTAAGAAGTTGAAATATAGGTTTTGGTTTGGTTGTTATTGTGCCATTTGGTTTGCTTATTGGTGTTAGAGGTTTGGTTTATTGGGGGGTATGTTTTCTCCTTTTTTTGCATTCAGATGTCTACAAGGAGAGGCAGTACAGAGGTGCATGAGTTTGATGGGATGTTCAGAGGCTTCAAAGCACATTATAGAGTCACTTCTGTTATTGGACATGTTTTCAGGTTCTCTCTTGTCTATATATAGATTATTCATACCAAAAGAAACATGAGTGATTGCTGCTACATAGATTGCCTTTGATCAGTAGAATCTTCCTAATTTTTGCATCACAATTCTTTATGGATGCTTTGAGAGTTTTAAAAAAATGGTTTTAGTTTAATTTTTAATCCATTTTTTTCCTTTTTCATATTTTTTGAACTCAATCTCCTGTAAAAATCTGCTGTGTAAACTACTGCTTGCAGATATTCTTAATTATTTCAACGCAGATTTCTCAGTCTTTCTAAATGCAACTCTCATATTCCAGTGTAGATTTCCCAGAAAAATATCAGAATTGGTCAACCATTGATCCACAAGATCTTTTCGACGCTCCAATTCATAAAAAAGAGTCGAACCCAAAGGTAAAATAGTTCTCACCATCTTATATCTCTTTTATCTGTGCATAGAGAATGCTTGAGATGATTTTTTTGGTTTTTGCCTTGGATATGTTATAGCAACATTTGTTCACGTTAGGGATGAGCTTTGTTTCTTTAGGGAAAAAAACAGTATGCATGAGTTTTTCGGAACAAGAATTATGTGAAGTTTAGTTAGTAGTAGAGATGCATATTTCTTGTGGTTGTATGCTACATGCGTTATTTTATTTCTAATTTAGTAGTCTAGTATTCAATTTTCCCTAACCGTCTACAAATCTCAGGCTCATATTTGCAGGCATTTAAGTAATGAAGCTCGCGGTTGCAGCTATATGGTGTTGTGGTTGGATTGTGATCGCGAAGGGGAGAATATATGTTTCGAAGGCAAGTTTATAATTACCGTTTAACACTTTCCTTCTCACCCGCTTTTGTGTTGAACATACATAATCTATTGTTTCTTATCATTTCATCCATTCTGTTGAATCAACGACTGAACTTTCCTCTCTGTCTTTGCTAAATGAAACATATCATACTGTTGGATCTGTGTATCATGCCAGCATCTAATGGTAGACTTTCTAAATTGTCGTAGTAGATTTGTGGGTTCTATATTATACAGTTGGCTTCTGCATATGTGGTGCAGCCATCAACATCTTAATCCTTCTTGTCCTGCAAAAGTACTTTGTCTATGCCACTCATATTTAGGAATGCACATGGATTTGATGGGCATTTCTATAACTTGTTGACCATTATAATTTCTGTAGTTATCGAATGCACTGGCTTCGACATGAAAGATAGCAAGAGAAAGGTTTACCGGGCAAAATTTTCCTCTGTTACTGAGAAAGATATATCAAAGGCCATGGACAACCTTGTTGAACCAAACAGGGATGAGGCACTCGCAGTAGATGCTCGTCAAGAGATAGATCTAAAAGTTGGTGTGGCGTTCTCGCGATTCCAAACAAGTTATTTCCAAGGCAAATATCAGAATCTAGACTGCAGAGTTATCTCGTCAGTTTCCTCTCGTCTCCTTCCTTTCCTCTCTTTTTGATTCGTGTTTAATTCTTTCAGCTACTGAAGATCGTTTTAAATGTTTATTTACAGCTATGGGCCATGCCAGACTCCTACTCTTGGGTTCTGTGTGCAACGTTACATGCAGATTAATACTTTCAAGCCAGAAAAGTTTTGGTCTCTACGACCTCATTTAATGAAGGATGGCTATGAGCTTCAGCTAGAGTGGGATAGACGTAGATTGTTTGACCTGGAAGTTAGTGTTCCGTTCTTCTTTTAGAATTTAGTTGACATTCTTCATTGTTGCTTTCCAATCTAACATTGAGATATATATTCATGGTTTTCAAAAATTCTAGGCTGCTGTTGTGTTTCAAAAGTTGGTTGTGGAAGGCAGAACTGCAGAAGTGATTGACGTATCAGAAAAGCAGGAAGTCAAAGGTCGTCCAACTGGTCTTAACACAGTGAATCTGCTAAAGGTGAGAGAAGTCATGAGTCTTGATTACTATTCCCCCAAAATGAACTAGTCTGGTTATATATTATACTTAGGCGAACACCATATCCTGTACTAGTGATCCCAAAGCACCGACTTGAAAACTGGAATCTGCATTCATCCAAAGATTATTTTGTTTCTAGCAGCTTCATGGCTGTTATTGGGGATGAATAGGCAAAACAAATCGAGATGTTTGTTCTAGTTTAGTTGAAGCAAGTTATATTCAAATTACTCTCCCTGATCTAGCATAACAATAGCGATTACACAGGTTGCATCAAGTGCTTTAGGGTTTGGACCTCAGACGGCTATGCATCTTGCCGAGAGATTGTATACTCAAGGCTTCATCAGGTTCGCTTGCTCCATTATCCAGATTATTAATTTTTGTCATTTAATTCCTCTTTGCTGGCTTTATAATTGGCTGATTTTGGGACCGTCAAATCGTTATTGAATGGTTGTTATGTTTGTGTATATATAAAAACTACATATATAGGAAATTGAAAGAAAAACTTAATTCATTTAAACCTGCTCCTTGTCTTCAAGGTAATGGATTTTTTTTACTCAAATCTCTTTTGTTGTGTGCTAGCTATCCGCGCACGGAAAGCACAGCCTATCCTTCTTCATTCGATTTCACAGACACACTCAGAGCACAAGTTAGCAATCCAGTATGGGGCGGTTACGTACAGAGACTTCTCTCAGACGGCTTTCAAAAGCCAAAGTCAGGAACTGATGCTGGAGACCATCCTCCTATCACACCAATGCGAGCAGCAACCGAGGGCATTGTCGGAGGAGATGCCTGGCGACTCTATCAGTATGTCTGTCAACATTTTATTGGCACTGTCTCACCTAACTGCAAGTACATAAGGTAAATAAAGCCTTGATTGTAGTTTGAACCATGTCAGTTACAGCCTCTTCTTTGCACATCTTATATTTGTACTATTCTCTTTGGATGGATTACTCAGGACTAAAGTGGAATTGTCAATTGGTGGAGAAATCTTCCATTGTACGGGGCAGCGTGTGACAGAAAAAGGGTTTACAGCTATAATGCCATGGTCTGCAGTAGACGAGAAAAAACTCCCTTCTTTTCTCAAAGGAGAGAAGATTGAAGTTTCAAGAGTGGAGCTGTATGAGGTAGATTCTCCTCCAGCTGTACATTGAGTTCCAGTTTTAGTTTATCCTTTCTATTTGTCTTTAAATGTTGTGAAATCTACAGGGCAACACTTCGCCTCCGGACTTCCTTACTGAGAGTGAGCTGATATCTCTAATGGAGAAACATGGAATAGGTACAGATGCATCAATCCCTGTGCATATAAACAACATTGGTGAACGTAACTATGTTCAGGTGGGTTAACTTGAAGGCTGTATACTTTTTGTGGATGATTATCGTGTTAGTCATTTCAGGAGGATCTATTGTTGTTTTCTGTGAAAGTTTGTTAGTCTGGTTTACGCTCTTTTGCAGGTCCAATCTGGGAGGAAATTGGTTCCAACGGCACTAGGAATCACGCTGATAAGAGGCTATCAATGTATTGATCCAGACCTTTGCTTACCAGACATCCGGAGCTTTATCGAGCAACAAATCACTCTTGTTGCCAAGGGCCAAGCCGACCATTCACACGTTGTACAACATGTGATTCAGCAATTCCGTCGCAAATTCAGCTATTTTGTTCAACAGGTATGCAAAAAGTGGCTTATGTTATGTTATCTTTGAAGGCTTAGTTAGATAATGTTTTTTGATTTAAATGATCATATCCGGCCCCTACTCAATATCTCTTTTATATTTTTCTTTTCAGATTGAGCACATGGATGCCCTCTTTGAAGCACAATTCTCTCCTCTGGCTGATTCTGGTCGCGCTTTAAGCAAATGTGGCAAGTGCTTGCGGTACATGAAACACATCACAGCAGTCCCACCACGTCTCTTCTGCGGCACATGTGAAGAAGTTTATTATCTTCCTCAGAAGGGCACAGTCAAGGTAGAAACCGCATCATCATCTAAATTCTTAAGCTGGAACCTCAGTGAATCTAAATGCGAATCTGAAGCCTTTGTTATGTGAATTTCTTACAGCTATACAAGGAACTCACGTGTCCTTTAGACAACTTCGAGCTCGTGATCTATTCAGTGCCAGGAACCGAGGGGAAGTCCTTTCCGCTGTGTCCATACTGCTACAACTCTCCTCCATTCGAAGGAATAGACACACTCTTTGGAGCAGCTAAGACGGCTAATGCTTCTGCCAAAACCAAAACAGGCTCAGGCATGCCGTGTTCTCTCTGTCCTCATCCCACATGCCCACACTCTCTGAGAAACCAAGGAGTCTGCGCTTGTCCAGAGTGTGAAGGCACACTCGTCTTGGACCCGGTGAGCTTCCCCAAGTGGAAACTTAACTGCAACTTGTGTAGCTGCATTGTAATGCTTCCGGAAGGTGCTCACCGCATCGCCACCACTAGTAACCGCTGTCCCGAGTGCGATTCAGCCATCATTGAAATCGACTTCAACAAGAAAACTACTCCTCTGGAGAACGGCGCCACTCTGCATCAAGGATGCGTTCTCTGTGATGAGTTGCTGCTCTCACTGGTTGAAGTCAAACATGGGAGGTCTTTTGTGAGGCGTGGAGGTAGGGGAAGAGGACGTGGGAGAGGCCGAGGCAGAGGAGGGAGAAGAGGCTCAAAAGCTGTCGATCCAAAAATGAGTTTCAGAGACTTTTAAAACCCTAGAAAACCCTAAAATTTCATGTGTTGTCCTTGCGTTACTTGCATCAAAAGTAAAACAGATGGACATTCAAAGATCTTACGTATGCTTGCAATCTAAGGAAACTCTTCATTATTTATTTTGTGGCTTAACACTTCTAGTTAAGGAGAAAAACTAAACATTCAATGGTTTGGAAAAAGGGTCTAGGTGGTTCTAATTCATAGAAACATAATTTTGTAAATAAAGTTCAATAAATCAAAAGTTCTGAAATAAATGAAAATTAATTTGCACTGAATTAGATTATTTCTGGGAAGATCTATAGACATGGTTCTTATTAGGTATGAACACATTTTTAACCGTTGTCTACTTGTAAACCTACTAACTGCATTCTACAGTAAAAATGGTGGGTAGACAAATCCAGTTGGCGTAGATGGACATTTGACATCTCTAGTGCTAAACGTCCATTGTCAGTCATATTTTAAGGTTGAAATGATGCGTTTTGGTTGTAGTTGAACGATCATAAGCTGTCTAAATCTATTTGTTAACTAATTATCATTTCCTGTCAATTTTTTGTTCGTTTACATTTAAAACTTTGAATTTATAGGCATATAGACATATTTACTTAGCAATCGTCTTGACATATATGGCATAATGCAGTATACATAGATCATTGGTAACATATGGTAGGATTTGGACATGGATGAATCCATGGAGAGACTAAAATTTTGTTTAGGATATTGATAGAAGAAATTAACAATGTGTTGGGTTAATGTTTTAGTGTTCAGCGGTTCTATTGTGTCTCTGATTTGATTATCATTGGGAGGAATGTTTCATCGATGTTAGCGTCGGTTGGTCCCGGATTTAGAGGGAAATTATGGCTTAGCCAAAATTCCTCCTAATTCACAAAAGAAAATTGATAGAAGAACAACGTAGACTTGTTTATAGCTTGTAATGGTATTGATATGGCAAAATGTTGTAGGATCATTGGTGATTAATGATTGGTTTCGGATTTGATTATTAGTGCAGAGGTAGAGAAGCGATATCAAGCCGGTTGGGTCTGTCGCCAAAGTCTCTGTCTTCTTAATTTTGTTAAACTCAAGTCAAATAATGCCACAAATCAAGCAACGCGCATTACGGTTTTTTATTAGATTTATTAGAGGCCATTTAAGAAAATTTGTTGTAACTACAAAAGAAACTAACAATTTTAGTGGCATCAGTCGATCCCTGCATCAGTTGATCCCTAACCTTTATTGAAATGCTTTGCAAAAGCAAATGACTCGATACATTGCTTCTGCTAAGAAAATAAATTAAAATACAATAAAGTATTTTCAAATATTCACTGAAACTTTTTAAAAATATTTCTGCTTTTTTATACATGAAGATCTTTTTATAGTTGATTTAAAAATATGTTGATTTAATTTAAAACGAAATTTTGTTAAAATAATATTTTTTAAGAAAATATGAATTTAAAATTACATAGTACTAGCGATGATGGTAGGATGAGCCACAGTATTTTGACCAAATATTGATTTTTGGAAACACAAGAAGTTTCTATACACCTACCTACGTATGTATATGATTATAAAAATCAAGAAATATTTCTATTTGATATCTGAAATCATCTCACTGATATATGATTGTTATAATTTTAATTTTAATTTGACTAATATATGATTATTAGTTATTGCGTGTAATCTCTGACTTTTGTCGTTCCCAACTCGACATGGATCGTCAAATCAAAAACACCACACAACAACATTCACAGCAACAACAGCAATGAAGAACAACAATTCATCAAGTGCCATAAAGAATCATCCATGTAAGAAGAAACAAACCACTCTTCTACTTCTCCTTTCTCTCCTCACCACCTCCCTCCTTCTCCTTCGTCTCTCCCAAAACAAAATCATCCTCATCACCCCCACCACTACTACCTCCGACTCCGATCACCATCAGAATTCATGCCTCGGCCGCTACATATACATCCATAACCTACCTTCTCGATTCAACACCGACATCCTCCAAGACTGCGAGTCGATTTCAAGACCAAAGGACAAGATCAGCATGTGTAAGTACCTCGACAACTCTGGACTCGGACCACGGATCGGTGATGCTGTCTCCGTAGATTCTCGGTACTCTTCGAGCTGGTACGCGACTAATCAGTTCATGCTCGAAGTGATATTCCACGAGAAGATGAAGAGATACGAGTGCTTGACGAGAAACTCTTCGTTGGCTTCTGCTTTTTATATACCTTACTACGCTGGTCTCGATTTCCGGCGGAGTCTGCGGCGGCGTAACGTCGCTGAAAGAGACGCCGCCGGGAAGGAAATGTTCAAATGGCTCAAAAAGCAACCTCAGTGGAAAGGTACGTATGCGTGTTTTTAATTATTCTTGATAAGTTTCTTTTTGACCCTCATGCTTTTTATTATTTACAATTATTGCCTGTTACTTATGATTTAGTCAATTTATCAACCTAGCTATTTAAAAAGTGATAGCTACTTACCAACAATTTTTCTTTCTTTTCCTCACCACCGACGACTCATCTTTTGATAGAAAATTCAAAACCCTTTGAAGTATTCTTCCTTTCGGTGTCAGAAAAAACATAAACTATAAATGAAACTACACAAGAAAATCCAGAAATAATTTATTTTATAAAGAATTTAAGGAATTTTTTGTTTCTTTTTTAACACTACTTTATATGATTACAAATCATTGAAATTGTTATATTGGTCATTTTTACAATTGATAATTGAAAGATTTCACGGATTTTATGTATTTTGTAAAGACGTCAAAGGAAATTTTAATCTATTAAATGGTCAAATTTGTTCGGTTGATAAAAGAAATAAAATAGATTATGGACTTATAACGTTATACACTTATACTAAATGTTGTCGGCCAATTATTATTTTTTACATAACTAAAAATTTTTTAATTTGTTGTCCAGGTCTGTCAGGTAAAGACCATTTTCTCGTAATCGGTCGGATATCACGAGACTTCCGGCGAAACCCCGACAACAACTCCCTATGGGGAACCAACTTAATGCTGTTACCAGAGTCACAAAACCTCACTTTCCTCACCATTGAACGAAGTCCAACGAGCCACAACGAGTTTGCTATTCCTTATCCAACCTACTTTCACCCCACTTCAACCGTCGAGATTCGCCAGTGGCAAGACAAGATCAAGCTCACAAACCGAACAATACTCTTCTCATTTGCCGGAGCTCAAAGGCCGAGCAGAAGCCAGAACGGTTTGGTTCGCAGTCAAGTCATCCAACAATGTAAGAGTTCTTCCGAGACTTGTACATTTCTTGACTGTGACGTTAAAGCCAACGGCTGCGATGATCCGATGAGTTTGATGAAACTATTCGAGAGTTCTGTTTTCTGCTTACAACCACCGGGTGATTCGTTAACCAGAAGGTCGGTGTTTGATTCTATCTTAGCCGGTTGTATTCCGGTTTTCTTTAACCAAGGAAGTGCACACAAGCAATATGTGTGGCACTTACCGAACAACGATGGAGAATATTCTGTTTATATACCGGTTAAGGAGCTGAGAACCGGGGGGAAAAGCAGAGTTGAAGAGATTTTGCGGGGAATACCGAATGAGAAAGTAATCGGTTTGAGAGCAAACGTAATAAGATTGGTTCCGAAGATTGTGTACACTAAACCAAACCGTTACAAACCGGATAGAGAGACTCTTGAAGATGCTTTTGATGTTGCTATGGACGGAGTCATCAAGAGAATAGAAGAAAAAAGAGAGAAATTCAAGAGTAATTAGACCCAAAAGGAATACATTCTTACATTTGTTTTTGTATTTAGAATGTTTCAATTATCTTGAAGATGCTTTAGAAATTCAAGAGTAATTAGACTCTTGAAGATGCTTTAGAATGTTTTTGTATTTAGAATGTTTCAAACCGTTACAATTATCTCGTAGAATGTTTCTCATTCTTTTACATAAATTAAAAATAGATAAAAATATTTACATGTTTACCAATTTTAAATAGATTAAAATACTATGTGAAAAGGAAACTCCACCAAGAAATGTAATGCTAAAAATAAAACCCATTCTTTCTGTTGTGAATGTGTGTGTCTTATTAATGTCGAATATGAACTCTTTATATAAGGAACTACAAGATGGGTCATTAATGGGCCAAAGCATAGTAAGTATCTTTTGGATAAACATCCACCTGAACCAGTCGGTTCATAACACTTCCCCTGGATGTTGAATCCATCTTGAGTTCGCCAGATACCAAATCCTTTTTGGGTTCGTGATACACTTTACCAATTACTTGGTGTTGCCTCATTAAAACCTTACCAGGAAAACCCAGTAGGACAAAACCATGGTGAAGGAAAAAGAGTACAACATGTATCACTTCCCCTGATTTGTACCTCCGTATATGCTCTTGAGGTTGGTGCATGAGTAGACTGGTGGTAACTCCATAGGCGCCAAATCTCTGAGCTGGTCTTCTAATGTGCACGTCCTGGACTGATAGGAAGGTCTCATGGACGTGATGCTGTTATAGACATGGTAAAGAAGCCGGTTGACATGTCTTTGGTTGGACTCGTACTTCTTCATATTTGTTTTCCAACGTGTGCATACTGCTTGTTTGAGAACTATCCATGTATGGATCCAATGTTATAACCTGTATCATAATCAAAAACAAAACCAAGCAAACACATCTTTGGGTTTGGTTAGTATAAAATAATCTCAAACATAATAAAAGGATATTTCAATCATGTCTCATTGCCTTTATATTTGGACATAGCTTAAACTTAGTTCAAAGCTCATGTTCGTATGTGTATAACAAACACATCAAGGCAAGGCGCCAATGGCACCTTTGGCAAGGGACATGTATGGTTTTATTTCCAATGCCTCATGGTTTGATCATTTAACAACATATATGATCATACTGCACTTTGAAATTATTTAGATGTATAGTATTAAGTTTAAACTTAACAATGGTTTCACTTGTGAATATTTACATCTGGATGTGCCTTGAGTCTATTCTAGACCAATGAAATATGTCTCTGTCCAATCTAGGATCAAAGGATCCGTGACCTATCTTAGGTGGTCTCGTGACCATGTTCCTTCTTAGAACAAAGTAGATCAGTACTTGGACCAAGTGAAAACATTCGACCATGAGTCTTGCATTGGATTGTATACGGACTAAGGCACAACTTTCTTGTCGTCTTTATGACCAAATGGGTCTATGTCCAGATATAGGGACTATGGGACTATGTTACCATACAGTAAGGCGAGCCATAGACTTTATAGTAAGCATTTAGGGTCAATGAACCTTATAGGCTTTACATAATGGTTCATGCCTATCGTTAATCTATGCCTTATTCATGCACAAGGATTTCATCTTTAAGTATATTTAAGATACTTACTTTGTAGTCCCAAACAATCTTTGTTTGTCCCAAAACTTAATCTTTCCCAAAACATTCATTTCAATGCTTTCTTTAGATAGTCTTTTGGGAAGTGTCTCTAGAGGTTCCTATGATATTTTCTTTAGATCAAAATATTCTTGTATACTCTAGTTCTCGAGAACTTTGTTGCTTTAGACAACTCTATATCCTCTGAGACTTATATATATTATCCAGTGGACTTATATAATTAGGCGGTTTACATCCTTGAACCGCAAGTATAAGTTTTTCTTTCTTATGTGCCAGACTTATCTAGGAATCTCAATATTTGTTGCATCCACCATAAGGAGCTTGTCTCCTTATAATTGATTCCTGGTCTCTGTGATAATCCTTGTGCACATGACCATGCTTAATATCATGCATATGGTCATGCCTTATATTAAGTATATCTCGCCATAAAAATTTCTTTCACAAAGACTCTTTTCTGTCCAACTGGTTTAACATCTAGAGGTGTCCGTACTTATGGACCTATCCTCTCTTAACTCCACGTCTACTTTCTTGTTTGATCTTAATCTCATATGTTTGAATGCATTCATATGGACGTGGATGCATTCATATGGACGTGGGTTTATGATCCTCATTGATCTTATGATCTCAATTGCTACATTGCGCATAGTATATCATTTGTTTCGAGTACTCGTTTGTTCCTTTGTGTCCTAGACATGACATAACTTTATTGAGGTTTTATTATGACCTTTAATACCCTGAAGTTTGGCGTCCCAAGCATCATTAGGTACCTTAGATACAACCATATCTTATGGTTTCCTCATCCGTGGCCACGGCTTTTAGGTTTGTCCATCTTTGGATCGACTATGTCTAGGAGTCCCTCATCCACGGTTTCATTTGCACCTTTCTATATTTATCCGAGGGATCTTATCTTTAGAACTTATTGATCTAACTTGTTTAGATTCAGTAGCAACTTGATTGTGTTCTATTGAACATCAAATCTTATTTGGTGCATTCATAGCTGGTAGAAACGAATTAGTCATTCTATTCGGGTCAGGAATCTGGCAATTGTATTAAGCTAGCTTTTGTATAAACTTTATGTACTTCTAGAACTCATTCTAGAGTCTGAGGATCTTGCCAATATAAGGATGTTTTGATTCCGTATAATTTTCTATTATCCAGCTTTCCCTTAATGTTGGATGTTCAGATTCACTGAGGTGACTATCTGTGTACCTAGGCTTTAATCAACTTGTCCGTGGATAGCTCAAGGTATTTAGAAACGTGGGGAACTTATATAAAATGTATCCAACATCTATTCCCATCCTCTCATCTTATATTTCTGTGGTGGAGCGATAGAATTTATAAATGGCACTTCTTTATGTGCTAAGATGAGATGTGTCTGGCCTTTGACCCGGTTTAGTCAATGGGATGGGTATCAATGTTCACTTCTGTGCGTGTTTGTCCATGTAGAATAAAAGGTGGGTTTTTATTCTTATCCTTTCCCCATGGACATATCATACATTCTTAAAATACTTTTAGAATGTGAATCATGTAAAGATATGTAGCCTTTTAGGCGATTTTTCTTTCTGTTCTTGTCTTTTCATTATGAATATTCGTGTCCACATTGAGTCATGAGATGTTTTCTACATTCTCCATGATCATATAATGTTTATCAAACCTTTTTGGGACGTGAGCACTTTAATCTATATTCACTTGGACGTTTTGAAGTAATATGTTTTCCTTTATCCTTAGTTTAGTCCGAATGGGATAAGACTATCTTTGTTCTTGTGAACTCTTTGATGTTTCAATATTGTGTATGTCCATGTTACATGGAGTGATTAACACTTACCCCCATGGACATATCATATTTGGATACTTTTAGATGTGAGTTCACTTAGCTTTTACCAAGACTTGTAGTCTTTGCCATCATACAATCTTCTTTGGGGCGGTTTCTCTTTAAGGAAACACTTTGTTTCTTTTGCCCATGGATTCATTATGAAACTATCCATTCATCAATTCTTAAGTCTTTCACTTATAAGAATGATTATTGTACACGTCCTCTCTTTGTGTACATAGCCTCAAATGTGAATACAATGCACACGACCTCTATATTGTACACTCCTCTCTTTGTGTACCTTTGAGGCAGTAGGATATTTGATCGTGGATTTTGTGTCTTAAGATGTCTGTGGTTTGATCCACTGTACATCATAAGGGTATTCACATGAATGGACGTTTTGTTTATGATATAAAAGCTTTTATTTATTGATTCTTTCAAAGATAGCAACCAAAGGAAGTGAATAATGTTTAAAAGGAAAATAATAAGGTGTGAAATAACTAAGTAAGAACACTAAGGGCTTGATGTCGAGTCAACATGTCTTACTCCATATGGTGATCTATTCTCTTATGCTTTGTTGGATCATCCTTTCTTGTGATCCATACGATCACACTTGTCATGATCCATGAGAACATCTTTGACAATTTTCCTTCATCTTTCCGAACCATCTTAGCTTTTCTTTTAAAACTTTGCTGATAAAGAGTAGCTAGATACTTAGGAGTTCTGCATCTCTTAGCCAAATGGTTGTCCATTCCACAATTATTGCACAACTTAGACCATCCCCCATGTCCATATCCTCTCTTGACACGATTGGTTTCTAGATCAGCCATTTCGGCTGGTAGTGCATTAGCTGGTGGTAATGGAGTTGGCCTCGTAAACTCTCTTTCACTACTGTTCATTAGCAATTCATGATTTTGCTCAGCTTGCAACAATCTTGCTATTAGAGATGTATAGGTAGTGAAGCCTATTTCTCTATATTGTTGTAGTAACAATAAGTTGGTAGGGTGAAAGGTGGAGAATGTCTTTTCCAACATATCTTCATCAATCACTACCTCACCACATAGTTTCATTTCGAAAACTATTCTGAGTAGTGCAAAGTTATATTCTCCCACAGATTTATAGTCTCAGAATCTGAGGTTTATCAATTCTCGTAAAGTTTTGGTATGTATAACCTCTTGGATATAATTTCTATTATCTAGATCTGTCCAAAGCTTCGAGGGATCATCGGTCAGATATAGACTTTTGAGTTTTTCACAAATATGATGGCGAGTGTTCAGGAGTTCTCTTGCGATGCTATCATCTGTGATGCATTCACTGAGTTTATTAGACTCAAGTGTGGTTTTAATATCTTGTGCCCATTGCACATATTACAAGTAGTTTTCTCCTGAGATTATGATGGAGGAATTCGACATCTGAAATATTTAGTGTTTCATAGCTTAGACCTTAGTAATATGTTCTGAGGAACTGATTTTAAAATCTAATTTTAGAAAAGTTTTCCATAAAATTCTATAAAATGGAAATTCCAGAAAAGGAAATTTCTATAAAAATGGAAACTTTCTAAAAATGAAAACTTTCTAAAAAAAGGAAATTTTCTATTTTTGATTTGGTCTATCAACCAAATTAATGTTTATAATATCGATTGGTTTAGAGATTTATAAACAGATTTAGTTTAATGTTTTCACAATTCGGATTTGGTTTTTTTTTATAAGTTTCAAAAACCAGTTTAGATTAGGGTTTAATAGTCGGATATGGTTTAGAGGGTTTCATAATCCGATTCGGTTTGGGGTTTTATACAAGTTTTAAAATTTCATGAACTTTAGGGTTTGTTTATTAAACAAATTTATTATATCAAATCTAGCAACCTAATGATTCAATCAACCAGGGTATACGAGTTCTCTAAAGTTCTAATCTCAACCTCAAACATTTTTATAAAAATCGGATAATTCAAACAATTAGGGTTTGATGACTTACCTTTAGATTAACTCGATCTGCTCCTTGGTTTCTTTGGAAATATTAACCTGATCTTACTGGGATCCTTTGTTTTCCTTAAACAAATTTATCAAAAAAATAGTTAGTAAGATTAAAAATAATCGGCCGTAAACAAAACTATAGAAAAAAGTTTGCAGCCTTAGATTTATTTCTGATTTTGACGGTACGGCTTGTAGCTGTCGTAGAGAACGCGTCTGTTCACGGATTGAGGTGAGGTCTTCGGCGTTGGATTCTACTCTTCAATAGCTTCAAATTGATATGTCGCACGTCTTCTGGATCGTTACGGTTTGGGAGAACGATCGATTTGAAGTTGAGTCAAAATTAGGGTTCTTGTGCAATTGACGGCGCGCACTAAAACAGAGTTTGGCGGGGCTTCTGAGATCTGATCGACGCGAGGTTTTCGGCTATGGATTCTTCTCTTCAAGATCTTCAATTTGGTATGTCGCACGTCGTTTGGATCGTTATGGTTTGAGAGAACGATCGATTTGAAGTTGCGTCAAAATTAGGGTTCTTAAGCAATTGACGGCACGTACTAAAATAGAGCGTGCCGGCGCGTCTGAGATCGGATCCTCGCGAGGTTAGCGGCGCTGGCTTCGTTTCGTCGAGATCTTCAGATTGATAGGTGGCTCGCCGTCTAGGTCGTTACGGTTAGGGAGATATGACCGTTTTAAGATGCGGCTAGTTTTTAAGGTTTTTGGTGACATACGAATTTTGCTAGGGTTTTGAGCTTAGCTCGTGCTGATAACGTGTTGTGAATGTGTGTGTCTTATTAATGTCGAATATGAACTCTTTATATAAGGAACTACAAGATGGGTCATTAATGGGCCAAAGCCTAGTAAGTATCTTTTAGATAAACATCCACCTGAACCAGTCGGTTCATAACACTTTCTTTATTATTAGTTCGTAATCTGTCTATATTTCTCACTTAGTATGCGTTTATAAAGCTAACAATGTGAAGAAGTTAAACACACCAATCCGTGTTCAAAAGAAAACAAAAACAAAAACGCGCACATTAATCAAATCTAAAATGAAGGGACTGTCGACTTTTGTAGTGGGGTTCCTCAAGATTGTACGGCCAGTTTCTGGAGATGTTGGTAGAAAAAGTTCAAGACTAGCATGCATTGTCGTTGAATATAATATAAGAACATGTGTCATGTGTTCATCTCGCTGGTGTTGTTGTGATTTTCTGGGATTTAGCTTCACTAACAAAATCCTTGCATGTATGATGTATCTGTTGTAAATACCAAAATGATCAATCAAACCGCAGCATTATTCACACAAAAAAGCAAAGCCAGACCGTGCAGCCGTGCAGGATCACGATACCACTTCGGGAGGAATAATAAGAAAGACTATTTGGATATTACAAATTAACCTGAGATCCAAGTTGATCGCATACATGGCATGGGGAAACGTTTGGACTACTGTTGAACACCTGAGAATACCATCACAGAACATATAGAAACATTAGCATACAAGGGGCAAACCATAATAAACATGTACCTTATGAACAGTTGATTTGAAGTATTCCACTGAAGATAATTGTTTGAAAACGTGAGATCATCACTACCTATATTATGTCTAATTGGTGTATAAGTGGGGTACTGGTTTTTGAAAAAAAAAACTAATTAGCACATTTCATCGATATTAAAGTAGATAGCACATAGATGAATAAATGAACTAGCAAAAGAAGATGTATCACTTTCGCTAAGGCAGCCGCTCACTTGGAACAAAGACCAAGAGACTGTGTTCATTATCCTCAAATATTACCTTGAAAGAATCATAGAATACTGAGTGGCCAAAACTTTCTGATATAACAACAAGAAGTCCTCCAGTTCTTTTAGATGTAGCTTTCATTTCAGCAACGCCAGCCTAACATTTACAATAAAATAAAATTTGTATGCTTAGATTCAGAGTAAATAGAAACTAGACTAGATCAAAACAAGGGATCTCTCAAAACAATCTACTTCGAAATAAAGTTCCTCGTGACTTGCAAAAGAAAAGCAATTTAATTCCATATTTTTCTGCTTAGATTAGCAACTTAACAGTGTTCAAAAAGAAAAAAACTAGCAACTTAACATGATTAAAAGTTAAGTAAAAATAAATAGCTGATGAAGCGCAGATAGATGCAAAAATGTCCGGTACATGGCCTTGATTAACCGACTGGTTAGCAATACCACCATACAACTTCTCTGCTTTCACATAAAATGGAGCTTCATGTGTCACTTATGCAATATAATGTCGACACATGGCAAGGTTATTCAAAGAAACACCAAAAGAATAAGATTAAGAACAATCAATCAAAATGTTGACGTGTTGCCATTTTACTAAAAGGAATAAAATAAATATAATAGGCTGAAGCATAGATCAGCTGTACAATCAAAGATTGATTAACACATGTATTTGAGTATTTCAAATTGACATTCATTTTTATGTCTTTTTCTTAACTAAGCTAATAATCGGTCTACTTCAATTCAGTTTATCGTGGTTGATTGGTATTGCTTTTACAATACTGGAGAATCGGTTGAGTATTTATCACATGTAATTCTAGAACATGATCACTTAGGAAAGGTAATGATGTAAACACGAGTTTGTATATTAACTGTTCTTCTACTTCTACTCAAGAGATACTTAAGAGGATCTAGCCTTTTTCTACTTAAAAGTGAACTAAGTAGCGGAAAATCTGGTTGATTAAGGATATAATGATGTTTTAATACATTTTTATGAAATTTTCATGAGTTTTCTAAATATTTAAATTTGAAAATTTTCTGCTCACTCTCTTTATTCCGTTTATATTATTTTTCTTATAAAATCTTATGCAAATTTCGTAAATGAAAAGGCTCTAATTATAGCCAACCTTAAGATGGGTTTAGTGCCAATATGCACCAAAAGATTTCTTATTTTGTTTCGTTTAGCTACTGAAATTGACATATGAATCAATGTGCAGTTTAGCATACGTAAGAGGAGGTGCTACGTGAGCAGCATGCGAAGAGAAGAGAGGGCAGATGTCAAATTCACTTGATACGTGTTGCTCTCACAAACATCATTGCATCATATGATCCAAAACCAACAAAAGGACAAATAATTTCAATCTCAAATCGAGGCGATAAGGAAGGGCTAGAGAGACCCATGCATGATGATTCCTTTGGTCAATTATAATTTAAAATGAATCACAACGGATCAATCATAGCAACAAAAAGATCATAAAAATCTTCTGGGATTAAACTAATCTATAATGACTTAATGGTTGAAATATTCGCTCTGAAGTTAAAAAAAAAAACCCAAAGTTTAAATCCTTATAACTGTTGTTAACTAGTTGATCATATTTAACATCGTTAAATATCCTTCTACAAATTACTTTACCAAAAAAAGTTCACAGAATTATTCTGAACTTGTCGTTTATAGAAAACAAATAAAATAACTATGATCCGAGCATGTCACATACGTTAAAACTGAAAATGGTGGGGGCTCACTTCACGTGTTGATGACAAAGTAACATAAAAGATGCGGAATCTTGAAGGTGCCTATGGCATGGGACCCCAACACACAAACACAAACACCATCAAACCCATACCAAAACTCTCTATATAAATGCTTCTCTCTATCATTCTCTTTCATCTCACACACAAACACTTCGTACAATATATCAAAAAGCTTTGGAGAAACATTAAGAAGTCAAAAGAAATCACACGAAATATATATCAACTTAAAAGCCAAAGCAGAAGCAATGTCACAAGTTTATCTAAAATTGTCATTGTTAGGCCTTTTGGTGATGGCCGTCGTGACTCCATCGGCGAACGCGATAAGGAAGTCCATCCTTGTCGGAGGGAAGTCGGATGTTCCGAACGTTCAGACCAACATGGAAGTTCAAGAACTTGGAAGGTACACATACATACATGCATGATACATCCATAGTTCCATACACGTTGTTTATATTGAGTTAGAATCGTGATGTGATTTTGTATCGCAGGTACTGCGTAGAACAATTCAATCTAGAGGAACAGAGCGAGAAAGGAAACGTAGCTTCGATTGCGAAAAGAGAAACGGCCGTGTCGAGTCCGTTGACATTTAGCCGAGTTGTGTCAGCTCAGCAACAGGTCGTGGCTGGTCTTAAATACTATCTAAGGATTGAAGTGACTCAAACTGATGGCACGAGCAGGATGTTCGACTCTATTGTGGTTGTTCAACCATGGCTTCATTCTAAGAAGTTGCTCGGTTTCACTCCTGTTGCTACTCCTATCTTCTAAAAGTTCCCTTTTTTTTTCGAGAAAAGACTCGAGAGGTGTATGATATGAAGCTATTAACAATGTGTTAGTGGCTAGTTTTGTAATATGATGTTTTACGTTCATAAATAAAAACAAAAGACTTGTTGGAGAACCAAAACCAGCAGCAAACTCTTGAATCATTTGGAATGTTGCATGTCTCCAAAATAACTTAACTTCGTTTTTTTTTAAGTTTAATTGAAAATTTTGCACACATCTAAACAAACCATACATGGGAGTTGTAAATAACATACCCAAGAAAGCTATAACCTATAGCTTCAAAAAAGCTGTTCTGTTATGTTGGTTAACAGGGGACGAGCAAGGGCCTTTTTATTAATCAAAGATCTCTTGGGCCTCGATTATGCTGTGTTGCCTGAGAAGATTACGAGTTGTCGAAGTTTCAGATCAAGAATATAAAGAAGAGATGAGAATGGTAAGTAAGAGAGTTTTTGCTTACATATCATCTTTCGCCACTCGGTAATATTTTTCAGCATGTTGCCGTTGGCCAATCATTTGAGCAAAGCGTTCGTCGTGGGTAATGACTATGAGCTGAAAATTCTCTTGTCCCTTTCTATCCTCCATGATCCTGTAAAACAACAGTGACATAATAAGATCCAATGTTAAAGATCCATGGTCTTATAAGGTGTGATAACAACAACAACGATTCTAGCTTTTAAATGTATGTACCCATGTGTCATCATATCATAACTCATTACGGGTAGAGATTTTAATTATTACCTAAGAAGAGCTCCTGCAAGAGATTCTGAATTAGGACCATCCAAGTTTGTAGTTGGCTCATCAAGTGCTAATATTCCACAGTTTAGGCAAAATGTCTCGGCCAATGCCAACCTTATTATCAATGAAGCAAGAACCTGCAGGAGAATACCAAGAAAATGATCACCAGAGTTAAAGAAAGATGCTTAAACGAACTTTGAAATGATGCTTCTGCAAGAGCCGATTTTAGAATAACTCGCCTTTTGACCGGCACTGCATCTTCCTCTCATTTCAAGTTCTGTATCACCAGTCTGCATAAGAACCTGAAAAGACAATGTTTTAATGGTGATCAGATGGTAAAAAAACATGCCGTCAGTTCTGTAGCGTACCCTGTAGCTGTAAGAGCGAGTGCCTGCACCCTCGGAATCTGAGTGTATTCTTATGTAATCGATGTCTTGACCTCTGTATGTCTGCTGCCACAGTTCCCTTATAATCTTATTTATTTCCTCCATTTTCATTGTGTGGAAGCGCATCAGTGCTCTGTAAATATTCAAAATATAATTAAACTAGGCTTAAAACTGCAGACAAATTGGTTGTGAACTAGATGAAGACCCAAGAACACCTTACTTGTCAAGGGCGTTGTAGTATCTATCCAAGTCCTTATTTGCCATTTCAGTTGTCTGGCCAAAATGAAAATGTTTAGCTTATGAGAACATAAAGTGTGGCATTAGTTAATCAATAAGACACTGCCTTACCTTTAGCTGGATCAGTTGATCAAAGTGCCGCTTATCTATGTCCTTGTATTGTGTCTGTTTTAGCTCTACTTTGTTCTTTGAGATACTGCTCTCATAAACAGACACTGTTCCACGACACCGATTCAACTACAAGAAAAACAAAGAAAAATTACTCTTCGAGCACAATAAAGTAGGTTATGGAAGCTTTTTTAAAAAAATGATCTTAAAAAAATGATCCAGAATAACGCAGCATAACTCGAAGTTCACACATCGCAATTGCTAACAGTAAGTAAACCCTTCTCTTAACTGAATATTATTTGGCTGCCTTGAAACGAGGCTTAACATAGAAAAACCTATCACTTAGTAGTTATATAATATTAAATGGAAGATCTTACACATGGCATCAAGGACAATAAATGACTAGCTAAACCATAGGCACCAAAATCATTTTCAATTTACGTGTTATAATTATGTAAGAAGCTGCGTACCTCTGAAAGAAGTCTTTCTCTTTCCCGCAATATCTTTGAAATTTCAGCTTCAACTGCGGGTATCCCACCAATATTCAAAATTTGCTCTTCCAGTGATTCAATCTCGCCTGTAAGCACCTCGACCTGTGCTTTTGTTGTACGGTAGTTCAAGTTATCCTCTATATTTCTTCTTAGTTGATCTTGATTCCCCATCAAGTCTTTACTTTTGCTCAGTTCAGCTGCAATTTCATTCTTTCTAGATTCGGCGCTCTGAAGCTGGGATTCAGCTGCCCGCTGCTTTTCTTGAATATCATTTAACCGCTCTCCTTTCTTCAGCTCATGATACCTGGTGAAGCAGCTGTAAGCTTATCTATCTGGTACAAATGATACGTGATAATGATTAATTAATATTTGGTTAACAGAACATACTCATTAATCTTAGAGTTGGCCTTCAGCAATGCCTCAACTTCTTGTTGGTAGTTTCTCTTTTTCTCCGCAAGTTCTTCATACTCGTGATTACGTTTAACTTTCATATCATTGTAAACACTCAGTAACTGCTCCTTTTCCTTGGACAAAGGGCCCAAAGCCTCGGACAAATGCTGAAAATATATAAAATAGAAGATTGTGTTACATTTAAGGGTTCTAAACACTTAATGTGATCACATTTCAACGAATGCATAGACAGTATATATTTGAAGCTTTTCAAAATACACAAAATGAACCATTTACAAGCACACTACCACCTACTAGAGAGCAGGTTATTGCTACCCATTTTTTGGCGTATCCTCTACATATCTATATGCAGCAAGGTTACAGAGCGAAGGTTGTCCCATTGCATTCTATTACTAGGAAACATATTTTATCAGAACGACAAATGATCATGGACTTAATAAATTAGAACCTCAATATTCACCAATGAACAATGTAGTCTGATAAAATCATACAAGCGACACACGAAAAGACGACAGCTGGAAAACAATGTAAAGAAAACTCGCAGAAGACGCACCTTAACGTCTAGGTCAAGTTGCCTTTTCTCCTCGGCTAAACGCTCTAGGTCTTCTTCTGCCTTCGTGACGTCACGTAACAAATTGGCAGCCTTAGCCTTCTCCTCTCTAAGTGCATGCCATCTGGCTTGGAGGCATGATATATCACGTTCCATGTAAATCTGTTCATCCCTTAACTTCTGCAGCTCATCGTGCAATTTATCCCTGTTCATGGGTATATAAGAAAGGATCCAGCAATTCGTGCATGCTAAACCAAGATATATCCAAGGAAAATAAAATGTTTTACCATGCTTAAATTTACGGTACTTACTTGGTGCTTTGGAGGCTACTTAGTTCTGATTGGATTTCTTGCATAGTTTTAACACCATGACCCCGGAAATCAAGTTTATATTCGAGATCTTCAATTTGCTTCTGGTAGGATGCGATTTCCTGGAAAAGCCTATCAGCATTTTCCAGGGGCTGCACCAATCCTTCAACTGAGTCTTTGTCAGATTTTATCTGCGCTGAGATTGCCAATACCTGAAAATATTGATGATATACGATGTGAGAATATATGAACAAAAATTAGGACTTCCAGCTTGTGAGAAGATATGAGCAAAGTGCTGATTTGCATCACAAACATGATTGAGAAGAAAGAGAGCAAGCAGAAAACAGCAAGATTTCTAACGACTCTGGTTGACTTTGCTGCTGCAAGTCAATTATATCCAAGGAAATTTCTAGAGCTCCCCAACTTACATCATCAAGGGCTTCGGACTTCTGCTCCAGCTCTTCTGTAAATTCTTGCAAAGATTTCTCGGCGAGAGGAATAATTTCATCAGTTAGTTTCGTGTACTCTTCGAAAACTGAACGAAGGTTATCCAGCTGCTGAAAGATAGAGTCAGCGTTTGAAGACTCTGCTGCTAATGCTTTAACATGATCCCCCGTTGTTGAAGCCTTAGCCCTTTGCTGTAGTTGAAAAGAAATTCACCAAATCAAGATGCAAACAGTTATTTCAGAAGCATTAAATAGTATGAAAAATATGAATTTAAAGGAAAAATCTACTGGAGGAAATTTTGTAACCTTCTTAACGAAGTTGTCCTCTTCTTGAGCTGAAAAAGTGCGCTCGCAGCAAGGACAAAAATGATGTTCACGGGCTACCTGCTCAAATGGCTCAAACATCTGGCGCATACCAGTTGCCATGTTGTATTTGCTGCAAACACAGATCAAAAACAGAACTACGCTTTGAATGCAAGGGAGAAATATCTTGGTATCATGCAAAGCATGAAATGAGGTATTTAAAAAAGTCTGCAATTTTCAACCAGAAACCTTTTGTGGTAGTCTCGTTTGTCCTTAGCCGAATCCAACAATCTGGGATAAGCGTCAATGGTAAATGATTCCTGTTTTAAAGCTTGAAGCTTGGACTCAATGTATCTCTTTCTTGCTGCATAAGTGATATAGAAGTCAGATTGAGTGCATAGATATTATTATCAACAAGTTCACTGTCCGCCACTAATGTACTTCTTATCTGTGTTATATATGTCAGTTCATGTACAGTGTAAAAAAGAGAATCAATAGCCAGCATTAAAACTTACAAAGTTGTGAAGAGCATTTTATCAACAACTTAAGGCGCTAGTCAGAAAACTGAGAAATATATATCTATTAGTAATTATACACGACGCTTACACTCTGTATCCTTGTGATGCTTGGATAGGCTATTGTTTACTTCTTGAATCTTCATCTGCAACATGTTCACCTCCTTTTCTGCTTCTCGGGATTTTAAGCTCAGGTCACCATATTCCCTTTCAACTGACCTGCCCAAAGAGGAAATAAATACAAAGAAATTTGTAAATGTGAAAATTTTGAGCACCTGTAGCAAGTAATAGCCAACCCTTTTTCAGATCCTGACCAAGAACTCGTAAATTATTTTAAAAGGATTCATTCATAATCACAACAAGCAATAAATTAAGTGAAAGCACGACCTTAGAGCTTGAACTATTTCCTTCTTCATATCCTTCTCAAGTGGCAATCTCCCCTTCAGCGCCCCTCGAATTTTATCCTTGCACTCATCGATTCTGGTAAATATCATTAGAGAGTCAAAATAGCGAACCGGTAAAAAGAAAGCTGCGGGAAAGCATTAGTAAGTGAGATATCACATCTTTTTGTGTTTCTTCTTGAGGTTCTCCAGCTCCGTCTTCTTCAAAGATAATTTCACTCTATCCTCAGCATCACCAGCCATAACGTCTCTTTCTCGATTGAGAGTCTTGATTTTATGCTCCATGCTGTATATTTCATGCTGTTTCTGTTCTATTTTGGATTCAAATCCGCTTTCAGAATTTTGTTTTGACTTTCTCTCAAGCTCAACTTGCTGTGCAAACAAAAAGGATGGCAAAATAAGGAAAAGGTAGCAAAGGCAAACTCATCAACAGCAAAATCATGTATCCAGATCAAGGGAACGAACGCAATACCACAAGTTTTTCTCGTTCATCAATTTGTTGAACATCCACATTCGATATTTCGAATTCAAATGAATCACGCTCAATTTCTTTCTCTTCTATGCGTTTTGATATGCCTGTCTGCATAAGTCAACGTCAAAAGAAAATTTGTTAGAATTTAGGCTCGTAACTGGAGGATTTGGCTAGAATTCCAATTGGTGAACCACACCTTGATATCATCTTTAGCTCGTTTCTGAGCTTCGATGCTTTTCCAACGGTCATTAGCATCCATATAGCAATCCCAAGCCGTACTTAGAGCAGTCTCATTAGATTTCTGAGATGACATTCAGAATGTCTAAGGATGTCAACAGATGCAAGTCAAATACAAAAGAAATGACTCTGGAGAAAACAAAGGATGAGTACCTTCTTATCCACCAAATCCATCTCAAACTCACCCAGTCTTGATTTTATTCGATTTGTGAGATTCAAAACTACCTCAGTGCTGAAAGGGGTACTAGGAACATTTCCCAAATTGTGATGGGAAAAGGTTTTCTGGATGGAAGTATCTCTTTCATTCTTCAGCAGCATATGAGCCTATGTTTAAAAAAGGTAAAAGGTTAAACTAAATGGAACAGAACTCATAAGTTTATAGTATGTCGTAGCTTTGTTAGATTTACTTCAGCTTCTGTTTGTAGCTTGCTAATCTCCAGCATATAGTTGGTTTTTGCATTGTGAAGAGAAGAAATTGTAGTTTGTGTGTCATCCATCTCTCTCTCCATCTTTCGAATTTTGGTCTCCAGAAGCGCAATCCTTTCTTCAAACTTGCTTTTCCATTCTTTCAGTTCTTCAATAGTATCTGAACAATAATTATGACAAGTATCAACAGGTTTCGTTTATATGACAAAATAACAAAATGCTTCCAGAAAGGCAAAAATAAATTCACACAACTATAAAAGACACAATCTGACTCAAAAGGACAAAACCACTCTGACAATGACCACCTAAAATTAAGCGAAGGTATGAATATCACGATAGTAAAAGAGAGAACCTTCATTTTCCTCGGGTAATGCTGCATACTGTCTCTGCTGTTCCTTAAATAAGGTGCTCCTTTCGGCAGTTTTTCTTGAAACTTGGTCCTGTAGCTTTCTCAGATCTTTTAACATCATTTCCTTATTATGAACTTCAGCATCCACTTTCTGAATGCTGTTTTCCAGTTCCGACATCTGAGCTTTTGAAGACTCTGTTCTTTCTTGATCTTGAGTAATGCTTTCACGAAGCTGCAGAGGAAGTATCATGTCATAAGAGTAGCCCACAGAATCTAAGCACATGTATACAGTACTAGTCTAAAACAACTTTCAGAACTAAAACAATCTGCATCAGTGACCAGTGATACTGAAAGCAAAAATTAATGTCAAACAAGTTAATATCGAGCATGCCTTATAAGCAGCATCTTTCAACGTCTGCAGATTTTCCAACTTCAACTTAAACGTTTTTATCTCCTGAGCTTGATCTTTGTGAAGTTTCTTAATAACCTCCAACGCCTTTGTGTATCTGTTTCATGTTAAAACACATGTTACAGTTTCTGCGAAGCGGTTTCTTCTACAGCAGATGTATCAAATACGACACCGAAGTGAAAAAGAAATGACAACAGGTAAGTTTACAACTCCTTCGTTGCCAAACTCCATAACATAGTTCTCTTCTAAAGACTCACTTAGATGTCTGGGTATTTAAGTCAAAAATCAGTTCAAAAGGAATATAAGAACAGGAATCAAACAATACTAGAGAGAAGAAACAATCGTCACCCTCTCCTGGTCACTACAAGTCCCAGAAAATATATGCATAGTACAGATCATAGAATAGTACCTGGTGGCTGAGAAAATATCATCAAACTTCTTTTTCAAAGTAGAAGGGTCTTGCAGTGGCCAGTTAGACTCATCTTGGTGCACAAATATGACGTTTTCTAATATAGCTTTAGATACACCCATCAAAGCTGGTATCTCCCTATCCATGTCAGCGCATCTGTAGCTGAGACATACTTTCTGCAATTGAATAACGTATACAGGAAAATTAGAAAGAAAAATGATCTTGATTGAACATAACATGCACAGAATGGAGACATCTAAAATAAAGCAATAGAAGAAACTCTAGTTATGCTCTGCGTTTGATTATCTTCATGAAAACGGCTAACCAAATCATTCTAATTGCAAGGATGAAAACCTTTAGGAAACTTAGACAGTATAACACTAGCACAGCAACGTGGTAGCTAAAGAATACGAGGATAAAAAGAACTAAATCAAAGAGTAATATGAAGAATATGTGCAACCTCTCCAGTGTGAGGATTAATGGTTTGAAGGACACTCTCAATGGCCTTGTACTCCATCTTGGAAGCCTTTTGTGTCAACTGAAATGATCTTATACACACCACATCCTTCCCTGCAGCTGTCTTGAACCGCAGCTTGATCTGTGCTTTAGTCTCCGTTTCCCCAGCAACCTGATAATAAAAGAGAACATCTTCTTCCAGTAAAATCTCTCAAAAATTTACAAGGAGCCAATGGAATGAACAACCTCCATAGATAGCCCTTCAAGGGGAGCTCAAAAACACTGAAGATGTAGAGATTGTAGCTAACCTTACACTAAGTAACTTATCAACAGATATAACAAAAAAAAAAGAACATATTATTTCACTAAAATCTCCTAAACTTTTACAAGGAGCCAATGGAATCAACAAGCTACATAGCCCTTCAAGGGGAAATCAAAATATTAAAAGATGCAGAGACTGTAGCTAAAACTACACTAAGTAATTCATTAAAAGAGAGTAACAAAAGAGAACATCTTTTTCAATGAAATCTCCCACAAAATTACAAGGAGCCAACAGAATCATAAACCTCCATAGCTAGACCTTAAAGGAGTAATCAAAACACTGAACATGCAGAGACTGTATAGCTAACCTTACACTAAGTAACTCATCAAAGTATACAACATACAGACCTAGTAAGCAGAATCGATAAGAAAGTAAACAAACCTTAGGGTCATGGATGAAGCTGTGACCAGACCTCGCGTTAGGAGGCAACTCTCCCGTACAAGATACCTTCAAGCACTCTATAATCGTCTGCAGAAACACACACCTCAATTTTTCTTCAATCAAAAAAAAAGAGACGAAATGAGAGTGAAGAGAGAGGGGTTAAGCGATTTTACAGTTTTTCCGGCGCCGTTGGAACCGACGATTAGGGTTAGAGGCCTGAAGAAAGTGATGACGTTTTTGTTTTCAGGGTCGAAGCTTCTGATACCCTTTATCAGCATTTTATCGACCGTACTCATCTTCTCCTCTCCAGTGATTAGAGAGAAGTGGGAAATCAAGCGAGAGAGAGAGACAGAGAGAGAGAGACTCAGGTTAAACTTAAACCCAGAGAGAGACGAGGAGGGAGGGTTTTGAGGGAAGAGAGATCATCGACTTTCGAGTAAAGAGGGGAGAGAGAGAGAAACTGTATGTATATTGGGAAAGAAGACGCGAGACACCGGTTTTCGTTCCTTTTTAACTCGAACCGAATCAAACCGGTTTCAATGTTTACGTTGTTACATTGTAAACTGGTTTTGTTTTAAGGGAGTTTTGGGCTTCTTCTTTCGTTATCTCCATCGATGGTCCAACATAAAATCCGTCATCCGAATCCACATCGAAATGTAATAAGTATTTGAATGGGTCTTTGTGAAGTGTTACAAAATATATCCAAATCCGAGCAGAAAACCCAAAAAATTCCGAAATAAGTGTCCAAATTAATATATTTTATAAGTTCTATGATATGATACAAAACCGACCTCAAACATATGTATTACATCCGAACCCGATTTACACTAGTAAATTTACTAGAACGAAATTTAGGAGATGTTATAAAATATAACTAAAATACATAAATTCTGATCCAAATGCCAATGGATATCCGAATAACCAGGGCTAGGTGCATCTATATGAAAAGTAAAATTATTTTTTTGTTTGGATTTGAAAATAAAAATCAATTTAATGGCTTATATGGATGAGTTTTATAAAATAGAATTAATTTTTAAAATCAGTCAACTAAACCAAATTGAAGAGGGATTAGTGGGAATATAATTTTTTGTACAGTTGGTTGTTTTTATAAGTCAAGAGATTTAACATAAATAATTTTAAATATATAAAAAATTTATGAAAATGTTCTAGTTCAAGGATTTTAAGAATCTAAGGGATGCTAGTGGGATATAATTTTTTAATAATTGTTAAAATTCTCAATTTCTATTATTATTAGTTGGTGGATTCTAATATTTTTACTAAAATCTAGTGTTATTGATTTGTTGATTGTTTAATAACTTACAAAATCTCTTGTTACTAAAGAAAATGAGTTTTTGATGATTCTAAGTTTCCATCAAATCTAGTGATATTGGAAACTGAATTCTAGATAAATTTACTAATAAAACAAAATTTAAAAAAAAATCTTGCATAATTTACAAATTTTAATACTTTTAGTTTGTGAATGATATTTTAATCTTTTTAGCCGAGGAATGGTATTTTATTTATTGATTTAAATGAAAGTATTTTTTAAAAATATGTTAATTTACCAATTTAATGCAATTTTCGTATTTAATTCATATATTACTTATTTTAATATAATATAGATTATAACAATAAGATTTATAAAGTAGTATATAATTTTGTTTTTGTTTTATAATAAAAATATTTATAATAATATTATGTTACTAATTTCGAAATTAATCAATGCATTAGATTAAAACTATTTAAAGTTTTTAGTAAAATTTTGTTAGATTTTTCTCAACAGATTTTGTTATAACTAAAAATAAAATTTAAATTTATAGTTAAAATTAATTAATTAATTAATTAATTAATATCTTTATTATTATTAAGATTGCTTTATAAATGTTATATATTTAATAGATTAATGTAAATAATCAAATAAATGTAATTAATGAAATGTACCTAATATAAATTTGTATAGTAAATAAAAATTGTACTTATCTTTTTCTTGGTCAAACAAATTGTACTTGTCTTTTTAATAGAAAGATATCCAGATATAAAATTGGTAGCAAACAGGATTTTAGTAAAATATAATATAAAACACTCTTTAAAATTATCTTCTATTATTTTATTGAGTTTTATGTTTATGTATTCAGATTGTTTGTCATATATCATAGAGGAAAAAAGAAGTGTTTTGCTTTCTCTATCCTTTAAAAAAAAATTCTTTGTTAAAGATGTCTTTGGTTGTTTATACATTAGAGACGGAAGAAAAGTGTAAATAACAGAGGCAAAATAAAGAATAGGTTTATCAAGGTTTACATCCATCATCCATTGAGACTCGAAACAAATCTTCCAATAGGGATTTAACTATGAAATCCAAAGTTGGGATATCTGCAAAAAAGCACCTAGGTCGAGCACATGAACCGTCGATGACGGATCTCCCACGGGATTTGGCGGAGGAGGTTCTCTCTCGACTTCCCCTGACATCTCTAACAAGCGCCCGGTCAACTTGCAAAGCGTGGAACGCTTTATCCAAAGACAGCAGCTTCACAACGAAGCACCTTGGTCGTCAAGCAACACTAGCAGACGAGTTTATGTTAGTCTTGATGATGGACTACGATATTTATTTGGTGAGCGTCAATCTCGACGAGAACGCTGACATCGGATACATGCGTCATGAAGGCACGCTTACCAGCCAAAACTGTATAGATCAAATCGATGTCTGTGAAGTCTTTCACTGCAATGGTTTATTGTTATGCATCTCTCAAGACAATGCTAGGCTCGTGGTTTGGAACCCTTACTGGGGACAAAGCCGGTGGATCGAGCCCACGCATAGCTTCGAAAGATTGGTCTGTTATATATACGATATGGGATACGACAAGAGCAGCAACTCCCCACAAAATCTTGAGCTTTGCTGATTACACAATCTTGCACTATGTTGATTATGATTTTACTGATGATTACCAAATCTCGGACCATAGTGATTATGATTTTTTAACTGATTACCAGTTGGACCATAGTGATAATGATGCTCCTCCTACCACGGTTACTTTTGTTGAGTACAGTATCTACGACTTTAACTCTCGTTCATGGAGAGTTCTTGATGTCACTCTAGACTTTATTCTAGACGATGACTGTCGCGTCTCTATCGGAGGAAACACTTACTGGTTTGCTAGAAACAAGGCTTCCCGGAGAGACCAAGATTGTTGTCTACTCTGTTTTGATTACACGAGAGAAATATTTGGGGCCCGTTTGCCTCTGCCACCACTCGAGTGGCATATGGCAAAGACGCTCGCTCTGTCAAGTGTCAGAGAAGAGCAGCTTGCGATTTTGTTTCAGCAACTGTCGGATTCATCGATGGTGATTTGGGTTACGACTAAGATTGAGCCCAACACGGTGTCGTGGAGCAGCAAGATGTTCTTGGCTGTGAACCTCACCAGCTTCCAGTTACCGTTTACACGTGCGAGTTTCTTCGTTGACGACATAGAAGGTTCGAGTGATCCTACTCGCAATGTAGCTTACATCTTTGGAGTGGATGGATGGTTGGAAATAGTGCCTCTCGCAAATTCTCCTCACAAATATTGTTTCCCTCGTGTTTGCTATATAATTATATATAATTTAATATATTTATATAATCTTTTAGTTTTGACCAAAAAAAAAATATATAATCTTTTAGTTATTTTATCCATTAAATTAATTATTTAGTTATTAAATTTTTAAAAGTATCTAGTTTTTAAATAATTTGTAATGAAATATTACTATTTTATACTAAAATTTTCTTTTTTCTTTTAATATATTTGAAAAAAAAAATTTCACCGGATCGGCGGATCAAATCGAATATCCGTAACACCGAATATCTAAAGCATCATGGATCAAATCGAATCGAAAAATCGATTATTCGTACGAGACGGATCGGATCACGAATATCCTTAAATTCCGGATATCCGCTCCGTGCCTACCCCTAGCTAAAACAACACGAGAAACCCTAAAGAAATGACATTTTACTTTTGCTATCTACGAATCTGCTTAAAAGGATACGATTCTGGTCGATTAAAGTGTAAACTAGATTTTGACCCGCCCTTTAAAGGACGGGTATATTTTTTGTTTTAATTTAATTTTCATATTTGTGTTTTTTTGATTAAATTTTTATTTTTCTATTTGTAACCATATTTGTGTATAAATATTAATCAAAATATATTTTATTAAATAATAGAAATTTAAAAATTGATCCGGTATATGTTCTGTTAGGGCTGAGTTGCCGGTCGAACCCGCTAACCCGCGGTTTTAATTTTTGTTTTAGTCAAAAAATATGACCCGCACAACCCACAAACAAATAATTTGTATTGGCACCCGCCCGTTCAATTTGGCAGATCCGGCATACGCTCTTTTAGGGCTGGGTTGTCGGTCGAACCTCCAACCCGCGGATTTCAATTTTGTTTTGGTCAAAAATATGATACGCACACCCGCAAACAAATAATATATACTGGCACCCGTCCATTTAATTTGGCAGTTATCGGCGGGTTATATTTTTTTTTAAAAAAATTATTTAATTTAATTATTATAAAAATATAAAAATATATTTATAATAAAAATTATATATTTTTAAAATTTAAAATTCTTTTTCAAATTACCATATTTTTTTTAAAAAAATACTTTTCTTTTTATTTTTTAAATACTTTTCGGGTTGGCGGGTACATGCATTCCAAAATCTATCATCCCGCATCCACTCCAAATAAAATATTTATAATCCGCATTCGCAAATCGATTTTTTCAAATATACCCACTTTTTGAACCGGAACTAAACCTCAAACCAAATACATCCAAATTTTTAAAATAAAATTATATACCCACAAATATTGATTATATTTAGTTTCTAAATAACTAAATATACTAAAATACTATTTATTAATCAAATTATCCAAATATTTTTATCCATAAATTTAAAACAAAAGTTGGCATAATTATTTATTTATATGTAAACATAGTAATATAAATGCTATCAATTGTTATTGATAATATATATACAAAATGGTATGAGGCATGGGGAATCAAAGAATCAAATATTCTTTCTTTGTTTAGATATATAGTTAATGTGTACGTGGTTTATTTCTACTCAAAGTTGGATACCGAAATTACAGGAAGTAAGAGATAGGAAAGATTATAAAATACAAAGTCTCGTTATAGATAATTATATGCTAAATACTGGCAGTTGTTATTCAAAAACGTGGGTTATAAATTGATAAAAATATTTCCCTAGAATATAGGAAGGAGAAGTTTTAATAAACTGAAAAATTACGTGTAGGTATTGGAGTATATTTATATGTGATTAATGGTAGTTAGTTATTAAAAAGTAAAATTTAAAAGGTGGACACAACTTTATATCAACTGGTCATGCTGGAGAATTAATAGAATAGATGTTATCTTCCGTTTTCATTTTCGAAATCGAAAGATAAAGGAAAAATTATTGGGGATAATTAATTCAGAAAATTATTTCTTTCGACTAAAGTAGGATGTTGACCTTCTTCTCCTACCAAAACGAATTTTGTTTTCTAAAATAGTTTTTTCTCCTGGAAAAAAATGGCAAACTTCTACTAAAATTCTTTTTTTTTCATAAACCCTAAAACAAAAGATTGATTATTCAAAACTTCGACTATAAAATTAAACGACTAAAACTAGGATTAGTAGAGCTAAATGCTGCTTTTTGGATGTTTTAGGGCATGACTGGTTCAAACGCAGATGTTGCGGTTGTAGGTGCGAGAGTTTGGGGTTTCAAGCGTTATATAGAGTTTTGTATGACTGCATAACGTTTAAAAATTAATGCGTTTTCGGGATATTTGTGACTGGTTGATTATGAGTTATTGAAGCGGCTTAGTAATAATTACCAATATAACTATATTATAACATTATAAAAAACATAAAAACATATTTTTGTGATAAAATATAATAATTATTAATATAATATGATTAATAATAATATTATGTTTAGTTATTTAATTTAGTTAGTTGAAAGTTATAATTTTAATTTAATTTTTTTGAAGATTTATATTTAAAATTTTAAAAGAATATTTTGTGTCTTTATATATATGTGCATATATTTATATATGTATGTATATTATTTTAAAAAATTATAATGAATAGCTAATTTAAAGTTTTATAAAATAAATTATGATATTGTTTATGAATTTAAATTAATATATAAAATGTATATATTTTTATTTATAATATTTTCATTTTTAATTTTTAATTCTAAATTTTAAAATATTTAGAAGAATTTTTTTATATTTTTTTAGCCATCCGCAACCGCAAACGCTAGCTGAAATAAATTTTTGATTTTAAGAGGTTGAGAATAGTTTGAACCGATTTATAACGATTTGTGTGATTATTTTGAAATGCTCTTAACCGTTACCAACCACAAAACTGCATTTGCGAGTGGTAGTAGGAAAACCAATCGATTCCTTAGTCAATAATAAACAATATTTGATCTCATGTTTGTCATTACTGATTATCTCATGTTTTTGTGATAATACAAAAAAAATTCTGCTTAAACTTATTCCAGTAAACACTATTATATTATAAACTAATAATTATTATGAATTGTTTTTAAAATATATATTAATTTAATAGAAATTAAACTATATTTTAAAAAATTAGTTAAAATTAACTTGTTGGGAACTAATTTATCAAATTAGTAATGTATAAGACTACAAGTATTTTAAAGGGATGTCTTTGGGTCAAATTCAATAAAGTTTCAAATTAACCGGCCGGGTCAAATGCAACCGGCAACCGGCAAGACCGGCAGATGTCTCAGAAAAGACGAAATAGTTTTCTGTTTTTTAATCCAAACCTCTCTGCTCTTCTCTGTAGTGCCGTCTTCGTTTTTTCAACGCCAGCCTTTTTGTACCATAGAAAGAAGAATCCAAATTTGTTTAGTTTTACCAGAAAGAAGAAGACTCTCCCCGTCTGCCAAAGGTCACCCATCTCTCCTCTCACTTCAATCAACTCTTCTTTTTTTTAATCTTCACCCTTTTGAACGATTGTGTTCAGGCTTCTCACTCAATCCTTTTCTCTGCAGTTGCTAACAACGATGAGGAGATGCCTTTCCAAACTCACTCCCCGCCAAATGGGTTTCACCACTTCCAACTCTTTCTTGGTAAAGTCTCAATCTTTTGCCAAAAAAATCGAGCTGATAGGATGAATGTTGATTTTTCTTTTAGTATATGTTTGGCCTTTTGGTTTTCTATTAGAGAGATTCAATGTTTTAACTGTGGTCATTTAGCAGGTTGAGTCAAGAACCATTACTAGTACTACTAGTGACCGTTCATTAAGCAGCAATGCAGCTCAAGTTGATCAGACAAAACACAACCCTCTCTCAGACATGTTGGTTGATTCATTCGGTCGGTTTCACACCTACTTGAGAATCTCCTTGACAGAGCGTTGTAACCTCAGGTGTCAGTACTGCATGCCCTCCGAAGGCGTGGAGCTTACTCCTACGCCTCAGCTGCTCTCACAGTCCGAGATCGTTAGGTTAGCTGGTCTCTTCGTTTCTTCCGGTGTTAACAAGATTAGATTAACCGGTGGCGAGCCTACCGTGAGGAAAGACATCGAAGAGATCTGTATGCAGTTGTCCAGCTTAAAAGGGTTGAAGAACTTAGCTATTACTACTAATGGCATCACTCTAGCTAGAAAGCTACCGAAGCTTAAAGAATGTGGGCTTGATTCCATCAACATCAGCTTGGACACTCTCGTCCCTGCGAAGTTCGAGTTTCTGACTAGACGTAAAGGGCACGAGAGGGTTATGCAATCAATTGATTCCGCTATCGCTCTTGGATACAATCCTGTGAAGGTATGTTCTTCATTTTTCCACATTTGACTATTGCAGCAGAGTGAGATTTTGATGCTTTGTCTTTTAACAGGTCAACTGTGTTGTCATGAGGGGATTGAACGATGATGAGGTTTGTGATTTTGTGGAATTGACGCGAGATAAGCCTATCAACGTCCGGTTCATAGAGTTTATGCCCTTTGATGGAAACGTTTGGAATGTAAAGAAGCTTGTGTCTTACGCTGAGATGATGGATAAAGTGGTAAGGTAGATTTCTCTTTTATGTTTTGTCTTTTTTTTTTTTTGAGATTTGTCTGCCTTTTTCTTGAGCAGAGAGTTTCATGATTGGTTTTGGCGTTGTTGTTATGGTATAACAGGTAAAGCGCTTTCCGAGTATTAAACGTGTCCAAGATCACCCTACCGAAACAGCTAAGAACTTTACCATTGATGGGCACTGCGGTTCTGTGTCTTTCATCACATCTATGACGGAACACTTCTGTTCTGGCTGCAATAGGTTAAGATTACTTGCGGATGGGAACTTCAAAGTATGCTTGTTCGGTCCTTCAGAGGTACATTAAGATTACTTGATGATTCAAATTGACTTAGAACACCTACACACACACTAACATGATTCCCTGTACACATGATGACTCTTGGTTGCTTCTCAATAACGTTAAACTTGACAATCATTTTCTTGTAAGCAGGTTAGTTTGAGAGATCCTATCCGGTCTGGTGCTGATGACGAAACGCTAAGGGAAATTATAGGCGCTGCTGTATGTATTTAGTTGCTTTGTCATGAAATGTTTCCTCTGTTTTCGTCAAAGATTGGTTTTGTGTACGAGACATAAAGATTTTTTTTTTTTTCAAAATGGGGGGTTTCAGGTGAAGAGGAAGAAAGCAGCACACGCTGGAATGCTTGACATTGCCAAGACAGCTAATAGGCCAATGATACACATTGGTGGCTGAAACAAAGCTAATGTAAAGTTCCTTTAAGCCATTGTTTATCATTAACCAAACTGACACAGTCAATTAGTGTGTACAACATAACAAGGCTGAACCAACGGGCTATCTGAGTGGCTTTGTAACTCAATGTTGTGTATAACAGTCTTTGATTCATTTGATTCTTGCAGGTTAGTGAAGTTCATGGAAAACACTACAAGGAAACATTGAGTTCGTATGTTGTATCAATCTTGTATCCCTGCTGCTCCAACTCTGTGACATAGCTTTTTGCAAAACAAGAATATACTTAAAGAGTTTCTTAACGTTCGTATCTGTATACGTAACAGACACTGTACAGGAACTCAGAATTTCTATGTGAATTTTTTCACAGTCCCATTACTTTACTAGTATTCTACAATCAATCTAAGAGATGTTTGTTTGTTTCAGTTTTAAAAGTTTGGACACTTTTTAGTTCAATAAATTGGAACTTAAAGCATAACATGAAGCAGTGTGTAACTCCCATGATTCTCTGACTGAACTGTCAGCTGGAGACCAAGTTATGATGTTAACTTTGGGAAATGTCTGAAACATTCCAGTGGTGATCAGTGAGGCAAACATGCCAGCTGACTTAATGATCTGTCAGGTGAATTATTATGGATGTGATCTTTAGTATGGAATTGGTTTTGGAGATAAATTACATGAACACCAATGTTTTGATAGATGGATTAGTATGTTAAGCCAGTTGACATAAGATATTTTGAGAGATTCTCTTATAATTTAGTTTATGAAAAAGGTAAAACACAGTGTTGCACATGTAATCATGATGTTCTTGGATCGAGAAATTAGCAAAAAAATAGACAGATAATAATGCACCTTTGAATATTCAAAACATGCCTAATTAAACTATATAATAAAAAACTGTCGACCATATATACAAAGAGAAAAGAAAAGAGAAAGGGAAACCAATATAGTTGGAAAGTTAAACCAAATGGGCCAGCTTCGGCCACCGTCCTCAGCCGCCACCGGAGATGCTCCACGGACCATTGCCGCCTTCACACACACAAAATAAAAGAAAAACAAGAAAGTAATAAACTCTTTCAACAAGATGTGACAAGTTTACACTTTTTAAGGTGATGACTTCAAGTTTAAGCACCATGACACGTCCCTTTAGTCTTTGGCTCTGCAAGAGATCATTGGAACCAAACGTTAAGGGTCTTGATGTCTTTTTGATGGGGAAAAAGAAGAAAGATATTCACTTTCACAGCGAAACAGTATCTGGCCATGGCCGATCAAGAGAAAAGTTGGTGCAGTTGCAATATCAAAATATAAAGCAAACTACTTTATTGTTCTAAAAGTAGCAATTTCACATTTAGTTTAAACCTACGAGGACCCATTCATGTTCAAAAGTTAAGTACAGCATAAAAGCTTTGAAAAAAAAGAAGAATACATATGAAGAGTAGTGACCTTACACCAAACAGTTTCATATCAAAAGCTCAAACATGGTTTTCAAGAAAATGACTCAAGAGAGTAATATATGAATGAAGTTGATTTGATCTCTTTGTTCTTCAACTTCTGCATATACTCAACCTTGAGAGCTTAGAGAAGCTTGAGCTATATATGGTAAGCCTTTTGTTGTATATTTTATTTTTTATTCTGGAAATTTGAATACTGAAAAGCTTGCTTTGATGAATAATGTTAAGGGGACTCCTGTAAACATCACACTCGGGTCACATGTCTGGGTAGAGGATCCAGAACTCTCATGGACTAATGGAGAAGTGACAGAGATCAAAGGCACTAATGCAACAATACTCACTTCAGATGGGAAAACAGTAAGAAGTTACTTTTCATTTCTTATAATAAATACCACTTTGAGTTCTGTCACTTGTCCATTAATCTTAGAAGAAAGAAAGTAATAGATTTGATATTTGCAGATTGTTGCTAGTATCTCTAGCCTTTATCCAAAGGATACAGAGGCACCACCTGCAGGAGTTGATGACATGACTAAACTGGCTTACCTCCATGAGCCAGGGGTCCTCCACAATCTTGCTTGCCGGTTTTCTTTAAACGAGATATATGTCAGTAATCTTAAAACATTCCATTGTTCAAAACTTTTTGAGATTCTCTAATTGCAAACTTCTTGAATAAGGCAGACTTACACTGGAAACATCTTGATTGCTGTGAATCCATTCCAAAGACTTCCACATTTGTACAGCGTCCATATGATGGAGCAGTATAAAGGAGCTGCGTTCGGAGAGCTAAGCCCACATCTGTTTGCTGTTGCAGATACCAGTTACAGGTAACAAGTTGTAATCACTAAGTAGAGAGAGACTTTAGCTAAAGCTTTTCATGTATGGTAGGGCGATGATAAATGAGGCAAAGAGCCAGTCCATTTTGGTTAGTGGAGAGAGTGGAGCCGGGAAGACAGAGACAACCAAAATGCTTATGAGATATCTTGCATTCATGGGAGGCAGATCAGATACAGAAGGGAGAAGTGTTGAACAACAAGTCTTAGAAGTGAGTTTACTTTCTCTCGTTCTACTATAAACTGTTTCCACCATTCTAAAACTGTTCTGCTTTTTTCAGTCTAATCCAGTCTTGGAAGCCTTTGGAAACGCCAAAACTGTGAAAAACAACAACTCAAGGTGTTAGCTATTACAACACTTACTTGAGACATAACTCTGACATCTTATGTTTGGACTATTTGTAACTCTCTGTGTTTATTCTAACAGTCGGTTTGGAAAGTTTGTTGAGATCCAATTTGACAAGCGTGGGAAGATATCCGGAGCTGCAATCCGAACTTATCTTCTAGAACGGTCGCGTGTTTGCCAAGTTTCAGACCCTGAGAGGAACTACCACTGCTTCTACATGCTATGTGCAGCACCACCTGAGGTAAAAAATGATCAGTAACAATCTTGAAATCAATATAGATGGAGAAAAACTTAGCATATACCATTTTTTTTTCAGGAAGTCAAGAAGTTCAAGCTAGGGGATCCAAGGACGTTCCACTATCTGAATCAGACAAACTGCTATGAGGTTTCTAATGTAGATGATGCAAGAGAGTATCTAGAGACCAGAAATGCCATGGACATTGTTGGTATTGGACAAGAGTCACAGGTTTGTCTCATGACTCTCTATAAGGATGCAATATGATGATGAACTGTTTCAAAATAATAACCAGAAACTTCAAATTTAAGGATGCCATATTCCGCGTTGTAGCTGCCATCCTCCACCTTGGAAATGTCAATTTTATCAAAGGAGAAGACGCAGATTCTTCAAAACTCAAGGATGATAAATCAAGATATCATCTTCAGACAGCAGCAGAACTACTCATGTATCTTCTTCGTCTAGTGATCCTTGACATTAAACATTTCTGCACAGTTCCAATGGCAATGCTGACAGATAATCTACTTGACGCAGGTGCAATGAGAAGATGCTGGAGGATTCACTCTGCAAGCGTGTAATTGTAACTCCTGATGGTAACATTACAAAGCCACTTGACCCAGAATCAGCAGCCTTAAACCGTGATGCTTTAGCCAAGACAGTATACTCCAGGTTGTTTGACTGGTGAGTTAATGAATATTTTGACAATATTTATGAAAAAGCTTCTCTTTCACTCCACAAGAATTATATTAGAAACCACATAGACATCACAGGAGGGACCAAACATACCTTTAACATGGTCTTCCTTCAGGACATTGTCTAGATGAACAGTTTTCAGTTTGAGCAATCTCCAACAGTGACCTATATATGTTCAACTCAATTTATGGCAGGATTGTGGACAAGATCAACAGCTCAATAGGTCAAGATCCGAATGCTACAAGCTTGATCGGAGTCCTCGATATTTATGGTTTTGAAAGCTTCAAGATCAACAGGTAAACCTGACAGAAATGATAAACCTAAATGATAGACACACATAAGATCTAAAACCACTATACCTTTGATAGTTTTGAGCAGCTATGCATCAATCTCACAAATGAGAAGTTGCAACAACACTTCAATCAGGTAAGATATAAAATCACTGTAACCAATTCATATTGCAAGAAACTTTTACATTGAAACAAGCTTTTTCCCTATGCAGCATGTATTTAAGATGGAGCAAGAGGAATACACAAGGGAGGAAATCGACTGGAGCTATGTTGAATTTGTTGACAACCAAGATGTCTTAGATCTTATTGAGAAGGTATAACTAACATCTTAAAATCTTGATGACATTGGCTCCACAACTAAAAAGCAAACCATCTTCTTTTTCTGCAGAAACCAGGAGGCATAATTGCCTTACTCGATGAAGCATGGTAAGTGTATCAGAAACTATCAATCTATAATAATAAGTAGAAGTGGTTCAATATGAGGTTACATTTTTGCAGCATGTTTCCCAAGTCGACCCATGAGACGTTTGCACAGAAGATGTATCAAACATATAAAGGACACAAGCGTTTCAGCAAACCTAAGCTTGCCAGAACAGCCTTCACTGTCAACCATTATGCGGGAGATGTGAGACGAATACATTTTTATACACTAAGCTAGAAGTAACTACAGTAGCTAGTCAATGACCACGCTTTTCTGCCTCAGGTTACATATTCAGCAGAGTTTTTTCTCGACAAGAACAAGGACTATGTTGTGGCAGAACATCAAGCTTTGTTAGACGCTTCTAAGTGCTCTTTTGTAGCCAATTTGTTTCCACCATTACCAGAAGACGCATCAAAGCAGTCCAAGTTTTCATCAATTGGAACCCGTTTCAAGGTAAGCCAATATAAAACATACCATTTACGTATTGCTCAAGATCTTTATTCCTGACATAACCTACCTTCCAGCAACAACTCCAAGCTCTGATGGAGACGCTGAACACCACAGAGCCTCATTATATTAGATGTGTGAAGCCAAATACAGTTCTAAAGCCATCCATTTTTGAGAATGACACTGTCCTAAACCAACTAAGATGCGGAGTAAGTAAGCCTAAAGTCTCAGGTTTACTATTTGAACAAGTTTGTATTTGTAAGGTTTTTGCTTATAGCCAATCTGCGTAAGTGAACAGGGTGTACTGGAAGCTATTAGAATCAGTTGTGCTGGTTATCCAACAAAACGAGCATTCGATGAGTTTCTTGATCGTTTTGTGATGCTAGCAACAGATGTACCAGAAGGGTATAACAATACACAATAACATAACTAGAAATAAGACATATTATTACTCTCCTGATACAATCAACACTCAGAAAACTGCATTTTTGTATTGACAGATCTGATGAAAAGTCTGCATGTGCATCAATCTGTGACAAAATGGGTTTAAAAGGCTACCAGGTATGTCAAGCTCAGGGTACATGCATTTCAAAATGCAACCCCATTCACTAGCATTTAACCTAAATTTTGCATTCTGATTTGTTATTTTCAGATAGGGAAAACAAAGATATTTCTTAGGGCTGGACAAATGGCTGAACTAGATGCACGAAGAACCGAGGTTTTGGCTGCTGCCACCAGACTCATTCAGAGGCAGATCAGGACTTATTTGACAAGAAAAGAGTTCCTTGGGCAGAAAAAGGCTACAATTTTTGTGCAGAAACTTTTGAGAGGTTTAATTCTTTTAACACTCCCTACCCAACACAAAGCCATGAATATAAAACTGTTGTACCAATAAGAGCATTGTTATGTGATAATATAATGTCATAATCTGATCCAAATTCAGACAGGACACAACGTTCTTTAAACTAACTTTTATGTCATGTTCTATTTGCTTATATAGCACAACTTGCACGCAAGTTATATCAAAACATGCGAAGGGAGGCTGCTTCAATTTGTATTCAAAAGAACACTCGTGCTCATAGAGCAAGGATGTGCTACACTAAACTCCAGGCATCAGCAACAGTTATTCAGACTGGTTTACGAGCAATGGATGCTCGAAACAAACATAGACACAAAAGAAGAACCAAGGCTGCAATTATTGTTCAGGTACTAAGATTTGGACTTCTTGATCTCAAATCTTTGTTTTCAAATGATCAGAATTTTCTGGACCTGACTTTTACAATCTCAGACTAGCTAGACCAATCTCAAAGATCATATAACTTGGAAGAGGACAAATAGGGTCAATATGATTTTGTTCTTATATGTTTTTGACAGAGAGAATGGAGAAGATACCAAGCTCATGAAGCTTATAACCAGTACAAAAAATCAACGTTAGCATTACAATGTCTGTGGAGAGCTAAAGTAGCTCGAAAAGAGCTCAAAAAGCTCAAAATGGTAAGTTTCATTGATAAGAATCAATCTACTCATGCATGCTTCAGTCGAAGTTGCTAAGAAACAATTATCTTTCAAACAAAGGCTGCAAGAGAAACTGGGGCACTCAAGGAAGCCAAAGACAAGTTAGAGAAGCGTGTGGAAGAGCTAACCTGGCGTCTTGAATTAGAGAAACATCAAAAGGTGATTGTTAATGGGAAAACAATACTAGATTTCTTTGTTCTTCTATCTAAGTACATAGTGGTCATAAATTTCAAAATATATGCATTAGGTTGATCTTGAAGAAGCCAAAGCACAAGAGATTGCAAACCTACAAAATGCTTTAACTGAATTGCAAGAGAAGCTAGATGAAGCCCAAACTGCAATCATACAAGAGAAAGAAGCAGCAAAACTAGCCATTGAACAAGCTCCACCAGTCATCAAAGAGGTTCCAGTTGTAGACAACACTCAACTGGAGTTACTGAGCAGTCAAAACAATGAGCTGGAGGTAAGTTTTTTGAGCATCAAGTTAAACCAACTAGCAGATATTTTTTCCTCATACATTATCTTCAAAAATGCAGGTTGAGGTAGAGAAATTAAAAGGAAAAATTGAGGAGTTTGAAGCAGTGTGTTCTGCACTTGAGAGAGATAACAAGGAAAGTATAGATGATGCAGAAGAGGCAAAATCAAAGGCCATTCAACTTCAAGAGGTCATTGAGAGGTATTTGATATAATCAGTTTCTTGAGGCATTGAAATCATAACTATTTTTTACAGTCAGAGTTCATGAGTATTGTTGCTAAATTTCCAGATTACAAACGAACCAGTCAAACCTTGAATCTGAAAATCAGATCTTGCGCCAGCAGGCTTTGACTGCTTCAACAAGCGCCGTAGAGCCTGAAGAGTTAAACAGGTACTTTCTTGTGAGCTGAATATCATCACATATCTGAAAAACAAATCCATATAACATCATAATCACATATCTAAACAAAACAAAAAATCTCTTATCAGCCTGAAGGAGAGGATTGCAATTCTAGAGTCAGAAAATGAAACTCTTAGAAGACAGACAGCTGTTGTAGAGAAGATAGTGGCTAATGAAGCAGTTTCTGCATCTGCAAAGGTGAAGAACTTCTTCTGTCAACATACAATTCTTTTAGTGTAAAAAAACAAGTACAACATTTGAATTAATGTAATATAACTATGCAGGATCTTGAAAATGGACATCAGACAGAAGTGGTTCAGGAAACAAAAGTAAGTTATCTTGCTAGGCCCAGTTAAGAAACAGTACTACATTTCCTTACCCCTCTGTCATTTGTTTCAGGAACCAAGAACTCCAGTCACTGTGTTAGCAACACAAAGATCTTTAACAGATAGGCAAAAGGTATCATTTGTACTTATATGCCCATAAGTTCATTACAGAGAGTTTTATAAAGAGTATTACTGGACAGGAGAGCCATGATGTGCTGCTGGCATGCCTCACCGAGGAGAGAAGATTTGATAATGGCAGATCTGTGGCAGCCTGGATAATTTACAAGACACTACTTCAATGGAGATCATTTGAACTGGAGAAAACAAATATATTTGATAGAATTGTTCACAAAATCAGATCGTCCATTGAGGTAATGAAGTAGTAACATCCTTAAACCCACGAAACCAAAACTTTATACTAACTTTGGTTCTTCCAGAAGAGCCAAGACGACACAAGGGAACTAACTTATTGGCTCACAACAAGCTCTACCCTCTTATATCTTCTACAATCTACACTCAAGTTCAGCAACACAAATAACTCTGCTTCAAGACGTAACAGATCATCCCAGACTACACTATTTGGGCGTCTGGTGCAAGTAAGCTTTTCTTAAAATTGAACCTCTAATGTGTATGAGCCTTAGTAACTGTTGGTAACAACATTGTAGGGGATGCAATCATCTTCATTGGGACTGGAAACATCCAGTGGATACAGCGGGATGGTTGGGATATCAAATGACCAAGCCATGGTTGAAGCTAAATACCCAGCGTTACTATTCAAGCAACACTTAGCTGCATACGTTGAGAAAACATATGGAATGATCCGAGATAGCTTGAAGAAAGAGATTAACCCGTTACTAAATCTCTGTATCCATGTTAGTACATTCATTCATCAAGTTACTATGGAACATATCTTAGTAACTAAATAATCACTTATTTGAATAATTTGTTATATGTGAGATGTAACAGGCACCACGACCGACAAGAGCTAGAACATTGCGAGACGTGACTAAAGGTAGCCACTTGAACGCAGCTGCCAAGCAACAGGCATCATATGTACAGTGGCAGAACATCACTGAAAAGCTTGAACATACACTGACCCTGATGGCAGAGAACCATGTAAGAGAACTCTTTCGAAGATCTTTAATCTGTTTTTTCTTTTTTTCGTGTTTCTTGACTGAGTCTTGATGATCCCCAGGTCCCATCTATGATCACAAGAAAACTCTTCCATCAGGTTTTCTCGTACATAAATGTGCAGCTCTTTAACAGGTACACTATCTTGCGTAGGACACAAGTAGCTAAAGAACTAAGTCAAGACTGTCATTTGACTTACAAAGTTTGTATCTTCTGGCAGTTTGTTGCTTCGCCGAGAGTGTTGCTCGTTTAGCAACGGAGAATATCTGAAAATGGGCTTGCATGAATTAGAGCAGTGGTGCATGAAAACAGAAGACGAGGTAGTCTTAAACATTAGTAACCAAACTATGCAACGAGAAAGAAAAAAAACAAAGATTAACTTACATAATCATATATATTGTTGCCTTTTAACAGGCAGCACGATCACCATGGGATGAACTTCAACACATTAGGCAAGCAGTGAAGTTTCTGGTACAAACAACTTCGAACCATGAATATCTACTGGTGAAAATTCATAACTGGTTAAAAAAGAATCAGCATTTCATATATACACTACCACTCTACAGGTCTTGCATCAAAAGACACAGAAATCATTGGAGGAGATTACAAAAGAGATATGTCCGGTACTAAGCATTCCACAAGTATATAGAATTGGGACTATGTTTTGGGATGACAAGTATGGAACTCAAGGACTCTCCCCTGAGGTAAGTAATGGTCAAAACCACCCATCAGCATGAGCCTATATGCAATATGGCTATGAGACAAAGTTAAACCTAAAAACAACATGGAGTCATCATGATCAAACGATTTTGTGGTGATATTAGGTGATCAAACTCATGGCGGAAGATTCAGTGAACATGACTTACCCTTCTTTCTTGCTAGACGTTGACTCAAGGTATGCTTAACAAGACAAACTAATCTCTTGAATTCATCTCAAGTTCTTTCCCTAATTACTTGCAAAGCAAGTCACTGTTACTTTGTTGTATCTTTCAGCATTCCTTTCTCAGTGGAAGATGTTTCACAGTCCTTCAATGGCGGGACCATTAGCCTGTCCGTCGTTGATCCACCGCCGCTTCTCCGGCAGCGATCTGATTTCCACTTCTTGTTTCAGACATTGCCTGAGTAAGGAGGCAGACAATTCAAATTTTAAATTTTTTTATTAAGCCACGATTTTTGCATATATTACAGAAAGTGAGGCTTTTGTCATTTTCTTTTCATTTGTTTTCTTTTTTTCTTTGGTAAAATTTCCATTTGTTTTCTTATAAGAAGCAAGAAAGCTTCTCTTCTTTTATGATTTTTTTCTTTATTCTTTGGTTTTTTTTTTGCTTTATCCTTTACAATTTACACGTGTGTATAAGCAAGTTGAGATTCAAATGATACATGCATGGTGGGCTCTTTCTTTTTGGTCAAATGATATATGGATGTACCGAACACTATTGTTTGTATGTTAATGAGATTGGATTTTGTGACATTTTGGATTTAAAAAAATATTCCAAAATTAGTCTTAGATTTGGTCTATATATTTTGGATTTGTGGACAGTTCTATTGAAATTAATATTTATCTAAAATTTTTCAGTTTAATCAAATGGATACATGAATAATATGAGAAAAACGAATATAATGCTTATGGAAAGACTTGGTAAGAAAGGCAGAAAAAGAAGAATTATGAAAATAAATTTTCCTTTCTTTCTTTTATTAGTCGTTATAATAATTAGCAAAATAATGATTTCGTTGATCATTTGCAAGACAAAATTATTATTACAGAAATGCGAAAAGAGTTATGGAAGGACATGGTTATGGAAAGACTTGGGGAACAAGGCTATTCATCTTCATTACCAACGTTTCAATTAGGGTTTTTGAATCACTTAAACACACACACACTATGAGTTCTCTGCTTCTCAGCCGTCTCTCGAGACACTGTCTGAGGAAACAACCTGCGCTAGGAGTTGTAATAAGCCACTCTCTCTCGTCTTTTTCTTTTTTTCTTTAAAGTTAATACTTGTTTGTTCTTTTTTTTCTTTTCTTTCTGATGTTGAATTTTACTCTGCAGAGACACTTCGTTGGTGCTCGTTTCTTGTCGGAAACCCCTCTATGTCACATTTACGGCGTTGAACCTTGTGGACATGCTTATGAAAATGGATGGCCTCGATCGGCAGACTCATGATTACAGATTTTTCCGGCCCTAGCTGCTGGACCAGGGTTTTGGAAAAGACGGTGCCCTTGAACTTGATTAGAGAAACGGGAACGAAGGGAGCATCATACGGCTGGATATTTACTTTGAAAGAGGACGGTACAAAACCGCGTCTCGTAGATGATCTAAACCCGGGAGTGTCGGAATCAGACGGGTGTGAAATCTCACTGCCTGATTTGGTAACGCTGCCTCATTGCCAAACCAGACTTGTAACCAACGTGGCCATGTCATCCTCTTCTCCTCACGACGAAAATTGCATTCTAGCCGTTAAGTTCGCTGGACCTCAGCTCAGCCTATGTAGGCCTGCTCAAGAGAACAACAAGTGGGTCAACATCAGAATCGACGACCCAGGATTCTTCTCCTCACGAGTCATGTACTCGAAGAGAGATAAGAAGTTTGCCATGCCATCTTTCGGGGGGGGGTCATTCATTGGGTACTGGGACCTTGGAGAGAACTTGGAGAAACCAAAGGGGCAGCACTTTTCCGATTATGACAATCCTGAGTTGTTGCCGTCACACTGGGAAAGGTTAGATTCGTGTTGCACGAGCGTAGAGTTGGTGGAGTCACGTGCCACGGATGAAATGTTTATGATTAAGCGGTTCAGAGAGAATGGCTACAATTATGGGGGGATGGAAGAGTATCGAATATGGGTGTTCAAGCAAGTAGACAGTTCTTCTCAATGGTTTTACATTAAAAACATTGGGGATCTCTGCATTTTCCTCTCCGAGTCTGAACCTTTCTGTCTCAAGGCTAGCTCCCACCAGAAATGCAAAAACTCTATCTATTTCTTAGAAAGAAACGAACGTGGAATATTCATCCTCGGGGATAAGTGTAAGACAAGTAACTTTAACACTTTCACCGCCCCTTACTTCATTCCACCTCAGTCTTACCTCGATGCTAATCGTAGTAGCAATGGGTCTCATTCTCACTAAGCTTCAATTTTTTATGTATTCTCCCTCTTTTTTTTTTTTTTTTTTGCGTACGCATTTGCTACATGAAAATGTGGAAATTATAAAGTTTAGTTACTCGCACTTTCACACTTTACAGTAGTAATATGATAATAAGATATGAAGTGAGTAATGCAATTTCAATACATCCATGAACAAATCTTTGTCTAAAAGACACAGACGTTGCACCACCATTAACACCTCTTCTTGAAACCTGAGTACAATCTTCAAGTACAAGCAACTCTAGCTTTTGAGTCTTATAGCAAGTAGTCTCAATCCAACGTATGTGATTCTCAAACACGTTGATGGTTTCTACACAGTGAAAGAAGGAAACTAATTGCAATGTACGCAAGAGTAAAATTCATTCTCCCTCTGGACGGATACACAAATATACATATAATTTAAATATATTTAAAATATTTAACTCATTTTTAGAAAAAATAATTAATTTTTATATCTTGATCACATCAAATTTATTCAATTATTTGACAAATTAAATTACAAATCAAAAATAGAATTGTTTTTTTTTAAGTTTGTTCTAATTTAGTTTTTATTAATATGTCATTTCAATTATTTTTAACAAAGAAACATCTAACTAATAGTTGTAACCTCAATATTTAAATATAATGTTAAAATTTCAAAATTGTCTTTCACTTTTATACACAATCACACAAAAAATAAAAAAAAATATTATCGTAAACTAAGTTTGTCATCATCTACCTTTGTCGTGGAAAAAAAATCGTTTTTCCAAAAAAAAAAAATCATTTTCTCTTCTTTTATGTGTTGCCTCTTGAAATCTTCCGAAAAAATCTCAAATTTCATACAATCAAATTTTGAATTACGAACTGCGTCAGAAATGGTCGCTCAGATTGATTTAAAGACTTATGGGTAAAGAAATATTGGTGTAGAAAAATGGTTTCAGCGCATAGTTTGCTATCTTCTTTACCTTTTTTCTTGCTCCCTAGCTTGTTTATATTTTTTTCTCAATCATGGTGATCAGTTTTTTTTTCTTCGTAATTTCTATCTTGACTTTTCTTTTGTATAGTTAAAGTTTGAATAATTAACTGATTATTTCTGTGATATTGAGTTTTGGCTAAGTTTAGATTGGTATAAATATAAAAATTGAATACTCGTGTGTTTAGCGATGTTTAAAGTAGAAGCTTCTATCATTCTTTGGCTAAGTTTAGATTGGTACAACTATAAAAATTGGAAAAAAAAAATTCGTATATGTGAACGTTTTCTCTGAAGTCTCAAATTGTTTATTTTATTAGTATAGATTCAACTGATATTGTATTTGGGGTTTCTCCAAAATGGGCATGCGTAGGAATAAACTAATATTTTAGGGACCATAAGGATATTTAATTAGTGAGGGTATTCAATAAAGAAGCTAATTTTCAGGGATCATTACGATGATCAACATGTTGGAAAGCAATCCCACCAAATGAAAGAGAGGGTTCAACCCAAACTAAAACCCAGACTGTTAAAAACCACAGAGAAGAAGGAAACAGAACATTTCTCCGACTGAAGAAGAAGAAGATGGAGTCTGTAGTTCCACTACGGCGGAGCTTCTGCCTCAATCCGCCGGAGCTACGTCACCGCATCGTTAATCATACTCCCCTCCATCTCCATCTCCATCTCTCTGTCTCCTCCTCATCCTCCTCCAATTCCTTCGCCGCAGGTCGCTTCTACCTTATTTCCTATTTCTCTTCGTTGTTTCGTATTTACGCTAACTCACTCGCTCTTTGGTCAGGGATATTGCTTCTCCATGATAATAAGAAGATTCGGTTTCTATCTCCAGTCGCGAAGAAGGCTTCCTTGAATCGCCTGGTTAGTTAGTTAGTTACTCGGTATAGTCAATTCAACAGGAACATGAATTAGTCAGATAATTAGGTTAAAAATGAGTTCTTTTGGTGTTTGCTTTTATAAATTTTTAGTCTTTATTTTATTTTTATTGTGCAAGGTTTTGGATAAGGTTGCTGAACAAACTTGTCTGTGGTTTCTTAGCTTGTATGGTCGTTGTTTATTATTGTTATAGAACTCGTCTGTGATTGGTAACTCGGATGAAGAGCTAGAAGAAGAAGAAGATGATGATGATGATTGGGAGGCAGAGTTTCTTGGGGAGATTGATCCGTTGGAAGTTCAACCTCCAAAGAAGAGGAAGAAGCAAGCAAAGTCGAAGGCGCTTGATGACACTGAAGGTATGGATTGGTGCGTAAGGGCTAGGAAACTTGCACTTCAGTCGATTGAGGCTAGAGGGTTGTCTTCTAGAATGGCTGAGGTGGTGCCTCTCAAGAAGAAGAAGAAGAAGAAGACAAAGATCAAGAAAGATAAGGTTAAAAGTAAAACTGTTCCTGAGGATGATTTCGATTCAGATGAAGAAGATTTGGAGTTTTTAGAGGAGGATAAGATGGGGGAACTGCGGAGGAGAGTTAGCTCATTAGCTGGTGGAATGTTTGAGGAAAAGAAAGAGAAGACGAGGGAGCAGTTAGTTCAGAGGCTATCCCAGTTTTCAGGACCTTCTGATCGTATGAAGGAGATCAACCTGAACAAAGCTATAATAGAAGCACAGACCGCTGAGGAGGTACTGGAAGTAACAACCGAGACAATCATGGCTGTTGCCAAAGGTTTAAGCCCGTCGCCGTTATCTCCCTTAAACATTGCTACTGCACTCCACCGGATCGCCAAGAACATGGAGAAAGTCTCGATGATGAGAACTCGTAGGCTTGCGTTTGCTCGGCAGAGAGAGATGTCAATGCTTGTTGCTCTCGCGATGACATGCCTGCCAGATTGTTCGGCTCAAGGCATCTCGAACATTGCTTGGGCGTTGTCCAAAATCGGGGGTGAACTGCTTTATTTGACGGAGATGGATAGAGTCGCAGAAGTTGCCACATCTAAGGTTGGGGAGTTCAACTCTCAGAACGTTGCTAATATTGCAGGCGCTTTTGCTTCCATGCGGCATTCTGCTCCCGAACTCTTTGCTGAGTTGTCAGAGAGAGCAGCTGCTATTATCGTCACCTTCAAAGGCCAAGAGATTGCTCAACTGTTGTGGTCATTCGCCTCGCTTTATGAGCCAGCTGGTCCTTTGGTTGAGTCTTTGGACAGTGCTTTCAAAGGCAGTGACCAGTTTAAGTGCTGCTTGACGAAAGAAACATCAAACTATGATGAAGCAGCAGACGCTGATGGAAGCGATGGTGCTTCAGGATCTCCAGCACTTAGCTTTAACAGGGACCAGCTTGGAAACATAGCATGGTCTTATGCTGTTCTTGGGCAACTGGAGCGATCTTTCTTTGCAAATATATGGAATATCTTAACCACCTTGGAAGAGCAAAGGCTTTCTGAACAGTATAGGGAAGATGTCATGTTTGCTTCTCAGGTGTATCTCGTGAATCAGTGCTTGAAGCTTGAGTATCCCCACCTTGAGTTGACACTATGTCATGAGCTCGAAGAAAAAATTACCCGTGCAGGAAAAACCAAAAGGTTCAATCAGAAAATAACCTCATCGTTTCAGAAAGAAGTTGGACGCCTTCTGATAAGTACAGGGCTTGATTGGGCTAAAGAACATGATGTGGATGGCTACACTGTGGATGTTGCTCTGGTCGAGAAGAAAGTCGCTTTAGAAATCGACGGGCCAACTCATTTCTCAAGAAACACAGGTATGTAGCCATCACTCTGTTCCTTTGATTATCTTGTTGTTTAATGGAGCCAACTCAAACTGTTTGATCATTTCGACCTTTGTGTCTATTCTCTAATCTCTATACAGGACTACCATTAGGGCATACAATGCTGAAGCGGCGATATGTTACTGCTGCTGGATGGAAGGTGGTATCCTTGTCTCTTCAAGAGGTTAGTTTGAAACATTGAAAACCCCCAAATATTAAAATAGTGTTACTAGGATAATGAGAATCATGTAGACATTGTTCTCCAGTTTTCTGTTGACATGTTTTTGCTTTGACAGAGAAAAACTCCTTTGATAATGTTTGTCCATGTCAGATAGTAACATCTCAACATGTGTTGACTTTGTTTTTTTATATTTTATAGTGGGAAGAACATGAAGGAAGTCATGAACAGCTAGATTATCTGAGGGAGATTCTCAACGGCTGCTTATAGAGAAGGCATTATTAATACGTAAGACATGGTTGTTTATAGAAAAGGCTAAGCTTATTGTATCTGTTTGATGACTTAAGAAAACATAATTAAAACCATTTAAATCATACATCTTGATCACAAGCTTCTGCCAAGTAAACACTATTGTGTTCCTAGTTATTTCTCAAACAGGGAATATAGAATAAACATTTAGAAGCAAACAATACATCATAGAGAGAGAGAGACTAGCTCTTGATCTGGGACAACATAGTCCTGACATCTTTGCTGTTCGGCCTCTGTTTCGGATCATCCAAAGTGCAGTAACAAGCGATTTTCAGAACCAAAAGCATCTGCTCATCGAATCCTTGCTCCATCAGCTTCGGATCAATAGCAAGGCTTGGATTCTCCGATGTTACCTTGTTCCTCATCCACTTTATCAGACTCATCTCTTCAGTAGTCTGGAAAAACTCATCCGAAGGAAGCTTCCCAATCACAAGAACCCCCAGAATCACTCCAAAACTATAGATATCACATTTATCCGTGAACTTGAGAGTCTGATGATACTCTGATGCTATGTACCCCACAGTGCCTGCAAGTTTCGAGGCTGTAATGTGGGTGACTGCATCAGGCATCACCTTCGCCAGCCCGAAATCCGAAATTCTAGCCTCCATGTCGTCATCTAGAAGAATATTCGCTGGCTTCAAGTCTCTGTGAATGATTGCTGGTTTATGATCCGTGTGAAGGTACTCAAGCCCTGCAGCTATACCTACAGCAATCTTGTGCCTTGCTGGCCACATTAACTCTTTGTTTCCAGCAGCCACATCGGTCAGTATATCTTGCAAACTCCCGTTCTTCATGTACTCGTAGACTAGATAGTGGCACTCGGGTCTCGGAACGTGTGCTAACAACGGGAGAAGATTCCTGTGCCTGATGTGACCCACTGTGTTGATCTCTGATTTGATTTGCCTCATGAACCTGTTCAGAAACCTGGACTCTTCATCTACAAGTTCATTGGCTTCTTTAGATGGTTGTGTCACTTTCTTTACGGCAATGATCTTCCCGTTGCTGTTAGGTAGTTCAGCTTTGAAAACTTCTCCGCAGCCTCCTTTTCCAATGATCTCTAGAGAAGCTAACGCTTCTTCGTTCTCCAAGAAAGCTAAATCTTCAGCTTTCTTGATCATTGGACTGAATAGGGTAGGACCTGATGGCTTCTCTGGTCCTCTTATTACTCGAAGAACCAGTCTGAATATAACAGAGAAGACGAAACCAGAGAGTGTTCCTCCTATGCCTCCAACGACGAACCCTAAGATCCATGCCAATACTTTCTTCTTCTTGTTCTTCTTCTTCTTCATCTTCTTTTTATCATGGTCTGAAGTTGCTTTTGATGTGGTGGTGGTGTTGTTGGCTTTCTTGGTGGAGTTTGTAGATTGAGTCTCAGCAAGAATGTGTCTGGTTTGGTGTGAAACTGTCTGAAGCTTGGTTTTGCTCATAACCGGAACCGGACTTTCTAAAAACCGGTTTTCAGAAAAGTCAAAGAACCGGAGATTGTGGAAGGAGTCAACCGCTTCTGGGATCTTGCCTGAGAAGAGATTGTTTGCAACGGTGAGACTCTCCAAGTTGCGTAAGTTCTTCAAGAAGTTCAAGTTCCCTGAGAACTTGTTCGAGGAAAGATCGAGGATTCGAAGACGGACCAGACGAGAGAAGTTCCCCGGAATCTGGCCGGAAAACCTGTTGTTTCTTACATCAAGTACTTCGAGTTTCTTGCAGCTCAAGACATCAACGGGAAGACCGTTGACCAACTTGTTATTGGACAAAATGAGTTCCTTGAGCTCCGACAACTTTCCGATCACCGGCGAGATGGTCCCCGTCAAGGTCCTGGATCGGTAGACGAGTCTTGTGACACGGAGGACGTATTCTCCGGTGGCGGAGGAGGAGAGTCTTCTCTCGCAGAAAACTCCTCCGTGACCGCAGGGGTTAACACCAGTGGACAAAGAGCGTTGACTGTTGACTCCGAGCTCTGTTTCGATGACTTGAAGAGCTTTGAGATCTGAGGCATCGATGTCGAGCCACTCGGTGGAGGAGGAGACGGAAGAAGAGAGGAGGAGGAGGGAGAGAACGGCGAGGATGAAAGGCCGGAGAAAGAGACCGGCGTTTGCCATTTTAATCATTTTAGTTAGGGAGAGAAAGTTTCTTCTTGTGGGTGTTGTCGGAGTCTACTCTGGATATTTATGGTCAGCAAGTGCCACTAAAATACAAAAGTCTTATAACGTGTGCTACGGTTTTGTTTTTTTTTCCTAAATAAACTAAATAATATTTAAATTTCTGTTTATCCCAAGTTAGTATTTTGTTTTATCGTTAGACATATGATTTTAGATTTCAACTATCTTAAATATAATTTAGGGTTAGATTTTTATATAAAAGTGCATATTCGCCGTGTTTAAAGGGTCTCACTCCGAGATTGATATGAAAAATAACATGGTTGTTGATATGTTCTCTTAGTTTAGTTTGTTATTAAAAATTTGAGTATCATCTGTCTCGACATCAGACTGGGGTCCAGAACCAAAACCAAGTTCCAACACATAAATCTTTAACGAGATTAAAGTGTATCATTAAGTTTTTGTAAATTAAAGCTCTTTTAAAAAAAGAAGTTTTTTGTAAATTAACAAAAAAATGTGCAAATAGTATGTGCAAATCATTCTCAGTAAGAAAATGTGAATGTAGCCGGTCGCAATAATATGTGGGCACCCAAAAAGAAAAAAGCTAGTCGCAATAATTTATATAACACGACTCTGTGTATTGACTTGACTATGAAGCGTTGATAAGTCAACGTCCACGCTGCGGGTTCCACACAGTGGGGATGACACCGTTTTCTCCACGTTTGAACAATTCAACTTTAACTTCATTGTTATGTTCCACACATTTTATCGTTTCGGTCACTCTCTGTAGCGTTTTATGTCCATCAGTTCGTTGTCCTAATTAAGATTGAGATTAAATTAGTCATGAGAAGGAGACTGAACTTTCTTCATTTTTTCTTTTCAATCGAACTGTCACCAATTGAAGTTTTAGTTTCCACTAAACCAGATTAATTTTTTTTTGGGTATCCTCCATGTAAATCATTTGATAATATATTTTTTAGAAAATTGAAAAAGTTATTCAAAATAGTATCTTGTTAATTACTCCCTTCTTCCCAAAAATAAAAATTTCCAGATTTTATTCATGTCCTACAAAAATAGGGTTTTTATATTTTTAAAATATTTTTGTATATTTTTGTAAAATATTAATTGTTAATATTCTAATTGATTAAATTTAATTGGTGAATAATTATTGGAAAGTGTATAGAAAAATAAATAGTAAATATTTATTATATTTTTAATAAACGTGAAAATCAATAAATTTTTATTTTATGGAAAGAGGGTAGTATTGATTAATCTCCAATTTTGTTCAAGTCTCCGATCATTTCTTTCGATTATCAGAAACCCCGAAAAAATGAGAAAATGTAAACAAAAATAATTATTAGTGCGTGACGTGTCATTTCAGTTGATTTTTTTTTTTCTGTTATCCCCAAAAACCTGATAATGTTTCTATTAGGGTTTTACAGAGTTTTAAGGTTGGGAAGACAAAGAAGAAGAAGAAGAAGAAGAAAGCACAATCAAATTCAGTTTTCTCAATTCACGCTTCGGATTGTCACCCATCTCAAATCCAGATTCGTTGAACTGATTCGATTACATTTCGAAACCTCGATTCCTCTCGCGAGCCTTGATTCTATTTTTGGCTGCCAGAGGAAATGATTCTCCCATACACAACACGATTCACATGCCCTGTTTTAGAGATTGGATTCATCGTCCCTTCCCCGCTAGTTTCCGGCGTTCCCGCTTCCGCCCTTTGCAAAAGAAACGTTTTTGAGCTCACTTCTCCCATATATGACTGTTCTGCCTCCTCGGTTAGTTTATCCTCTCCTCTAATTGTACTTACTTAAGTTCCAATTTGAAACCTTTTTTTCGCTTTGGTATATGTTTATAAGGTTAATGCTATGAGGTGTAGAAGAAATGTGAGAGCTTTTGGTTTGGTTGATAAACTTGGGAAGAAGTCATGGAGAAAGAAAGAAGAAAGCGACAGTGACGATGATGATGAGGAGGATGAGGTGAAGAAAGATACCTCCTCCGAGAAAAGATCATCAACTCTGGATGATCCAGAGGAGAGACGGGAATGGAGGAAGAAGATACGAGAGGTGATTGATAGCCACCCTGACGTCGAAGAGGAGGAGGAGATTGACATGGTGGAGAAGAGGAGGAAGATGCAGAAGCTTCTTGCTGATTACCCTCTTGTTGTCAACGAGGAGGATCCTGATTGGCCTGAAGATGCTGATGGCTGGGGGTTTAGCTTCAACCAGTTTTTTAATAAGATAACTATTAAGAATGAAAAAAAGGATGATGATGATGATGATGATGAAGATGATGATAGGGAGAAGGAGATTGTTTGGCAAGATGATAACTACATACGACCGATTAAAGATCTCACTACTGCGGAATGGGAGGAGGCAGTGTTCAAAGATATCAGTCCTCTCATGGTTCTTGTTCACAACCGCTACAAAAGGTTTTAGTGATTACAAGTTTCAGCCTTTACTGTATTTGAAAACAAATATGTCTCTCTTCTTTCAATCCTGACCAATACTGTATTTGGTGTTGAACTTTGACAAGAGTATTGGCTAATTTCAGGCCAAAGGAAAATGAAAAATTCAGGGAAGAGCTAGATAAGGCGATTCAGGTCATATGGAACTGTGGACTTCCTTCACCAAGAGTAAGTTTGCACAAACATCTCTTTACCATTTGTAAAACCATTCTTGGATCTTGCTGTATGTTTTGATATGTGCTTTAATCCTCATGTCCTGGGTCATTATTACTTTCAGTGTGTTGCTGTTGATGCTGTGGTTGAGACAGATCTGGTCTCTGCTCTGCAAGTTACTGTGTTCCCAGAGATCATCTTCACTAAAGCTGGAAAGATATTATACCGTGAGAAAGGTAGTTTCTACCAAAACCTGAAACCGTCTCTATAAACCTCCTTTTGTTGTACTTAAGAACAATGTTTTTGAATATATATTTTCAGGCATTAGGACAGCAGATGAGCTCTCAAAGATCATGGCCTTCTTCTATTATGGAGCTGCAAAGCCACCTTGTTTGAATGGTGTGGATTATTCCCAAGAACAGATTTCTTCAGTCGATCTGTAAGTGTCGATTTAGCATAGGACTTTTGGGATTATGTAAACTAGTTTCTTCCCAAGTCTTAAGAACATGTATGAACTGATGAAGAAGTAATCAATCTTCTGAATTTGAAATATGATTTTTTTTTTCTTTTGGAATATCTATTTATAGAACATGATAAGTTATGAGTCTCAGAAGCAGAGACTTGCGTCCTTAAACACTTACCATCATCATGTTTTTCTCTCTTGCGACGTGCTCTCTTCTCCAAACCCACCAGTATGATTAAGAATCTAGAAGGTGCCACTCATTACCAGACAGATACTTACGGCGGTGGAAGCACCGGAAGGGCCGTTGAAGATGATTCCTGTTAACATCACACTGTAGGTAGATCTTAGGAGGCAGTTGAAATGTGAAGCCATCTAAGAAATGCATCCATCAAAACCCAGTAGATTCAGGTTGTAGTTTCTTCATTCTCGTTCTTTGATTCATTGGATATCAGGATATTGTATATATGTAGTTGATACTTCAACTAACTCGTTAGACATCTGTTGTTTTGCTCGGAGTTTATAGGTACAATATACAATATTTCTTACATGAAGTGACTAAATTCTCATTCAAATTGGTTGCTCATAGTGCATACATTCTCTTGTTGTACCATTTAGAAAATTTAGGACGTGAATCCTTACAGATATGACATAGATTTTGCGTCTGGGCCTCATGAGAAACAAGATAATACTGAGAGAGACGTGTATGGTGCCATTCATCAATTTTTAGTTATAAGTTTGATAAAACAACAATAAAAACGTGTAGGGAAGCACTTCTTTAGAAAACAACAAAATAATAATGACATTCTGATTCACCTAAGATCTTCCCTTTCTGAAGATCGTGGTCTCCTTTGGTCCATGGCCTATGGTTCCATAGATTAACTTACAGCTATCTTGTCTCAAGAAGAAGAAAACTAATTACGTAAACAAGTTCTAAGTCTTTTTATTAACGATAAATGAAGACGACTAGCAGGATGAATATTCGTTTTTGCTGGCTCTAGTACCACTTGTAATACCCAAACTACTTACAGGCTACGGTTGATGGGTTTTCCATATCCCCTCATATGGTCTATGTTCGTTCCGTATATTAACTTTTTCATAAACTTGAAAGTTTTGTTTGTTGGCCTTATAATCACCATATGATATTTTTTCGTGATTTGGTCCACTCATACGATATCAGAAATCAATTTCAAATAGGATATCTGTACTTTGACTACTCTAACTCAATCCCGCTTTAGATTTTACTCTGGATGCATATAGATAGTCAAATCAATTTTTTAAAATCTTTTCATATTTCACAAACCGAAATATTACAGTTAGGCATACAAATTATTATTTTTGAGCAAACTGTAAGAGTTCGTCTCTTGTCCATTGCTGATCCATAAGCCGTAGACCTCCCTACTTTGGATACGTATTTGCCAACTTGGTTTAAATTATTTCAATCTCTTATTCTTTGATATTCATGCCTCAGTTACACCTTGTAAATTTCACCAACTTCGTTCTGCTCCCTGACCAAACAGTCACGTGTAACATAATCGTAATGTTAACCATCCCAAAAATAAACTTATAGCATCTCAAATAATATATAGCAGATTGTGGAACAATTACGAGTTAGAAGCAAGAAACCAAAACACATGTTGCTTGGACCACTGCCTTAGCTGTTCTGTTCAATTACTTTATTCATTTCTGTCAGTAGAGCATGCATGTGATGAACGTGTGAAAAGATGTTTGTGGTTGTTAACGGTAGAACAACTAGTATTTAAACGAGTCTTGTTTCATCAACCATTTCATCAATACAAAAGTTTATACTCTCTCAACGTACCAAATAAGTAATCAGTCTAGAGATGGAAGGCAAAACCGTGATTTTAAGTGTGCTCATAATGAGTCTTGTCATGGCGCAGAATCAGGTCGAAGCAACGAGTTGTTGCCCAAGCAGCGCTGCCAGATGGGCGTATTATTTATGCACTATGTCTTGGCCCATTACGCCACTTTGTATATCACACACTGGATGCATCGATTCTGAGACTTGTCCTCCGGGATATCCATATGCAATTCTCGAAAACTCTGGTAATTTTACTATTCTTTTTCGTGGTGGTTTTATTAAGTTATATCTTTTACAAGTTGGATCAAGATTTTGATGCAAGTTGCATGGATTTTTTTTTTTTACTCAAGGTCATACTGTCAATGAATACTGCAAGTTGGGGTGTGCATCATCTGCTTGCGGTGCCTTAACCAAACTCCAGAAATCCGGTAAAGCAAAACCTCATCATTATTACAAGTATTATATTGTTGGAAAAGGAGAATGATCCATTAATTCTAATATTGTTTCAATGAATTAGATGCAAATGAAATTGTGAATGGAGCAGTTGCACGATGCACCAACGCATGTTCTAATTTCTGCACCAAGGGCTCAGCTAATGCAGTTGAAGCTTCCTAAAAAGCACATCCATTATCTACGTATATCTGTGTTATTGTTCTCCCCGTTTTCAATAATTCTCGGTGTATGTGACAAAATGTTACACTCTTGTACTATTTCCAGGTTTTCTATGTGGCGTAGAAGGTCATCGATCCCTAGATTGTTTGTCCCTTCTACTTGCTATATCTAAATAAAGAATAATATTTCCTTCTGGACTAAATCAGTATAATCACAAAAAAATTATATAGATAAGGTGCCAACTGCCAAGCTAACAAGAATTAATGGATCGATTTTTTTCCTCCTTTCTAAAGAATACTATATGGCTTCAATTGGTAACTGTTGAACTGAATGGAAAAATGAATGGAAAATTGAACAGATATTCAGCCGAGGAAATGAAAAAGCAGAAATGTATTAATATTGTGTTCATTTCATTCCTCATAGAAATTTGAGAAGGAATTTTTTCTTCATAATTTTTTTCAGCCATAAAGAAATGAGAGGAATAGAGTGGATCCCATGAATCTATAATTTGACAAAAAAATCAACATGAATGGTATAAAACTCGAGGAATGAAAAATTCACCACTATATTTTTCCTAAATGATGGTCACCAATTAAAGCCTACATATAATATAAAACTAACCGAGTTTTTTTTGTTTTCATTTTGATTCGGGGTTTAATTTTAATTCGGGTTAGATTTACAGAGATACATATTTTTTATTTGGAAACCTAACAACAACAAAAAATTTTTTACCATCTTATCTGATAAATAAATAAAAACTGAAATACGCTAAAATTGTTGAACCTATATTGAAAACAATAAATATGTGCATGTATAATAATATCATTATGATACAGAAATTTCTCAGAAAATGAGGACCCTCAAAATAATATATATATATATATATATATATATATGTTGGGGGCCTGTGGCTAAAGCTTTTTCGTTCCACATGAAGCACGGTTCTGGCGATAGAGAGGCCACCTATCTAAAATAACCTGAAAATAAACTATAAAGGTGCAAAAACAATTTTTTTTTGCTAGTTTGAATTAATTTTTAGTTATTAAATAATCCAATAGATGATAAAAATAAACTTAAACTTGTAACCACATTTTAGAAAAAAATTACGGTGAAATTTTTATTTTGGAATTTTTACTCCTCAAATTTGATGTCATTCATATTGAATTTTCCATCAAATTAGCCCACATTATTCCTTTTTGATTAAAAATTATGAAAAAAACTTTCTCCAATATGGATGAGGAACAGATTAAACACAAATTTTATATTTATATTTATTCATTTTTTCAATTGAACTTTTATTCATCATTTTTTTCTTTCAATCAAATTATCAGAAGCTTTAGTTTCTACTCAACCACAACAATTTTTTTGTATCCTCCATTAAATCATTTGATAATATATTTTTAGAAAATTGAAAAATTATTCAAAATTATATCCGTTTAATTATTGATTAATTTTCAATTTCGTTCAGTTTCCTATCATTTGGAAAAAATCACCTACTAGATTTTGATCCGCACACCCGTGCGGGTACATTTTCTATAAATATGTTACTATTTGTTTTCCATGTTAATATTAGAGTTAGACAAAAAACCCGAATCCAAAAAATTGAACTGATCCAGATCCAAAAAGAAGTATCAAATCCGAACCGAAATTGATTAAATATCTAAGTTATTCAAAATTTTGGTATTTAGAGAACTGATACCGAATCTGATCTGAATCGAAGTGTTTCAAATATCTGAATGTATTCGAAATAGATTTATATATATATATATATATATATTAGATTTAATATTTTTAAAAACATCCAGAATATATATGGTACTTTTAAGTTGGTTTAAATAATTGATAATTATATAAATAGTCATATGTAAATATCTAAAGTCATTCATTAAAGTATACTCAAAACACCAAAAAATTAAAATAATTATTAATTCTCTATCCAACTATTTAAATCAAACCAATGTGGACAAAAAAAAGATCAAACCAATTTATATCTTAAGTTTAGGTATTCTGACATATGTTATTCAAATTTATTTGTAACATATTATTTTGTTTATATATTTTGCAAAATTTAAAGTATGTAATAAATTTTAAAATAGTTTAAATGGGTTATCCGAACCCGAACGAACCCGCAAAGATTTGAATCGAATCCAAACCAAAATTTAGAAATAGTCGAATTAGACTGAAATCTTTGACACTGGGAACCCGAAATCTAAACAGACCCGAACTGAACCGAATGTGTACCCGAACGCCCACCCCTAATTCACTATCTTTTTTTTTTCCTTTAAAAACAGAGTAAACATATAATTAGTAGTATTTTATACGTACTATCATATAAATAATCATATATATATTATATTTTTAAAATTTAATGTGAAATAAAAAATCATAATTTAAGTTAGTATATGAAATTTGAATTTTTATTGTAGTTTTCTTATATATATTGAAAACATTTTTCAATAATGGTTATTGGAAAATATTTTAGTAAAAATAAATTTTGAATATATGTATATGTTGAATCAATTTTTGATATAAATCAAATTTAAACTATTATTTTGATTTAAAATATATATAAAGTTTTAATTTTTTTTATGATTATCTTAGACTAATGATATTTTTAGATAATTAGATTAGCTAATTTTAGTATATTTTAATGTTGGCACAAATAGATAGTTTCTCATAATATAATAGATTTCTAATTTTTCTTAATAATATAGATTCATTCTTTTTCTAATATACTGTTATATGTGTTTCCAAAACAACATTATACATTTTCTATACTGCTATTCATGTTTCCAACAAACCTTTTTTTTTTAAACTGGTATTCATATTTCCAAACAAACTTATTTTTTAAACTACTATCCAAGTTTCCAAGCAAACATTTTTTTAAAATTATTATTCATGTTTTCAAATAAACCTAATTTATACTTCAGTTTTAATAATATATATTGTTTTAGGAATATTATCAATCTTAGAAATCAAAGAAATTCAATTGGTTTTGATTTGGTGTACCGATAATATGATATCTAATGATATATTGGTTTTGATCCTACAGATCAATAGTTAACCGAGGATTATTTTGTATGGAAACACGTTTGTTTTGATTTATGCAGACCAAACTAAACCAAGACATTGGTATTTACATGGTAAAGAATTTACAGAATTTGTTTTTTTTTATGTGTGAACCGAACTATGTATATACAAAATATATTGGATAATAATTCAGACGATATGTTTGTTTTGATTTCTATTGGAACACATTTGTAGAAATATTGGTATTTTATGTAGTGGGGACCGTGTATTAAAACATGTTTGTAAGTCATATAGAGATTGTGGCATATTTGATTCGGTTTGAACTTTTAAGTAAAACGACATAACCAGTCAATATACTGAAACATATTTAATTCGGTTAAGTGAAGCACGCATGTCATAATTAAAGCCATATTTCACGTTAATTGATTAGGTAGGATTTGTTAAGTCAAAAACGACAGTGTATTAAATCCAATGGCATATATTGGTAAATATTAAGAAAAGATCAGGGTTAAATACTAATTGTACTTCCCTTTTAGTAGAATAGATATGAGATTTTTATTTGAAAATTATACCAGTTTTTTAATAAGATAACTATTAAGAATGAAAAAAAGGATGATGATGATGATGATGATGAAGATGATGATAGGGAGAAGGAGATTGTTTGGCAAGATGATAACTACATACGACCGATTAAAGACCTCACTACTGCGGAGTGGGAGGAGGCAGTGTTCAAAGATATCAGTCCTCTCATGGTTCTTGTTCACAACCGCTACAAAAGGTTTTAGTGATTAGAAGTTTCAGCCTTTACTGTATTTGAAAACAAATATGTCTCTCTTCTTTCAATCCTGACCAATACTGTATATGGTGTTGAACTTTGACAAGAGTATTGGCTAATTTCAGGCCAAAGGAAAATGAAAAATTCAGGGAAGAGCTAGATAAGGCGATTCAGGTCATATGGAACTGTGGACTTCCTTCACCAAGAGTAAGTTTGCACAAACATCTCTTTACTAATGTGTAAAACCATTCTTGGATCTTGCTGTATGTTTTGATATGTGCTTTAATCCTCATGTCCTGGGTCATTATTACTTTCAGTGTGTTGCTGTTGATGCTGTGGTTGAGACAGATCTGGTCTCTGCTCTGCAAGTTACTGTGTTCCCAGAGATCATCTTCACTAAAGCTGGAAAGATATTATACCGTGAGAAAGGTAGTTTCTGTTGGATAAGCTTCAAGAGATAACTTAGGAAACAAGTTATTCTAAAGTAAAGATGAATAACTAATAGGTTTAGGATAAAGATAAAGATTCCTAGATTCAATTGTAATAGGATAAGTCAAGTAGTTTCTATTACCTATATATAGAGATCAAAAGTGTAAGAAGATCTTAAGAAAGAAAAGTGTAAGAAAGCAAAGGAAGATTAATAAAACAAAGAGAACGTTTTATTAACTTGTGTTTATATTCACTATATTTGGTATCAGAGCTAACCAGGTTATTGTCTTTGACGAAGATCGATGGGAGACAAAGACGATAAAGACGTCAAACCGCAGGGAAACATGCCCGCTGTACCGCCTTCGGTGAAAACACCGATGCTCACGACAACAAACTATGCAGTATGGACTATGCGCATGAAGGTGTTGCTAAGGTTTCATGATGTATGGGAAACCATTGAACCAGGTTCGAAGGATCAGAAGAGAAACGACCTAGCTACTGTCATGATATTCCAAGGAATTCCGGAGAACCTTATCCTACAAGTTGGAGATCATGAATCTCCTAAAGAGATATGGGAAGCATTAAAGGCATTGAATCTTGGTGCTGATCGTGTTATTGAAGCTCGGTTGCACACATTGATGATTGACTTTGATCGTCTAATGATGAAAGATAATGAATCGATAGACTCATTCTCAGGAAGGATGTCGGAATATGTAGGAACAGCGGCTTCTTTAGGTCATACGATGGAAGAACCAAAACTTGTAAAGAAGTTTCTTTCTTGTCTGCCAGACAAGTTTCTACAGATCTCTGCAACCCTCGAACAAGTTCTTGACCTAAATAAAACAAGATTTGAAGATGTAGTAGGACGTCTCAAGGCGTTTGAAGAGCGTTGCCGAGGAAAAGAGCGAATGAAAACAGAAAAGATTGAAGAGCAAGGGAATCTTCTCTACTCTGATCATGGAAACAGAGGGAGAGGACGAGGAGGAAACAGAGGTCGTGGCAGAGAAGGAAGAGGAAGAGGGCGAGGCAGAAGCAGCAACTCATACGAGAAAAAGGAGAAAAGAGACTACTCACAGATTGAATGCTTTAACTGTCATAAGAAAGGTCACTTCGCATCTGTTTGCACTGAGAAGAAGGATGATCAGGAGCTTAACAAGACTGAGACAGAAGCAGCAGAAGTAGCACTTTACTTACACGAACTAGTGTATCTGAATGAAGAAAAGGTAATGCCTAAAACACTTGAACCAAGCAAGACTGATGATAAGAGTTGGTTCCTTGACAACGGAGCTAGCAATCATATGACAGGAGAGAAGTCCTACTTCTCAGAACTCAACGAAAATATAAAAGGCAAAGTAAAGTTTGGAGACGGTTCATGTGTGAAGATAGAAGGTAAAGGATCAATTCTCTTTGAAGCAAAGACAAGAGAACAGAAGCTTCTTACGGATGTATACTACATACCAGACCTAAGAAGTAACATACTCAGTCTCGGTCAAGCCACTGAACAAGGTTGCGATGTAAGGATGAAGGACAATTACTTGACTTTAAGAGATCCAAACGGGAGACTATTAGTGAAAGTATTAAGATCAGCTAATCGACTCTACAAGATATCTCTCAAAGTAGGTAAACCTACTTGTCTTCTCTCAAAGATAAGTGAAGAACCGTGGAGATGGCACGCTCGTCTCGGACATATTAGCTTCAAGACGATACGAAGTATGGCAACACAGGAGATGGTTTTAGGCTTACCAGATATCAGCGAAGTAAAACAGTTGTGTGATTCTTGTCTCGTTGGAAAACAGACAAGACACAGCTTTCCCTCTGCAACTCAGTACAGATCAAAGCAAGTTTTAGAGTTGTTACACGCCGATCTCTGTGGGCCAATCACTCCAGCAACCTTGGGGCAAAACAGATATATATTTGTCATTATAGATGACAACACGAGATTCATGTGGTCTATATTACTCAAAGAGAAAGGAGAAGTTTTTGAGAAATTTAAGACCTTCAAAACACTCGTGGAGAAAGAAGTAAACAAAGCTATTATAACACTCAGAATAGACCGGGGAGGGGAGTTTACTTCAAGAGACTTCTCTCAGTTTTGCAGTGACAATGGCATCAGAAGACACTTAACAGCACCATACACCCCTCAACAAAACGGTGTTGTTGAGAGGAGAAACCGAACTTTAATGGAGATGACGAGAAGTATGTTGAAAGCTATGAAAGTACCGAACTATATGTGGGGTGAAGCAGTTCGACACGCAACGTACTTGATCAATCGGGTTCCTACTAGAGCTTTGAAAAACCAAACTCCTTATGAATGTCTAAAGGGAAGAAAGCCAAGTATCGGACATATAAGAGTTTTTGGTTGCTTAGCTTACGCCAAGATCGATTCAGTTCTACTAAGGAAGCTCGACGATAGATCACAATGCCTTGTTCATCTAGGTATTGAACCCGGATCGAAAGCTTACCGTTTATACAATCCAAGCACCAAGAAAATAATAGTAAGCCGCGATGTGAAGTTTGATGAGGAGAAACATTGGAACTGGAATAGAGGAAAGCAAGAAGATTCTGGTATGTTTCACATGACGTGGGGAACTACTATAAACAAAGGAAAGGGTCCATTCATTATCTCACAGGAAGAAAATACAGAGGCTCAAACCGAAGCTGAAATAGAGCAACATGAAACAGAGCAAAACGAAACAGAACAGCTCGAAACAGAGCAACACGAAACAGAGCCGGTAGATGAAAGTGAGAACAATGAACCAAGGAGATCAACGCGACAGACGAAGACTCCGAGTTATCTAGACGACTACTTACTACTTGCCAAGATCGAGTGTGAACTACTCCTACTCTCCATCAATGACGAACCAGCAACATATCGAGAAGCAAAGAAACATGTTCGTTGGACAAGAGCATGTAAGGATGAGATAGATTCTATCAATAAGAATAAGACATGGACATTGGTAGATAAACCTCAAGGAGTTAAAGTCATCGGTCTAAAGTGGATTTTTAAGATCAAGAGGAATGCGGATGGAACAATCAACAAATTCAAAGCGAGGCTAGTAGCGAAAGGATATGTGCAAGAACACGGAATAGACTTTGAAGAAGTGTTCGCTCCAGTGGCTCGCTTAGAGACAATCCGACTTCTAGTCAGTTTAGCATCTGCAAACAACTGGGAGATTCACCACTTGGACGTCAAAACGGCATTCTTGCACGGAGAGCTAAACGAAGAGGTCTATGTTAGTCAGCCTGAGGGATTTGAAAAAGAGGGAGAAGAAGAGAAAGTTTTCAAACTCTCAAAGGCATTATATGGACTAAGGCAAGCTCCTCGCGCTTGGAATACTAAGCTCGATCAGATACTTAAGAAGCTAAGGTTTAAAAGGTGTGCAAAGGAGAGTTCGGTATACAGAAGAGAAGAAAGAGACGAGCTACTCATCATCGCCATCTATGTTGATGACCTTTTTGTTACAGGAAACTCTACCAAGATAATCAAGGAGTTCAAAGCGTCAATGTCAAAACAGTTTGAGATGTCTGATCTCGGGTTATTAACCTATTATCTAGGTATTGAAGTAAAGCAAAGTTCAACTGGAATCATCATTAAACAAGAAGCATACGCAAGGCGTATACTAGAGGAAGCAGGTTTGGCCGACTGTAATCCAAACAGTATTCCAATGGAGTTTGGCTTACAACTATCCAAGGCAATGGAAGAACCGGAAGTTGACGCTACTCAATATCGAAGAAGGATTGGATGTTTAAGGTATCTGATGCATACTAGACCTGACATGGCATTCTCAGTTGGGATTCTAAGCAGGTACATGCAGTCACCAAGAGAGTCACACGGAAACGCCTTGAAGCAAGTATTGCGTTATCTACAAGGAACTCTCGGGCACGGTCTTGAGTTCAAGCGAGGAAGAACACAGAAGCTTGTAGGCTTTAGTGACAGCAGTCACAACACGGATCCGGATGATGGTAGGAGTACTACAGGTTACTTATTTTGCTTAGGAGAAACACCAATAACATGGTGCTCTCAGAAACAAGACACGGTAGCTTTGTCATCCTGCGAAGCCGAATTCATGGCTGCAACGGAAGCGGCTAAACAAGCTATCTGGCTACAAGACTTGTTAAGTGAAGTAACAGGAAAAGAGATGGAGAAGACAATGATCTTGGTCGACAACAAATCGGCTATATCACTGGCTAAGAATCCGGTTCTTCACCGAAGAAGCAAACACATCCACAAGAGGTTTCACTTCATTAGAGAGTGTGTTGAACGCAATCTCATTGACGTTGAACACATACCCGGATCAAGACAAAAGGCAGACATTTTAACAAAAGCTCTAGCAAAGAACAAGTTTAAAGAAATGCGAGAGATGATTCAAGTTCAAGATTTCCTAGAAGATGATTTGAAGCTTAAGAGGGAGAATGTTGGATAAGCTTCAAGAGATAACTTAGGAAACAAGTTATTCTAAAGTAAAGATGAATAACTAATAGGTTTAGGATAAAGATAAAGATTCCTAGATTCAATTGTAATAGGATAAGTCAAGTAGTTTCTATTACCTATATATAGAGATCAAAAGTGTAAGAAGATCTTAAGAAAGAAAAGTGTAAGAAAGCAAAGGAAGATTAATAAAACAAAGAGAACGTTTTATTAACTTGTGTTTATATTCACTATAGTTTCTACCAAAACCTGAAACCGTCTCTATTAAACCTCCTTTTGTTGTACTTAAGAACAATGTTTTTGAATATATTTTCAGGCATTAGGACAGCAGATGAGCTCTCAAAGATCATGGCCTTCTTCTATTATGGAGCTGCAAAGCCACCTTGTTTGAATGGTGTTGACTATTCCCATGAACAGATTCCTTCAGTCGATCTGTAAGTGTCGACTAAGCATAGGACTTTTGGGATTATGCAAACTAGTTTCTTCCCAAGTCTTAAGAACATGAATGAACTGATGAAGAAGTAATCAATCTTCTGAATTTGAAATATGATTTTTTTTTTCTTTTGGAATATCTATTTATAGAACATGATAAGTTATGAGTCTCAGAAGCAGAGACTTGCGTCCTTAAACACTTACCATCATCATGTTTTTCTCTCTTGCGACGTGCTCTCTTCTCCAAACCCACCAGTATGATTAAGAATCTAGAAGGTGCCACTCATTACCAGACAGATACTGTAGGTAGATCTTAGGAGGCAGTTGAAATGTGAAGCCATCTAAGAAATGCATCCATCAAAACCCAGTAGATTCAGGTTGTAGTTTCTTCATTCTCGTTCTTTGATTCATTGGATATCAGGATATTGTATATATGTAGTTGATGTTGGATCAATTAATTAAGCCCAATGGCTTTAATAAAAATTGGCAAATGTTGAAAAGAAATGGGCCTGTGGGTTAGTCATTTTAATGACTTTAATGAAGGGAAATTGAACATCCCACATCGGCCAGCAAGAGGAAGAGTGAGCAGTTTATATATGACCATGTAGTATCATAGTTTAAACAGCTTGGAGAGAGAGAAAGGCTCCCCACGCGCGCGCCGCCGCCGTCCGTCCGTCCGTCCGTCCGGCTCGGCGCGGGCGCGGTCGCCGGTCGCCGGTCGCCGGTGGAGGGTCCCCGGCCCGATAAGAATATTCTTTTTGGACCAAGTTAAGCCCAACGTTTGACCCATTTAATTCTCAAAAACAACATGCATTTTATTTTGAAACGACATGTAGTTTGTCTAGAAAATAAAAACGTCATGCAGTTTGTTTTGTCAGATATTTAAACGAGATAAGAGATAAGAGAGAGAGTCTTGCGGAGGAAGTTCGCAACTCAACTTCCCTCGATCTCCGCGAGATTTCCGTCCACGTGCAGCTGCTGTTGCGGGAAGTGGCTCGTCTCCTTCCTTTTAAATATCGTCTCTCCTCTTCGTTCATTACTCACTACTTTTACTTTTCGCAAAACCAACAAAGAAACTCCCTTAGCGTAAGTCTATTTCCGAGAGTGTTTCGTAGATTATAGTTCGATAGGGCGTTCACGAGTGAAGCGTGAATCGTCTGCCATGGTTGTATCCTGGGACTCGATATTTCGCCACTGCCCGTCTCACTACGGAGCGAATATTTAGAGTTAAGGAAAGAGATCATATCTCGCCTCCATGTTCATTTCGTTACTTTCCTTAACGTCGTTTTGTAAATATATATCGTTTGTATCGATTCCGTTTTTCCAGCTTCTACAATCTTAACTCTAAATCGTTTTCTAAAGCTGTTTCGGGTCGATCTTACGGTTTATAAAACGGTCTATTAAAGGATCTGTAAACGGTTTGTAGAACGGTGTTTGCGATTTGCTTTATAGCACTTCCGCGAAACGTTTCGTACATTTCTGCAACGTGTTTGCGATTTGCTCTCTAGCACTTCCGCGAAGCGTATTTTGCGAATTATCAAACGTGTTATATGAGAATCGTTTCCACGAACACTTTCTTTACTGAGTTTGTGAAACGATCTAAAAGTCTACATAAACGGTTTCTGCGAATGCTTTAAGCGAATTTGCAAAACATTTATTCAGACTTAAATCGATATGATTTGGTTCAAACACCAAAAATGAAAATCGATTTAGATTATTATTTTTATTTTTAATATTAATAATAATTTGTTATTGTTGAATGGAGTACTAATCCGTTTTCATGTTTTCTCAACAGAAAAATGACGGATGCAAACAACACCCCCATTGACACTACCATCGTGCAAACTCCAATCAACGTTGCTGCAACTGATGTATCTGGTGTGACAACCGCTGGAAACATCCCTGCTTCCTCAACCGCTGCAGCAACAACAACCACTACCCTTCCCGCGGGAAACAATGCTGATGAAACCACACGCCGTAGCTTGTTCGGTGCTGGTCTTTATCAAACGGGTTCAGTTCTGGGAACCTCAAGTGGTCCGGTTGCAGTACCAACTCCTCCGTCTGTGCCCAGCCTGTTCACTCAAGGACTGATGCCAGACCAGTTTGATGGCAAAAACTTCAAAACGTGGCAGAAGAAGATGATGTTCTTCCTAACAACGATGAAGCTGGACAAGTTCATCCAGGAGGACAAGCCCCTTGTCCCTTACGGGATTGATGATGTGCACACTCTCGCAAGTGTTGACATTTGGGTGCATTCTGACTTCGTCTGCAAAGGCTACATTTTGGGTCGCCTCATTGACCCATTGTACCGTGTCTACTGTGACATTCCAACGGCGAAGGAGCTATGGAGATCACTTGACAAGAAGTACAGAGGTGAGGACGCTGGCTGCCAGAAGTATGTGGTTGCAAAATTTCATGACTTCAAAATGGTGGATTCAAAACCCATCATGGATCAGGTGGAAGCGTTCCAGCTCATTTGCCATGAAATCAAAGCTGAAGGGATGTCCATCTGCGAGACATTCACAACTCTCAGCTTCATTGAAAAGCTTCTTCCAAGCTATGCAGATTTCAAGAACTACCTGAAGCACAATAAGAAGAAGATGGGCCTTGAGGAGCTTATCATGAGGCTTCAGATGGAATCCAGGAACCGAATTGCTGACAAGATCAATGCTAAGGAGCATAGTGTCAACATGGCTGAGCACAAAGGCAAAGGAAAGGCACACGCCCATTCTCCAGCAAAGCCTTCGAAAACTGCTGCAGCACTGAAGGCTACTGGAAAAAATTTCAAGAACAAAGGCATTGAAATCAATGCGAATGTGGAGAGATTCAAGGGGAAGTGTCACTACTGCAACAAAGTGGGACACAAGACTGTTGAGTGTCGCAAGAAGATCAAAGATGAGAAGGCTCAGGCAAATCTCACTGAGGAGGATCTTGTTGCTGTGGTGACTGAAGCCAACATGGTTGAAAGCAACAACCCCAGGGAATGGTGGTATGACACTGGTGCAACCACCCACATTTGCACTGATAGGGCGATGTTCAGCACCTATCAGAAAAGCAAGACTCAGGAGAAGCTCAGGATGGGGAACACTGCAGTCTCCAAGATTGAAGGACGTGGCAATGTGATTTTGAAGATGACATCTGGACGTGAGGTCACTCTGACAAATGTGAAGCATGTGCCTGACATGAGGAAAAACCTGGTCTCGGGAACCTTGCTCAGCAAGAATGGATTCGCCACAAGTTTTGAGGCGGATAAGCTCGTGATTAGGAAGAATGGGATGTATTTGGGAAAGGGGTATGTTAAGGATGGACTGGTCAAGTTGAATGTAATGACCGTCCCTCCGAAAATTGTAGCTCCAAAAGTTTCAATGAATAAGAAAGAGCCAGTTGCTTATTTGGTTGAGTCTTTTAATATATGGCATGAAAGATTAGGCCATGTAAATAATAAGTCTATACAAAGATTAATGAATCTAAATTTAATTCCCAAATTTAAAACAAGTAAACAAAAATGTGAAGTTTGCGTACAGTCTAAGCACACAAAAACGCCCTCACCTCGTGTTGAAAGAACTAATAAACCTCTAGATTTAATTCACACTGATTTATGTGATTTAAAATATATGCCAACTAGAGGTGGGAAAAAGTACTTTGTGACCTTCATAGATGACTGCACAAAATATTGTTATGTTTATCTTTTACATAGCAAAGATGAAACCTTAGATAAATTCAAAGAATTTAAACTCGAGGTCGAAAATCAGCTTAAAACAACTATTAAGGTAGTTAGAAGCGACAGAGGAGGCGAGTATGATGGTCCATTCAATTCATTTTGTAAGGAACATGGAATAATACATCAAACTACAGCCCCTTATTCACCAGAATCTAATGGAGTTGCTGAACGAAAAAATCGAACTCTTAAAGAGATGATGAATGCAATGTTGCAGGAATCTGGGTCACCCCAGAACATGTGGGGGGAAGCGTTGCTTACCACTAATTATATCCTCAACAAGATTCCACACAAAATAACTGGCAAAACTCCATATGAACTATGGAAAGGTAATTTACCTTCGTATAAATACCTCAAAGTGTGGGGGTGCTTGGCAAAAGTTGCGGTACCACCACCAAAGAAGGTCACTATTGGACCTAAAACAGTGGATTGCATTTTCATCGGATATGCACATAATAGTACTGCGTATCGGTTTCTGGTACATGAATCTGAAATATCAGACATCCATAAAAATTCAGTCATGGAGTCTAGAAATGCATCTTTCTTCGAAAATATTTTTCCATACAAGGAAAAACATGGTTCAAAACGAACTCGAGAAGAAAGAGACAACGACAAGGACTTAGAAATTGAGACAAACGTTGAAGTTTCTATAAATGATATCTCAGAAAATGAAGAAAAAGATGAACCTCGGAGAAGCAAAAGAGCTCGAAAGGAGAAATCTTTTGGTGATGATTTCCTAATGGCATTTCTAGTAGAAAATGTTCCAAAAACTTTGGCAGAAGCTATGGCTTCACCCGAAGCTCCGTTTTGGAATGAAGCTGTCAAAAGTGAATTCGATTCTATCATGCAAAATTACACATGGTACGTAACGGATTTACCACCTGGCTGCAAAGCATTAGGTAATAGATGGATAATGACACGAAAACCTGGTGGAAAATATAAAGCTAGGCTTGTAGTTCAAGGGTTCCGACAAAGGGAAGGCTTTGACTATTTTGATACATATTCTCCAGTAACCAGAATAACATCTATAAGGTCGATGATAGCTATCGCAGCCTTAAGAGACTTAGAAATCAATCAAATGGATGTAAAAACAGCTTTTCTAAATGGTGATTTAGAAGAAAAAATTTACATGGAACAACCTGAGGGTCATGTTATTCCTGGACAGGAAGACAAAGTATGTCGACTTGTAAAGTCACTTTATGGGCTTAAACAAGCTCCTAAACAATGGCACGAAAAATTTGACAACACAATGATGTCAAATGGTTTCAAAATTAATGAATGTGATAAATGCATATACTACAAAATTACCAAAAATGCGTATGTTTTGTTATGTTTATATGTAGATGATATGCTCATTATTGGAAGCAATAAAGACATTATCAATCAAACTAAGAACATGCTCAAAGGAAAATTTGAGATGAAAGATTTGGGATTAGCAGATGTTATTCTCGGGGTTAAAATCATAAGAAATTCAAATGGAATTACTTTAACTCAATCTCATTATGCTGAAACAATATTAGAGAGATTTAAAAACTACTCTAATAGTACTGCAAAAACTCCGTTAGATCCCCAAATGCACTTGACAAAGAATTCAGGTGAAGCGGTTTCACAAAACGAGTATGCACGTGTGATCGGAAGTCTCATGTACTTGACCAATTGTACAAGACCAGATCTAGCGCATGCAGTAAACGTACTTAGTCGATATACAAGTAATCTAGGTCATACACACTGGAAAGCTATAACGAGAGTACTCAATTACTTGCGCTACACCAAAGATTTTGGGCTTCACTATGGTAAAGAACCAGCAGTTTTAGAAGGATACAGTGACGCTAACTGGATATCAGATTCTAAAAACTCAAAATCCACAAGTGGATATGTTTTTACACTAGGAGGAGCGGCAATATCTTGGAAATCTACCAAACAAACAGTGCTAGCCAGGTCAACTATGGAATCTGAGTTCATAGCATTAGACAAAGCAGCAGAAGAAGCTGAATGGCTTAGGAATTTTTTGGAAGATGTTCCTATGTGGGAGAAACCTGTACCAGCTATAAGAATACATTGTGATAGTCAATCAGCTATAGCTCGGGCTCAGAATAATCTCTACAATGGTAAATCTCGTCATATTAGAAGACGACATAAAACCATTAGACAACTTATCTCAACTGGTGTAATCACAATAGATTACATCAAATCGGCTGACAACCTAGCGGATCCATTTACTAAAGGTTTGCCACGAGATGTTGTTGCTAAATCATCAAAAGGAATGGGTTTAAAGCCTATAACTAATGAGGATGCTTGACTGCAACCCTACCTATCATGACTGGAGATCCCAAGACGTAGGTTCAAAGGGAAAACAAAATCAAACAGAATCTAACTAAAGCACTTTGAGACAAAGTAGTCTCATCCCAGCTCCTAAAGATGATAAGTGCTAACGAATGAGGGAAGGATAAGCATATGCTTTTAATGATTCCATAGCTTCAAAAGCGAAGTATTACTCAATACTTTTCATGGTCAATCACCTAATGAGTGTGAAATGGGGCCGTTTCTAGGAGAATGAATGCTAGGCTATATTCTCTAAGTTCACTCATGAAAACCAGGAATAGTTCAGGGCCACAATGAACACAATAGAGAACTAAGTTCTACGAGAAAATGAAGCTGCGTTGTGCCTGTTGTCTCGGTCTACATAAAACACCGGTTGGTTCAAGACATCATGTTCACCTTCTGGTAAAGTAAACCCGACAGATATTAACTATGAGTGGTTCAAGGCTTAAAAATGCCACCTACTCAAACACAGTGAATTTTTCGCAAACACTCTCGATAAGTCAGTCTGTCTAGCTTTAGTTTAAGTCTAGTCAGTAAAGTTTATTTTTTTTAGAGTCTATCGAGTCTGCATCTAGTCTGCATATGTTTAGAGTCATTTCTATTCATGTGGGGGATTGTTGGATCAATTAATTAAGCCCAATGGCTTTAATAAAAATTGGCAAATGTTGAAAAGAAATGGGCCTGTGGGTTAGTCATTTTAATGACTTTAATGAAGGGAAATTGAACATCCCACATCGGCCAGCAAGAGGAAGAGTGAGCAGTTTATATATGACCATGTAGTATCATAGTTTAAACAGCTTGGAGAGAGAGAAAGGCTCCCCACGCGCGCGCCGCCGCCGCCGTCCGTCTGGCTCGGCGCGGGCGCGGTCGTGGGTCGTGGGTCGTGGGTCGTGGGTCGTGGGTCGTGGGTCGTGGGTCGTGGGTCTTGGGTCTTGGGTCTTGGGTCTTGGGTCTTGGGTCTTGGGTCTTGGGTCTTGGGTCTTGGGTCTTGGGTCTTGGGTCTTGGGTCTTGGGTCTTGGGTCTTGGGTCTTGGGTCTTGGGTCTTGGGTCTTGGGTCTTGGTGGAGGGCCTCCGGCCCGATAAGAATATTCTTTTTGGACCAAGTTAAGCCCAACGTTTGACCCATTTAATTCTCAAAAACAACATGCATTTTATTTTGAAACGACATGTAGTTTGTCTAGAAAATAAAAACGTCATGCAGTTTGTTTTGTCAGATATTTAAACGAGATAAGAGATAAGAGAGAGAGTCTTGCGGAGGAAGTTCGCAACTCAACTTCCCTCGATCTCCGCGAGATTTCCGTCCACGTGCAGCTGCTGTTGCGGGAAGTGGCTCGTCTCCTTCCTTTTAAATATCGTCTCTCCTCTTCGTTCATTACTCACTACTTTTACTTTTCGCAAAACCAACAAAGAAACTCCCTTAGCGTAAGTCTATTTCCGAGAGTGTTTCGTAGATTATAGTTCGATAGGGCGTTCACGAGTGAAGCGTGAATCGTCTGCCATGGTTGTATCCTGGGACTCGATATTTCGCCACTGCCCGTCTCACTACGGAGCGAATATTTAGAGTTAAGGAAAGAGATCATATCTCGCCTCCATGTTCATTTCGTTACTTTCCTTAACGTCGTTTTGTAAATATATATCGTTTGTATCGATTCCGTTTTTCCAGCTTCTACAGTTGATACTTCAACTAACTCGTTAGACATCTGTTGTTTTGCTCGGAGTTTATAGGTACAATATACAATATTTCTTACATGAAGTGACTAAATTCTCATTCAAATTGGTTGCTCATAGTGCATACATTCTCTTGTTGTACCATTTAGAAAATTTAGGACGTGAATCCTTACAGATATGACATAAATTTTGCGTCTGGGCCTCATGAGAAACAAGATAATACTGAGAGAGACGTGTATGGTGCCATTCATCAATTTTTAGTTATAAGTTTGATAAAACAACAATAAAAACGTGTAGGGAAGCACTTCTTTAGAAACAACAAAATAATAATGACATTCTGATTCACCTAAGATCTTCCCTTTCTGAAGATCGTGGTCTCCTTTGGTCCATGGCCTATGCTTGGACCACTGCCTTAGCTGTTCTGTTCAATTACTCGTATTCATTTCTGTCAGTAGAGCATGCATGTGATGAACGTGTGAAAAGATGTTTGTGGTTGTTAACGGTAGAACAACTAGTATTTTAACGAGTCTTGTTTCATCAACCATTTCATCAATACAAAAGTTTATACTCTCTCAACGTACCAAATAAGTAATCAGTCTAGAGATGGAAGGCAAAACTGTGATTTTAAGTGTGCTCATAATGAGTCTTGTCATGGCGCATAATCAGGTCGAAGCAACGAGTTGTTGCCCAAGCAGCGCTGCCAGATGGGCGTATTATTTATGCACTATGTCTTGGCCCATTACGCCACTTTGTATATCACACACTGGATGCATCGATTCTGAGACTTGTCCTCCGGGATATCCATATGCAATTCTCGAAAACTCTGGTAATTTTACTATTCTTTTTCGTGGTGGTTTTATTAAGTTATATCTTTTACAAGTTGGATCAAGATTGTAATGCAAGTTGCATGGATTTTTTTTTTTTACTCAAGGTCATACTGTCAATGAATACTGCAAGTTGGGGTGTGCATCATCTGCTTGCGGTGCCTTAACCAAACTCCAGAAATCCGGTAAAGCAAAACCTCATCATTATTACAAGTATTATATTGTTGGAAAAGGAGAATGATCCATTAATTCTAATATTGTTTCAATGAATTAGATGCAAATGAAATTGTGAATGGAGCAGTTGCACGATGCACCAACGCATGTTCTAATTTCTGCACCAAGGGTTTAGCTAATGCAGTTGAAGCTTCCTAAAAAGCACATCCATTATCTACGTATATCTGTGTTATTGTTCTCCCCGTTTTCAATAATTCTCGGTGTATGTGACAAAATGTTACACTCTTGTACTATTTCCAGGTTTTCTATGTGGCGTAGAAGGTCATCGATCCCTAGATTGTTTGTCCCTTCTACTTGCTATATCTAAATAAAGAATAATATTTCCTTCTGGACTAAATCAGTATAATCACAAAAAATTATATAGATAAGGTGCCAACTGCCAAGCTAACAAGAATTAATGGATTGATTTTTTTCCTCCTTTCTAAGGAATACTATATGGCTTCAATTGGTAACTGTTGAACTGAATGGAAAAATGAATGGAAAATTGAACAGATATTCAGCCGAGGAAATGAAAAAGCAGAAATGTATTAATATTGTGTTCATTTCATTCCTCATAGAAATTTGAGAAGGAATTTTTTCTTCATAATTTTTTTCAGCCATAAAAAAATGAGAGGAATAGAGTGGATCCCATGAATCTATAATTTAACAAAAAAATCAACATGAATGGTATAAAACTCGAGGAATAAAAAATTCACCACTATATTTTTCCAAAATGATGGTCACCAATTAAAGCCTACATATAATGTAAAACTAACCGAGTTTTTTTTGTTTTCATTTTGATTCGGGGTTTAATTTTAATTTGGGTTAGATTTACAGAGATACATATTTTTTATTTGGAAACCTAACAACAACAAAAATATTTTTACCATCTTATCTGATAAATAAAAACTGAAATACGCTAAAATTGTTGAACCTATATTGAAAACAATAAATATGTGCATGTATAATAATATCATTATGATACAGAAATTTCTCAGAAAATGAGGACCCTCAAAATAATATATATATATGTTGGGGGCCTGTGGCTAAAGCTTTTTCGTTCCACATGAAGCACGGTTCTGGCGATAGAGAGGCCATCTATCTAAAATAACCTGAAAATAAACTATAAAGGTGTAAAAACAATTTTTTTTTGCTAGTTTGAATTAATTTTTAGTTATTAAATAATCCAATAGATGATAAAAATCATATATATAATGAGGGACTTTTCTCTCTTCTAAAGGTGTACACGTCAGCGTTTCTTTAAGTCTGTGGGGTCCACATTCTGCCCGGTTTTGATAGGTCGATTATGTTTGGTGTTTGGTCTGATTTTGGTTTTCCATGTTCGGTTAGATTATAAGTCAAACGATGCGTTGAATAGATTAAGGTTTCATTCTTTTCGTTCTTCCAGTCTTCTTTCTCGCCGTCAAGATTTAATCTGGAAGCCCAAAGATTTCTCCTTTCATATATCTCTTAGCCTCTCTTATCATTCAACGTATCTTAATTTCGCCAATAATTGTTATTCATATTTAACTCGGTTACAATTTCAACCTTTTTGGATCCTTCATGTCAAATCTATACATAGGAGAAATAAGTTCAACGATGTCGACCTCTCCGTTATGGTGTCTTAAAAGTTAATTATTGCAGGTTCAACACAATCAGAAATATCAAAAGCTTCATGGAAATAATCAAAAGCAGTGGATCTCAAGGACATATGAATGGTAACAACTAAAATATCTTCCTTTTCTTTTATGTATTTTTAATCCTTCTTTTGTTTCCTTTTCTCTCTTTGCGTGTGTGAGATTTTCTCATTCTTCATTACCTTTTGCCGATTGGTGATTTCTTTCATATGCTTCTTCAACCTCAGTTGTTAACAGTTTCTCTCGCATTGTCATCACCTGCAGTGAGTTTCATCTAAACATGGAGATTTGATTGTATCCTTTTCGTCTCTTTAGAACTATAAGTTTTTTTTCTTTCTTGATCTCGCCTTTTATTCTTGATCATCGTACATAATCTCAGCATTTTTTGGTCTCTTCTCTAAGATTTGTGTCACTACGAGAATTCTGTGATCCACGGTTCCAACTCTATTGAGCAGGTAACACCATTCTTTAAACATACATTAGTACTCTTATGTTGTTCCAGAATAGACTCAACTAAGGTTAGCACTGTTGTCCTCCTCAAAACACATGAAACTGATTTTCTTTTCAAGTATTAGATTGTGGTCAGATTTTTTGTGTCCTCCAACAACATGACTGGTCCATTGTTTCTTGCACCAGTTTTCCTCACTACTAGCTATTGCTAACGGAAGGGACAAACAACAGAGATGACAAAACTCATCAAGAAAAAGGCAGCAAGTTTGATTCTTGAGGAGTTACGTTTTCCTTTCACAATTCCTCTTAAAATTTGTATATAGTTGTTTCTTTTACTCTGAAGCCCCACAAACCCCCTACATAATTTAGATTAGTAGCGGTGAGAAAATGGAGCTACCAAATTGTCCTGAGGAGCTAGCTGGCAATGGATATGTTTTCAAGCTACGTGTGACTCCCTACAGCCTCAGCGTACGTTCACCGTCTCAGCAATAAGTGAAGCTTCACATCTTATTTGGCACTCAGGCAGAGGTAGGATAAGCAACAGAATCTGCCAGCAACATATATGATGCGCCAAAGATTTCACTGAGACTTGGTGAAGCAAGTCTGCCAGGTTCTGCAGCCGCCAATAACTAACGCCCCCGTAAGTGATTCTCGCAAGGCCATCTAACCGTCAACCCCTCTGTTTCAATTGTCTATTTCTACATGTTTTCTCTGCTTTGAATTGTGTACTTTGGATCTCTCTGATTTGCTGTAAACTATTTCTTACTGGTGTAAGAATTACTTTGACTTTAATAACAAAGGGAGTAACATGTCTTCACTTATTAATCGATTTCTTCAACTTTATAAGTCAGTAAAGTTTAACGTCAATAATGCATAAACGTCGGTCATGTAAACATGATTTTTTTTTACTCTCTGAGATAGAATTGAAGACTACAAAAAATGTAGATTACAGCCTAAAATATTTTTTCTTTAAATAAAGACATTTAAAACGTTTATGTTTAATAATTTTTTTATCATAGATGCAATTTAATTACCAACTCTGCAATGAACTTAAAATAGTCTTCATTGCAAAAGAATAAAACACACCAAAACAATCAAATAACCGTAATACACATAAAACCACTAACAAAAAAATTAAACAAATTCAAAGAAGCAGGAGAGCCATTTGAACACTAAAAATAACAAATTCATAAATTCACCACAACATAACCAGTTATAGCTACACAAACGACTTACGGTTTACCAAAAAATACTCACGAAAGAAATAATATACAATTCTACCCACACCTACTGCAAAGCTTCAATAACAACTTCATAAACTACATTTGTCACAACAAAAAAAAAAGAAATTCACAAACTACAGAAACTCCAAAGTTAAAGAAAAAAAAATTACAGTAAACTAAAAAAAATCAATATCCCCGCGCTTGCGCGGGGTCTCGCTCCTAGTAAACTTAAACTTGTAACCACATTTTAGAAAAAAAATTACGGTGAAATTTTTATTTTGGAATTTTTACTCCTCAAATTTGATGTCATTCATATTGAATTTTCCATCAAATTAGCCCACATTATTCCTTTTTTGATTAAAAATTATGAAAAAAAACTTTCTCCAATATGGATGAGGAACAGATTAAACACAAATTTTATATTTATATTTATTCATTTTTTCAATTGAACTTTTATTCATCATTTTTTTCTTTCAATCAAATTATCATAAGTTTTAGTTTCTACGGAACCACAACAATTTTTTTTTGTATCCTCCATTAAATCATTTGATAATATATTTTTAGAAAATTGAAAAATTATTCAAAATTATATCCGTTTAATTATTGATTAATTTTCAATTTCGTTCAGTTTCCGATCATTTGGAAAAAATCACTTATATGAGATTTTTATTTGAAAATTATACCAGTTTTTTAATAAGATAACGATTAAGAATGAAAAAAAGGATGATGATGATGATGATGATGATGATGATAGGGAGAAGGAGATTGTTTGGCAAGATGATAACTACATACGACCGATTAAAGACCTCACTACTGCGGAGTGGGAGGAGGCAGTGTTCAAAGATATCAGTCCTCTCACGGTTCTTGTTCACAACCGCTACAAAAGGTTTTAGTGATTACAAGTTTCAGCCATTACTGTATTTGAAAACAAATATGTCTCTCTTCTTTCAAGTCCTGACCAATACTGTATATGGTGTTGAACTTTGACAAGAGTATTGGCTAATTTCAGGCCAAAGGAAAATGAAAAATTCAGGGAAGAGCTAGATAAGGCGATTCAGGTCATATGGAACTGTGGACTTCCTTCACCAAGAGTAAGTTTGCACAAACAAACATCTCTTTACTAATGTGTAAAACCATTCTTGGATCTTGCTGTATGTTTTGATATGTGCTTTAATCCTCATGTCCTGGGTCATTATTACTTTCAGTGTGTTGCTGTTGATGCTGTGGTTGAGACAGATCTGGTCTCTGCTCTGCAAGTTACTGTGTTCCCAGAGATCATCTTCACTAAAGCTGGAAAGATATTATACCGTGAGAAAGGTAGTTTCTACCAAAACCTGAAACCGTCTCTATTAAACCTCCTTTTGTTGTACTTAAGAACAATGTTTTTGAATATATTTTCAGGCATTAGGACAGCAGATGAGCTCTCAAAGATCATGGCCTTCTTCTATTATGGAGCTGCAAAGCCACCTTGTTTGAATGGTGTTGACTATTCCCAAGAACAGATTCCTTCAGTCGATCTGTAAGTGTCGATTTAGCGTAGGCCTTTTGTGATTATGTAAACTAGTTTCTTCCCAAGTTTTAAGAACATTTATGAACTGATGAAGAAGTAATCAATCTTTTTGAATTTGAAATATGATTTTTTTTTTGCGCTTTTGGAATATCTGTTTATAGAACGTGGTAAGTTATATGAGTCACAGAAGCAGAGACTTCACGTCCTTAAACACTTACCATATGAGTCACAGAAGCAGAGGCTAGTAGCGAAAGGATATGTGCAAGAACACGGAATAGACTTTGAAGAAGTGTTCGCTCCAGTGGCTCGCTTAGAGACAATCCGACTTCTAGTCAGTTTAGCATCTGCAAACAACTGGGAGATTCACCACTTGGACGTCAAAACGGCATTCTTGCACGGAGAGCTAAACGAAGAGGTCTATGTTAGTCAGCCTGAGGGATTTGAAAAAGAGGGAGAAGAAGAGAAAGTTTTCAAACTCTCAAAGGCATTATATGGACTAAGGCAAGCTCCTCGCGCTTGGAATACTAAGCTCGATCAGATACTTAAGAAGCTAAGGTTTAAAAGGTGTGCAAAGGAGAGTTCGGTATACAGAAGAGAAGAAAGAGACGAGCTACTCATCATCGCCATCTATGTTGATGACCTTTTTGTTACAGGAAACTCTACCAAGATAATCAAGGAGTTCAAAGCGTCAATGTCAAAACAGTTTGAGATGTCTGATCTCGGGTTATTAACCTATTATCTAGGTATTGAAGTAAAGCAAAGTTCAACTGGAATCATCATTAAACAAGAAGCATACGCAAGGCGTATACTAGAGGAAGCAGGTTTGGCCGACTGTAATCCAAACAGTATTCCAATGGAGTTTGGCTTATAACTATCCAAGGCAATGGAAGAACCGGAAGTTGACGCTACTCAATATCGAAGAAGGATTGGATGTTTAAGGTATCTGATGCATACTAGACCTGACATGACATTCTCAGTTGGGATTCTAAGCAGGTACATGCAGTCACCAAGAGAGTCACACGGAAACGCCTTGAAGCAAGTATTGCGTTATCTACAAGGAACTCTCGGGCACGGTCTTGAGTTCAAGCGAGGAAGAACACATAAGCTTGTAGGCTTTAGTGACAGCAGTCACAACACGGATCCGGATGATGGTAGGAGTACTACAGGTTACTTATTTTGCTTAGGAGAAACACCAATAACATGGTGCTCTCAGAAACAAGACACGGTAGCTTTGTCATCCTGCGAAGCCGAATTCATGGCTGCAACGGAAGCGGCTAAACAAGCTATCTGGCTACAAGACTTGTTAAGTGAAGTAACAGGAAAAGAGATGGAGAAGACAATGATCTTGGTCGACAACAAATCGGCTATATCACTGGCTAAGAATCCGGTTCTTCACCGAAGAAGCAAACACATCCACAAGAGGTTTCACTTCATTAGAGAGTGTGTTGAACGCAATCTCATTGACGTTGAACACATACCCGGATCAAGACAAAAGGCAGACATTTTAACAAAAGCTCTAGCAAAGAACAAGTTTAAAGAAATGCGAGAGATGATTCAAGTTCAAGATTTCCTAGAAGATGATTTGAAGCTTAAGAGGGAGAATGTTGGATAAGCTTCAAGAGATAACTTAGGAAACAAGTTATTCTAAAGTAAAGATGAATAACTAATAGGTTTAGGATAAAGATAAAGATTCCTAGATTCAATTGTAATAGGATAAGTCAAGTAGTTTCTATTACCTATATATAGAGATCAAAAGTGTGAGAAGATCTTAAGAAAGAAAAGTGTAAGAAAGCAAAGGAAGATTAATAAAACAAAGAGAACGTTTTATTAACTTGTGTTTATATTCACTATAGTTTCTACCAAAACCTGAAACCGTCTCTATTAAACCTCCTTTTGTTGTACTTAAGAACAATGTTTTTGAATATATTTTCAGGCATTAGGACAGCAGATGAGCTCTCAAAGATCATGGCCTTCTTCTATTATGGAGCTGCAAAGCCACCTTGTTTGAATGGTGTTGACTATTCCCATGAACAGATTCCTTCAGTCGATCTGTAAGTGTCGACTAAGCATAGGACTTTTGGGATTATGCAAACTAGTTTCTTCCCAAGTCTTAAGAACATGAATGAACTGATGAAGAAGTAATCAATCTTCTGAATTTGAAATATGATTTTTTTTTTCTTTTGGAATATCTATTTATAGAACATGATAAGTTATGAGTCTCAGAAGCAGAGACTTGCGTCCTTAAACACTTACCATCATCATGTTTTTCTCTCTTGCGACGTGCTCTCTTCTCCAAACCCACCAGTATGATTAAGAATCTAGAAGGTGCCACTCATTACCAGACAGATACTTACGGCGGTGGAAGCACCGGAAGGGCCGTTGAAGATGATTCCTGTTAACATCACACTGTAGGTAGATCTTAGGCAGTTGAAATGTGAAGCCATCTAAGAAATGCATCCATCAAAACCCAGTAGATTCAGGTTGTAGTTTCTTCATTCTCGTTCTTTGATTCATTGGATATCAGGATATATATGTAGTTGATACTTCAACTAACTCGTTAGACATCTGTTGTTTTGCTCGGAGTTTATAGGTACAATATACAATATTTCTTACATGAAGTGACTAAATTCTCATTCAAATTGGTTGCTCATAGTGCATACATTCTCTTGTTGTACCATTTAGAAAATTTAGGACGTGAATCCTTACAGATATGACATAAATTTTGCGTCTGGGCCTCATGAGAAACAAGATAATACTGAGAGAGACGTGTATGGTGCCATTCATCAATTTTTAGTTATAAGTTTGATAAAACAACAATAAAAACGTGTAGGGAAGCACTTCTTTAGAAAACAACAAAATAATAATGACATTCTGATTCACCTAAGATCTTCCCTTTCTGAAGATCGTGGTCTCCTTTGGTCCATGGCCTATGGTTCCATAGATTAACTTACAGCTATCTTGTCTCAAGAAGAAGAAAACTAATTACGTAAACAAGTTCTAAGTCTTTTTATTAACGATAAATGAAGACGACTAGCAGGATGAATATTCGTTTTTGCTGGCTCTAGTACCACTTGTAATATCCAAACTACTTACAGGCTACGGTTGATGGGTTTTCCATATCCCCTCATATGGTCTATGTTCGTTCCCGTATATTAACTTTTTCATAAACTTGAAAGTTTTGTTTGTTGGTCTTATAATCACCATATGACATTTTTTCGTGATTTGGTCCACTCATACGATATCAGAAATCAATTTCAAATAGGACATCTGTATTTTGACTACTCTAACTTAACCCCGCTTTAGATTTTTCTCTGGATGCATATCTGGAAAAGTAAATGCACTTTAATGATATAGATAGTTAAATCAATTTTTTAAAATCTTTTCATATTTCACAAACCAAATATTACAGTTAGGCATACAAATTATTATTTTTGAGCAAAATGTAAGAGTTCGTCTCTTGTCCATTGCTGATCCATAAGCCGTAGACCTCCCTACTTTGGATACGTATTTGCCAACTTGGTTTAAATTATTTCAATCTCTTATTCTTTGATATTCATGCCTCAGTTACACCTTGTAAATTTCATCAACTTCGTTCTGCTCCCTGACCAAACAGTCACGTGTAACATAATCGTAATGTTAACCATCCCAAAAATAAACTTATAGCATCTCAAATAATATATAGCAGATTGTGGAACAATTACGAGTTAGAAGCAAGAAACCAAAACACATGTTGCTTGGACCACTGCCTTAGCTGTTCTGTTCAATTACTCGTATTCATTTCTGTCAGTAGAGCATGCATGTGATGAACGTGTGAAAAGATGTTTGTGGTTGTTAACGGTAGAACAACTAGTATTTTAACGAGTCTTGTTTCATCAACCATTTCATCAATACAAAAGTTTATACTCTCTCAACGTACCAAATAAGTAATCAGTCTAGAGATGGAAGGCAAAACTGTGATTTTAAGTGTGCTCATAATGAGTCTTGTCATGGCGCATAATCAGGTCGAAGCAACGAGTTGTTGCCCAAGCAGCGCTGCCAGATGGGCGTATTATTTATGCACTATGTCTTGGCCCATTACGCCACTTTGTATATCACACACTGGATGCATCGATTCTGAGACTTGTCCTCCGGGATATCCATATGCAATTCTCGAAAACTCTGGTAATTTTACTATTCTTTTTCGTGGTGGTTTTATTAAGTTATATCTTTTACAAGTTGGATCAAGATTTTGATGCAAGATGCATGGATTTTTTTTTACTCAAGGTCATACTGTCAATGAATACTGCAAGTTGGGGTGTGCATCATCTGCTTGCGGTGCCTTAACCAAACTCCAGAAATCCGGTAAAGCAAAACCTCATCATTATTACAAGTATTATATTGTTGGAAAAGGAGAATGATCCATTAATTCTAATATTGTTTCAATGAATTAGATGCAAATGAAATTGTGAATGGAGCAGTTGCACGATGCACCAACGCATGTTCTAATTTCTGCACCAAGGGTTTAGCTAATGCAGTTGAAGCTTCCTAAAAAGCACATCCATTATCTACGTATATCTGTGTTATTGTTCTCCCCGTTTTCAATAATTCTCGGTGTATGTGACAAAATGTTACACTCTTGTACTATTTCCAGGTTTTCTATGTGGCGTAGAAGGTCATCGATCCCTAGATTGTTTGTCCCTTCTACTTGCTATATCTAAATAAAGAATAATATTTCCTTCTGGACTAAATCAGTATAATCACAAAAAATTATATAGATAAGGTGCCAACTGCCAAGCTAACAAGAATTAATGGATTGATTTTTTTCCTCCTTTCTAAAGAATACTATATGGCTTCAATTGGTAACTGTTGAACTGAATGGAAAAATGAATGGAAAATTGAACAGATATTCAGCCGAGGAAATGAAAAAGCAGAAATGTATTAATATTGTGTTCATTTCATTCCTCATAGAAATTTGAGAAGGAATTTTTTCTTCATAATTTTTTTCAGCCATAAAGAAATGAGAGGAATAGAGTGGATCCCATGAATCTATAATTTGACAAAAAAATCAACATGAATGGTATAAAACTCGAGGAATGAAAAATTCACCACTATATTTTTCCTAAATGATGGTCACCAATTAAAGCCTACATATAATATAAAACTAACCGAGTTTTTTTTGTTTTCATTTTGATTCGGGGTTTAATTTTAATTCGGGTTAGATTTACAGAGATACATATTTTTTATTTGGAAACCTAACAACAACAAAAATTTTTTACCATCTTATCTGATAAATAAATAAAAACTGAAATACGCTAAAATTGTTGAACCTATATTGAAAACAATAAATATGTGCATGTATAATAATATCATTATGATACAGAAATTTCTCAGAAAATGAGGACCCTCAAAATAATATATATATATATATATATATATATATGTTGGGGGCCTGTGGCTAAAGCTTTTTCGTTCCACATGAAGCACGGTTCTGGCGATAGAGAGGCCACCTATCTAAAATAACCTGAAAATAAACTATAAAGGTGCAAAAACAATTTTTTTTTGCTAGTTTGAATTAATTTTTAGTTATTAAATAATCCAATAGATGATAAAAATAAACTTAAACTTGTAACCACATTTTAGAAAAAAATTACGGTGAAATTTTTATTTTGGAATTTTTACTCCTCAAATTTGATGTCATTCATATTGAATTTTCCATCAAATTAGCCCACATTATTCCTTTTTGATTAAAAATTATGAAAAAAACTTTCTCCAATATGGATGAGGAACAGATTAAACACAAATTTTATATTTATATTTATTCATTTTTTCAATTGAACTTTTATTCATCATTTTTTTCTTTCAATCAAATTATCAGAAGCTTTAGTTTCTACGCAACCACAACAATTTTTTTGTATCCTCCATTAAATCATTTGATAATATATTTTTAGAAAATTGAAAAATTATTCAAAATTATATCCGTTTAATTATTGATTAATTTTCAATTTCGTTCAGTTTCCTATCATTTGGAAAAAATCACCTACTAGATTTTGACCCGCACACCCGTGCGGGTACATTTTCTATAAATATGTTACTATTTGTTTTCCATGTTAATATTAGAGTTAGACAAAAAACCCGAATCCAAAAAATTGAACTGATCCAGATCCAAAAAGAAGTATCAAATCCGAACCGAAATTGATTAAATATCTAAGTTATTCAAAATTTTGGTATTTAGAGAACTGATACCGAATCTGATCTGAATCGAAGTGTTTCAAATATCTGAATGTATTCGAAATAGATTTATATATATATATATATTAGATTTAATATTTTTAAAAACATCCAGAATATATATGGTACTTTTAAGTTGGTTTAAATAATTGATAATTATATAAATAGTCATATGTAAATATCTAAAGTCATTCATTAAAGTATACTCAAAACACCAAAAAATTAAAATAATTATTAATTCTCTATCCAACTATTTAAATCAAACCAATGTGGACAAAAAAAAGATCAAACCAATTTATATCTTAAGTTTAGGTATTCTGACATATGTTATTCAAATTTATTTGTAACATATTATTTTGTTTATATATTTTGCAAAATTTAAAGTATGTAATAAATTTTAAAATAGTTTAAATGGGTTATCCGAACCCGAACGAACCCGCAAAGATTTGAATCGAATCCAAACCAAAATTTAGAAATAGTCGAATTAGACTGAAATCTTTGACACTGGGAACCCGAAATCTAAACAGACCCGAACTGAACCGAATGTGTACCCGAACGCCCACCCCTAATTCACTATCTTTTTTTTTTTCCTTTAAAAACAGAGTAAACATATAATTAGTAGTATTTTATACGTACTATCATATAAATAATCATATATATATTATATTTTTAAAATTTAATGTGAAATAAAAAAATCATAATTTAAGTTAGTATATGAAATTTGAATTTTTATTGTAGTTTTCTTATATATATTGAAAACATTTTTCAATAATGGTTATTGGAAAATATTTTAGTAAAAATAAATTTTGAATATATGTATATGTTGAATCAATTTTTGATATAAATCAAATTTAAACTATTATTTTGATTTAAAATATATATAAAGTTTTAATTTTTTTTATGATTATCTTAGACTAATGATATTTTTAGATAATTAGATTAGCTAATTTTAGTATATTTTAAAGTTGGCACAAATAGATAGTTTCTCATAATATAATAGATTTCTAATTTTTCTTAATAATATAGATTCATTCTTTTTCTAATATACTGTTATATGTGTTTCCAAAAAAACATTATACATTTTCTATACTGCTATTCATGTTTCCAACAAACCTTTTTTTTTTAAACTGGTATTCATATTTCCAAACAAACTTATTTTTTAAACTACTATCCAAGTTTCCAAGCAAACATTTTTTTAAAATTATTATTCATGTTTTCAAATAAACCTAATTTATACTTCAGTTTTAATAATATATATTGTTTTAGGAATATTATCAATCTTAGAAATCAAAGAAATTCAATTGGTTTTGATTTGGTGTACCGATAATATGATATCTAATGATATATTGGTTTTGATCCTACAGATCAATAGTTAACCGAGGATTATTTTGTATGGAAACACGTTTGTTTTGATTTATGCAGACCAAACTAAACCAAGACATTGGTATCTACATGGTAAAGAATTTACAGAATTTGTTTTTTTTTATGTGTGAACCGAACTATGTATATACAAAATATATTGGATAATAATTCAGACGATATGTTTGTTTTGATTTCTATTGGAACACATTTGTAGAAATATTGGTATTTTATGTAGTGGGGACCGTGTATTAAAACATGTTTGTAAGTCATATAGAGATTGTGGCATATTTGATTCGGTTTGAACTTTTAAGTAAAACGACATAACCAGTCAATATACTGAAACATATTTAATTCGGTTAAGTGAAGCACGCATGTCATAATTAAAGCCATATTTCACGTTAATTGATTAGGTAGGATTTGTTAAGTCAAAAACGACAGTGTATTAAATCCAATGGCATATATTGGTAAATATTAAGAAAAGATCAGGGTTAAATACTAATTGTACTTCCCTTTTAGTAGAATAGATATGAGATTTTTATTTGAAAATTATACCAGTTTTTTAATAAGATAACTATTAAGAATGAAAAAAAAGGATGATGATGATGATGATGATGAAGATGATGATAGGGAGAAGGAGATTGTTTGGCAAGATGATAACTACATACGACCGATTAAAGACCTCACTACTGCGGAGTGGGAGGAGGCAGTGTTCAAAGATATCAGTCCTCTCATGGTTCTTGTTCACAACCGCTACAAAAGGTTTTAGTGATTAGAAGTTTCAGCCTTTACTGTATTTGAAAACAAATATGTCTCTCTTCTTTCAATCCTGACCAATACTGTATATGGTGTTGAACTTTGACAAGAGTATTGGCTAATTTCAGGCCAAAGGAAAATGAAAAATTCAGGGAAGAGCTAGATAAGGCGATTCAGGTCATATGGAACTGTGGACTTCCTTCACCAAGAGTAAGTTTGCACAAACATCTCTTTACTAATGTGTAAAACCATTCTTGGATCTTGCTGTATGTTTTGATATGTGCTTTAATCCTCATGTCCTGGGTCATTATTACTTTCAGTGTGTTGCTGTTGATGCTGTGGTTGAGACAGATCTGGTCTCTGCTCTGCAAGTTACTGTGTTCCCAGAGATCATCTTCACTAAAGCTGGAAAGATATTATACCGTGAGAAAGGTAGTTTCTGTTGGATAAGCTTCAAGAGATAACTTAGGAAACAAGTTATTCTAAAGTAAAGATGAATAACTAATAGGTTTAGGATAAAGATAAAGATTCCTAGATTCAATTGTAATAGGATAAGTCAAGTAGTTTCTATTACCTATATATAGAGATCAAAAGTGTAAGAAGATCTTAAGAAAGAAAAGTGTAAGAAAGCAAAGGAAGATTAATAAAACAAAGAGAACGTTTTATTAACTTGTGTTTATATTCACTATATTTGGTATCAGAGCTAACCAGGTTATTGTCTTTGACGAAGATCGATGGGAGACAAAGACGATAAAGACGTCAAACCGCAGGGAAACATGCCCGCTGTACCGCCTTCGGTGAAAACACCGATGCTCACGACAACAAACTATGCAGTATGGACTATGCGCATGAAGGTGTTGCTAAGGTTTCATGATGTATGGGAAACCATTGAACCAGGTTCAAAGGATCAGAAGAGAAACGACCTAGCTACTGTCATGATATTCCAAGGAATTCCGGAGAACCTTATCCTACAAGTTGGAGATCATGAATCTCCTAAAGAGATATGGGAAGCATTAAAGGCATTGAATCTTGGTGCTGATCGTGTTATTGAAGCTCGGTTGCACACATTGATGATTGACTTTGATCGTCTAATGATGAAAGATAATGAATCGATAGACTCATTCTCAGGAAGGATGTCGGAATATGTAGGAACAGCGGCTTCTTTAGGTCATACGATGGAAGAACCAAAACTTGTAAAGAAGTTTCTTTCTTGTCTGCCAGACAAGTTTCTACAGATCTCTGCAACCCTCGAACAAGTTCTTGACCTAAATAAAACAAGATTTGAAGATGTAGTAGGACGTCTCAAGGCGTTTGAAGAGCGTTGCCGAGGAAAAGAGCGAATGAAAACAGAAAAGATTGAAGAGCAAGGGAATCTTCTCTACTCTGATCATGGAAACAGAGGGAGAGGACGAGGAGGAAACAGAGGTCGTGGCAGAGAAGGAAGAGGAAGAGGGCGAGGCAGAAGCAGCAACTCATACGAGAAAAAGGAGAAAAGAGACTACTCACAGATTGAATGCTTTAACTGTCATAAGAAAGGTCACTTCGCATCTGTTTGCACTGAGAAGAAGGATGATCAGGAGCTTAACAAGACTGAGACAGAAGCAGCAGAAGTAGCACTTTACTTACACGAACTAGTGTATCTGAATGAAGAAAAGGTAATGCCTAAAACACTTGAACCAAGCAAGACTGATGATAAGAGTTGGTTCCTTGACAACGGAGCTAGCAATCATATGACAGGAGAGAAGTCCTACTTCTCAGAACTCAACGAAAATATAAAAGGCAAAGTAAAGTTTGGAGACGGTTCATGTGTGAAGATAGAAGGTAAAGGATCAATTCTCTTTGAAGCAAAGACAAGAGAACAGAAGCTTCTTACGGATGTATACTACATACCAGACCTAAGAAGTAACATACTCAGTCTCGGTCAAGCCACTGAACAAGGTTGCGATGTAAGGATGAAGGACAATTACTTGACTTTAAGAGATCCAAACGGGAGACTATTAGTGAAAGTATTAAGATCAGCTAATCGACTCTACAAGATATCTCTCAAAGTAGGTAAACCTACTTGTCTTCTCTCAAAGATAAGTGAAGAACCGTGGAGATGGCACGCTCGTCTCGGACATATTAGCTTCAAGACGATACGAAGTATGGCAACACAGGAGATGGTTTTAGGCTTACCAGATATCAGCGAAGTAAAACAGTTGTGTGATTCTTGTCTCGTTGGAAAACAGACAAGACACAGCTTTCCCTCTGCAACTCAGTACAGATCAAAGCAAGTTTTAGAGTTGTTACACGCCGATCTCTGTGGGCCAATCACTCCAGCAACCTTGGGGCAAAACAGATATATATTTGTCATTATAGATGACAACACGAGATTCATGTGGTCTATATTACTCAAAGAGAAAGGAGAAGTTTTTGAGAAATTTAAGACCTTCAAAACACTCGTGGAGAAAGAAGTAAACAAAGCTATTATAACACTCAGAATAGACCGGGGAGGGGAGTTTACTTCAAGAGACTTCTCTCAGTTTTGCAGTGACAATGGCATCAGAAGACACTTAACAGCACCATACACCCCTCAACAAAACGGTGTTGTTGAGAGGAGAAACCGAACTTTAATGGAGATGACGAGAAGTATGTTGAAAGCTATGAAAGTACCGAACTATATGTGGGGTGAAGCAGTTCGACACGCAACGTACTTGATCAATCGGGTTCCTACTAGAGCTTTGAAAAACCAAACTCCTTATGAATGTCTAAAGGGAAGAAAGCCAAGTATCGGACATATAAGAGTTTTTGGTTGCTTAGCTTACGCCAAGATCGATTCAGTTCTACTAAGGAAGCTCGACGATAGATCACAATGCCTTGTTCATCTAGGTATTGAACCCGGATCGAAAGCTTACCGTTTATACAATCCAAGCACCAAGAAAATAATAGTAAGCCGCGATGTGAAGTTTGATGAGGAGAAACATTGGAACTGGAATAGAGGAAAGCAAGAAGATTCTGGTATGTTTCACATGACGTGGGGAACTATTATAAACAAAGGAAAGGGTCCATTCATTATCTCACAGGAAGAAAATACAGAGGCTCAAACCGAAGCTGAAACAGAGCAACATGAAACAGAGCAAAACGAAACAGAACAGCTCGAAACAGAGCAACACGAAACAGAGCCGGTAGATGAAAGTGAGAACAATGAACCAAGGAGATCAACGCGACAGACGAAGACTCCGAGTTATCTAGACGACTACTTACTACTTGCCAAGATCGAGTGTGAACTACTCCTACTCTCCATCAATGACGAACCAGCAACATATCGAGAAGCAAAGAAACATGTTCGTTGGACAAGAGCATGTAAGGATGAGATAGATTCTATCAATAAGAATAAGACATGGACATTGGTAGATAAACCTCAAGGAGTTAAAGTCATCGGTCTAAAGTGGATTTTTAAGATCAAGAGGAATGCGGATGGAACAATCAACAAATTCAAAGCGAGGCTAGTAGCGAAAGGATATGTGCAAGAACACGGAATAGACTTTGAAGAAGTGTTCGCTCCAGTGGCTCGCTTAGAGACAATCCGACTTCTAGTCAGTTTAGCATCTGCAAACAACTGGGAGATTCACCACTTGGACGTCAAAACGGCATTCTTGCACGGAGAGCTAAACGAAGAGGTCTATGTTAGTCAGCCTGAGGGATTTGAAAAAGAGGGAGAAGAAGAGAAAGTTTTCAAACTCTCAAAGGCATTATATGGACTAAGGCAAGCTCCTCGCGCTTGGAATACTAAGCTCGATCAGATACTTAAGAAGCTAAGGTTTAAAAGGTGTGCAAAGGAGAGTTCGGTATACAGAAGAGAAGAAAGAGACGAGCTACTCATCATCGCCATCTATGTTGATGACCTTTTTGTTACAGGAAACTCTACCAAGATAATCAAGGAGTTCAAAGCGTCAATGTCAAAACAGTTTGAGATGTCTGATCTCGGGTTATTAACCTATTATCTAGGTATTGAAGTAAAGCAAAGTTCAACTGGAATCATCATTAAACAAGAAGCATACGCAAGGCGTATACTAGAGGAAGCAGGTTTGGCCGACTGTAATCCAAACAGTATTCCAATGGAGTTTGGCTTACAACTATCCAAGGCAATGGAAGAACCGGAAGTTGACGCTACTCAATATCGAAGAAGGATTGGATGTTTAAGGTATCTGATGCATACTAGACCTGATATGGCATTCTCAGTTGGGATTCTAAGCAGGTACATGCAGTCACCAAGAGAGTCACACGGAAACGCCTTGAAGCAAGTATTGCGTTATCTACAAGGAACTCTCGGGCACGGTCTTGAGTTCAAGCGAGGAAGAACACAGAAGCTTGTAGGCTTTAGTGACAGCAGTCACAACACGGATCCGGATGATGGTAGGAGTACTACAGGTTACTTATTTTGCTTAGGAGAAACACCAATAACATGGTGCTCTCAGAAACAAGACACGGTAGCTTTGTCATCCTGCGAAGCCGAATTCATGGCTGCAACGGAAGCGGCTAAACAAGCTATCTGGCTACAAGACTTGTTAAGTGAAGTAACAGGAAAAGAGATGGAGAAGACAATGATCTTGGTCGACAACAAATCGGCTATATCACTGGCTAAGAATCCGGTTCTTCACCGAAGAAGCAAACACATCCACAAGAGGTTTCACTTCATTAGAGAGTGTGTTGAACGCAATCTCATTGACGTTGAACACATACCCGGATCAAGACAAAAGGCAGACATTTTAACAAAAGCTCTAGCAAAGAACAAGTTTAAAGAAATGCGAGAGATGATTCAAGTTCAAGATTTCCTAGAAGATGATTTGAAGCTTAAGAGGGAGAATGTTGGATAAGCTTCAAGAGATAACTTAGGAAACAAGTTATTCTAAAGTAAAGATGAATAACTAATAGGTTTAGGATAAAGATAAAGATTCCTAGATTCAATTGTAATAGGATAAGTCAAGTAGTTTCTATTACCTATATATAGAGATCAAAAGTGTAAGAAGATCTTAAGAAAGAAAAGTGTAAGAAAGCAAAGGAAGATTAATAAAACAAAGAGAACGTTTTATTAACTTGTGTTTATATTCACTATAGTTTCTACCAAAACCTGAAACCGTCTCTATTAAACCTCCTTTTGTTGTACTTAAGAACAATGTTTTTGAATATATTTTCAGGCATTAGGACAGCAGATGAGCTCTCAAAGATCATGGCCTTCTTCTATTATGGAGCTGCAAAGCCACCTTGTTTGAATGGTGTTGACTATTCCCATGAACAGATTCCTTCAGTCGATCTGTAAGTGTCGACTAAGCATAGGACTTTTGGGATTATGCAAACTAGTTTCTTCCCAAGTCTTAAGAACATGAATGAACTGATGAAGAAGTAATCAATCTTCTGAATTTGAAATATGATTTTTTTTTTCTTTTGGAATATCTATTTATAGAACATGATAAGTTATGAGTCTCAGAAGCAGAGACTTGCGTCCTTAAACACTTACCATCATCATGTTTTTCTCTCTTGCGACGTGCTCTCTTCTCCAAACCCACCAGTATGATTAAGAATCTAGAAGGTGCCACTCATTACCAGACAGATACTGTAGGTAGATCTTAGGAGGCAGTTGAAATGTGAAGCCATCTAAGAAATGCATCCATCAAAACCCAGTAGATTCAGGTTGTAGTTTCTTCATTCTCGTTCTTTGATTCATTGGATATCAGGATATTGTATATATGTAGTTGATACTTCAACTAACTCGTTAGACATCTGTTGTTTTGCTCGGAGTTTATAGGTACAATATACAATATTTCTTACATGAAGTGACTAAATTCTCATTCAAATTGGTTGCTCATAGTGCATACATTCTCTTGTTGTACCATTTAGAAAATTTAGGACGTGAATCCTTACAGATATGACATAAATTTTGCGTCTGGGCCTCATGAGAAACAAGATAATACTGAGAGAGACGTGTATGGTGCCATTCATCAATTTTTAGTTATAAGTTTGATAAAACAACAATAAAAACGTGTAGGGAAGCACTTCTTTAGAAACAACAAAATAATAATGACATTCTGATTCACCTAAGATCTTCCCTTTCTGAAGATCGTGGTCTCCTTTGGTCCATGGCCTATGCTTGGACCACTGCCTTAGCTGTTCTGTTCAATTACTCGTATTCATTTCTGTCAGTAGAGCATGCATGTGATGAACGTGTGAAAAGATGTTTGTGGTTGTTAACGGTAGAACAACTAGTATTTTAACGAGTCTTGTTTCATCAACCATTTCATCAATACAAAAGTTTATACTCTCTCAACGTACCAAATAAGTAATCAGTCTAGAGATGGAAGGCAAAACTGTGATTTTAAGTGTGCTCATAATGAGTCTTGTCATGGCGCATAATCAGGTCGAAGCAACGAGTTGTTGCCCAAGCAGCGCTGCCAGATGGGCGTATTATTTATGCACTATGTCTTGGCCCATTACGCCACTTTGTATATCACACACTGGATGCATCGATTCTGAGACTTGTCCTCCGGGATATCCATATGCAATTCTCGAAAACTCTGGTAATTTTACTATTCTTTTTCGTGGTGGTTTTATTAAGTTATATCTTTTACAAGTTGGATCAAGATTTTGATGCAAGATGCATGGATTTTTTTTTACTCAAGGTCATACTGTCAATGAATACTGCAAGTTGGGGTGTGCATCATCTGCTTGCGGTGCCTTAACCAAACTCCAGAAATCCGGTAAAGCAAAACCTCATCATTATTACAAGTATTATATTGTTGGAAAAGGAGAATGATCCATTAATTCTAATATTGTTTCAATGAATTAGATGCAAATGAAATTGTGAATGGAGCAGTTGCACGATGCACCAACGCATGTTCTAATTTCTGCACCAAGGGTTTAGCTAATGCAGTTGAAGCTTCCTAAAAAGCACATCCATTATCTACGTATATCTGTGTTATTGTTCTCCCCGTTTTCAATAATTCTCGGTGTATGTGACAAAATGTTACACTCTTGTACTATTTCCAGGTTTTCTATGTGGCGTAGAAGGTCATCGATCCCTAGATTGTTTGTCCCTTCTACTTGCTATATCTAAATAAAGAATAATATTTCCTTCTGGACTAAATCAGTATAATCACAAAAAATTATATAGGTAAGGTGCCAACTGCCAAGCTAACAAGAATTAATGGATTGATTTTTTTCCTCCTTTCTAAAGAATACTATATGGCTTCAATTGGTAACTGTTGAACTGAATGGAAAAATGAATGGAAAATTGAACAGATATTCAGCCGAGGAAATGAAAAAGCAGAAATGTATTAATATTGTGTTCATTTCATTCCTCATAGAAATTTGAGAAGGAATTTTTTCTTCATAATTTTTTTCAGCCATAAAGAAATGAGAGGAATAGAGTGGATCCCATGAATCTATAATTTGACAAAAAAATCAACATGAATGGTATAAAACTCGAGGAATGAAAAATTCACCACTATATTTTTCCTAAATGATGGTCACCAATTAAAGCCTACATATAATATAAAACTAACCGAGTTTTTTTTGTTTTCATTTTGATTCGGGGTTTAATTTTAATTCGGGTTAGATTTACAGAGATACATATTTTTTATTTGGAAACCTAACAACAACAAAAAAAATTTTACCATCTTATCTGATAAATAAATAAAAACTGAAATACGCTAAAATTGTTGAACCTATATTGAAAACAATAAATATGTGCATGTATAATAATATCATTATGATACAGAAATTTCTCAGAAAATGAGGACCCTCAAAATAATATATATATATATATATATATATATATATGTTGGGGGCCTGTGGCTAAAGCTTTTTCGTTCCACATGAAACACGATTCTGGCGATAGAGAGGCCACCTATCTAAAATAACCTGAAAATAAACTATAAAGGTGCAAAAACAATTTTTTTTGCTAGTTTTGAAATAATTTTTAGTTATTAAATAATCCAATAGATGATAAAAATAAACTTAAACTTGTAACCACATTTTAGAAAAAAATTACGGTGAAATTTTTATTTTGGAATTTTTACTCCTCAAATTTGATGTCATTCATATTGAATTTTCCATCAAATTAGCCCACATTATTCCTTTTTGATTAAAAATTATGAAAAAAAACTTTCTCCAATATGGATGAGGAACAGATTAAACACAAATTTTATATTTATATTTATTCATTTTTTCAATTGAACTTTTATTCATCATTTTTTTCTTTCAATCAAATTATCAGAAGCTTTAGTTTCTACGCAACCACAACAATTTTTTTGTATCCTCCATTAAATCATTTGATAATATATTTTTAGAAAATTGAAAAATTATTCAAAATTATATCCGTTTAATTATTGATTAATTTTCAATTTCGTTCAGTTTCCTATCATTTGGAAAAAATCACCTACTAGATTTTGACCCGCACACCCGTGCGGGTACATTTTCTATAAATATGTTACTATTTGTTTTCCATGTTAATATTAGAGTTAGACAAAAAACCCGAATCCAAAAAATTGAACTGATCCAGATCCAAAAAGAAGTATCAAATCCGAACCGAAATTGATTAAATATCTAAGTTATTCAAAATTTTGGTATTTAGAGAACTGATACCGAATCTGATCTGAATCGAAGTGTTTCAAATATCTGAATGTATTCGAAATAGATTTATATATATATATATATATATATTAGATTTAATATTTTTAAAAACATCCAGAATATATATGGTACTTTTAAGTTGGTTTAAATAATTGATAATTATATAAATAGTCATATGTAAATATCTAAAGTCATTCATTAAAGTATACTCAAAACACCAAAAAATTAAAATAATTATTAATTCTCTATCCAACTATTTAAATCAAACCAATGTGGACAAAAAAAAGATCAAACCAATTTATATCTTAAGTTTAGGTATTCTGACATATGTTATTCAAATTTATTTGTAACATATTATTTTGTTTATATATTTTGCAAAATTTAAAGTATGTAATAAATTTTAAAATAGTTTAAATGGGTTATCCGAACCCGAACGAACCCGCAAAGATTTGAATCGAATCCAAACCAAAATTTAGAAATAGTCGAATTAGACTGAAATCTTTGACACTGGGAACCCGAAATCTAAACAGACCCGAACTGAACCGAATGTGTACCCGAACGCCCACCCCTAATTCACTATCTTTTTTTTTTCCTTTGAAAACAGAGTAAACATATAATTAGTAGTATTTTATACGTACTATCATATAAATAATCATATATATATTATATTTTTAAAATTTAATGTGAAATAAAAAAATCATAATTTAAGTTAGTATATGAAATTTGAATTTTTATTGTAGTTTTCTTATATATATTGAAAACATTTTTCAATAATGGTTATTGGAAAATATTTTAGTAAAAATAAATTTTGAATATATGTATATGTTGAATCAATTTTTGATATAAATCAAATTTAAACTATTATTTTGATTTAAAATATATATAAAGTTTTAATTTTTTTTATGATTATCTTAGACTAATGATATTTTTAGATAATTAGATTAGCTAATTTTAGTATATTTTAAAGTTGGCACAAATAGATAGTTTCTCATAATATAATAGATTTCTAATTTTTCTTAATAATATAGATTCATTCTTTTTCTAATATACTGTTATATGTGTTTCCAAAACAACATTATACATTTTTTATACTGCTATTCATGTTTCCAACAAACCTTTTTTTTAAACTGGTATTCATATTTCCAAACAAACTTATTTTTTAAACTACTATCCAAGTTTCCAAGCAAACATTTTTTTAAAATTATTATTCATGTTTTCAAATAAACCTAATTTATACTTCAGTTTTAATAATATATATTGTTTTAGGAATATTATCAATCTTAGAAATCAAAGAAATTCAATTGGTTTTGATTTGGTGTACCGATAATATGATATCTAATGATATATTGGTTTTGATCCTACAGATCAATAGTTAACCGAGGATTATTTTGTATGGAAACACGTTTGTTTTGATTTATGCAGACCAAACTAAACCAAGACATTGGTATTTACATGGTAAAGAATTTACAGAATTTGTTTTTTTTATGTGTGAACCGAACTATGTATATACAAAATATATTGGATAATAATTCAGACGATATGTTTGTTTTGATTTCTATTGGAACACATTTGTAGAAATATTGGTATTTTATGTAGTGGGGACCGTGTATTAAAACATGTTTGTAAGTCATATAGAGATTGTGTCATATTTGATTCGGTTTGAACTTTTAAGTAAAACGACATAACCAGTCAATATACTGAAACATATTTAATTCGGTTAAGTGAAGCACGCATGTCATAATTAAAGCCATATTTCACGTTAATTGATTAGGTAGGATTTGTTAAGTCAAAAACGACAGTGTATTAAATCCAATGGCATATATTGGTAAATATTAAGAAAAGATCAGGGTTAAATACTAATTGTACTTCCCTTTTAGTAGAATAGATATGAGATTTTTATTTGAAAATTATACCAGTTTTTTAATAAGATAACTATTAAGAATGAAAAAAAGGATGATGATGATGATGATGATGAAGATGATGATAGGGAGAAGGAGATTGTTTGGCAAGATGATAACTACATACGACCGATTAAAGACCTCACTACTGCGGAGTGGGAGGAGGCAGTGTTCAAAGATATCAGTCCTCTCATGGTTCTTGTTCACAACCGCTACAAAAGGTTTTAGTGATTAGAAGTTTCAGCCTTTACTGTATTTGAAAACAAATATGTATCTCTTCTTTCAATCCTGACCAATACTGTATATGGTGTTGAACTTTGACAAGAGTATTGGCTAATTTCAGGCCAAAGGAAAATGAAAAATTCAGGGAAGAGCTAGATAAGGCGATTCAGGTCATATGGAACTGTGGACTTCCTTCACCAAGAGTAAGTTTGCACAAACATCTCTTTACTAATGTGTAAAACCATTCTTGGATCTTGCTGTATGTTTTGATATGTGCTTTAATCCTCATGTCCTGGGTCATTATTACTTTCAGTGTGTTGCTGTTGATGCTGTGGTTGAGACAGATCTGGTCATGCTCTGCAAGTTACTGTGTTCCCAGAGATCATCTTCACTAAAGCTGGAAAGATATTATACCGTGAGAAAGGTAGTTTCTGTTGGATAAGCTTCAAGAGATAACTTAGGAAACAAGTTATTCTAAAGTAAAGATGAATAACTAATAGGTTTAGGATAAAGATAAAGATTCCTAGATTCAATTGTAATAGGATAAGTCAAGTAGTTTCTATTACCTATATATAGAGATCAAAAGTGTAAGAAGATCTTAAGAAAGAAAAGTGTAAGAAAGCAAAGGAAGATTAATAAAACAAAGAGAACGTTTTATTAACTTGTGTTTATATTCACTATATTTGGTATCAGAGCTAACCAGGTTATTGTCTTTGACGAAGATCGATGGGAGACAAAGACGATAAAGACGTCAAACCGCAGGGAAACATGCCCGCTGTACCGCCTTCGGTGAAAACACCGATGCTCACGACAACAAACTATGCAGTATGGACTATGCGCATGAAGGTGTTGCTAAGGTTTCATGATGTATGGGAAACCATTGAACCAGGTTCAAAGGATCAGAAGAGAAACGACCTAGCTACTGTCATGATATTCCAAGGAATTCCGGAGAACCTTATCCTACAAGTTGGAGATCATGAATCTCCTAAAGAGATATGGGAAGCATTAAAGGCATTGAATCTTGGTGCTGATCGTGTTATTGAAGCTCGGTTGCACACATTGATGATTGACTTTGATCGTCTAATGATGAAAGATAATGAATCGATAGACTCATTCTCAGGAAGGATGTCGGAATATGTAGGAACAGCGGCTTCTTTAGGTCATACGATGGAAGAACCAAAACTTGTAAAGAAGTTTCTTTCTTGTCTGCCAGACAAGTTTCTACAGATCTCTGCAACCCTCGAACAAGTTCTTGACCTAAATAAAACAAGATTTGAAGATGTAGTAGGACGTCTCAAGGCGTTTGAAGAGCGTTGTCGAGGAAAAGAGCGAATGAAAACAGAAAAGATTGAAGAGCAAGGGAATCTTCTCTACTCTGATCATGGAAACAGAGGGAGAGGACGAGGAGGAAACAGAGGTCGTGGCAGAGAAGGAAGAGGAAGAGGGCGAGGCAGAAGCAGCAACTCATACGAGAAAAAGGAGAAAAGAGACTACTCACAGATTGAATGCTTTAACTGTCATAAGAAAGGTCACTTCGCATCTGTTTGCACTGAGAAGAAGGATGATCAGGAGCTTAACAAGACTGAGACAGAAGCAGCAGAAGTAGCACTTTACTTACACGAACTAGTGTATCTGAATGAAGAAAAGGTAATGCCTAAAACACTTGAACCAAGCAAGACTGATGATAAGAGTTGGTTCCTTGACAACGGAGCTAGCAATCATATGACAGGAGAGAAGTCCTACTTCTCAGAACTCAACGAAAATATAAAAGGCAAAGTAAAGTTTGGAGACGGTTCATGTGTGAAGATAGAAGGTAAAGGATCAATTCTCTTTGAAGCAAAGACAAGAGAACAGAAGCTTCTTACGGATGTATACTACATACCAGACCTAAGAAGTAACATACTCAGTCTCGGTCAAGCCACTGAACAAGGTTGCGATGTAAGGATGAAGGACAATTACTTGACTTTAAGAGATCCAAACGGGAGACTATTAGTGAAAGTATTAAGATCAGCTAATCGACTCTACAAGATATCTCTCAAAGTAGGTAAACCTACTTGTCTTCTCTCAAAGATAAGTGAAGAACCGTGGAGATGGCACGCTCGTCTCGGACATATTAGCTTCAAGACGATACGAAGTATGGCAACACAGGAGATGGTTTTAGGCTTACCAGATATCAGCGAAGTAAAACAGTTGTGTGATTCTTGTCTCGTTGGAAAACAGACAAGACACAACTTTCCCTCTGCAACTCAGTACAGATCAAAGCAAGTTTTAGAGTTGTTACACGCCGATCTCTGTGGGCCAATCACTCCAGCAACCTTGGGGCAAAACAGATATATATTTGTCATTATAGATGACAACACGAGATTCATGTGGTCTATATTACTCAAAGAGAAAGGAGAAGTTTTTGAGAAATTTAAGACCTTCAAAACACTCGTGGAGAAAGAAGTAAACAAAGCTATTATAACACTCAGAATAGACCGGGGAGGGGAGTTTACTTCAAGAGACTTCTCTCAGTTTTGCAGTGACAATGGCATCAGAAGACACTTAACAGCACCATACACCCCTCAACAAAACGGTGTTGTTGAGAGGAGAAACCGAACTTTAATGGAGATGACGAGAAGTATGTTGAAAGCTATGAAAGTACCGAACTATATGTGGGGTGAAGCAGTTCGACACGCAACGTACTTGATCAATCGGGTTCCTACTAGAGCTTTGAAAAACCAAACTCCTTATGAATGTCTAAAGGGAAGAAAGCCAAGTATCGGACATATAAGAGTTTTTGGTTGCTTAGCTTACGCCAAGATCGATTCAGTTCTACTAAGGAAGCTCGACGATAGATCACAATGCCTTGTTCATCTAGGTATTGAACCCGGATCGAAAGCTTACCTTTTATACAATCCAAGCACCAAGAAAATAATAGTAAGCCGCGATGTGAAGTTTGATGAGGAGAAACATTGGAACTGGAATAGAGGAAAGCAAGAAGATTCTGGTATGTTTCACATGACGTGGGGAACTATTATAAACAAAGGAAAGGGTCCATTCATTATCTCACAGGAAGAAAATACAGAGGCTCAAACCGAAGCTGAAACAGAGCAACATGAAACAGAGCAAAACGAAACAGAACAGCTCGAAACAGAGCAACACGAAACAGAGCCGGTAGATGAAAGTGAGAACAATGAACCAAGGAGATCAACGCGACAGACGAAGACTCCGAGTTATCTAGACGACTACTTACTACTTGCCAAGATCGAGTGTGAACTACTCCTACTCTCCATCAATGACGAACCAGCAACATATCGAGAAGCAAAGAAACATGTTCGTTGGACAAGAGCATGTAAGGATGAGATAGATTCTATCAATAAGAATAAGACATGGACATTGGTAGATAAACCTCAAGGAGTTAAAGTCATCGGTCTAAAGTGGATTTTTAAGATCAAGAGGAATGCGGATGGAACAATCAACAAATTCAAAGCGAGGCTAGTAGCGAAAGGATATGTGCAAGAACACGGAATAGACTTTGAAGAAGTGTTCGCTCCAGTGGCTCGCTTAGAGACAATCCGACTTCTAGTCAGTTTAGCATCTGCAAACAACTGGGAGATTCACCACTTGGACGTCAAAACGGCATTCTTGCACGGAGAGCTAAACGAAGAGGTCTATGTTAGTCAGCCTGAGGGATTTGAAAAAGAGGGAGAAGAAGAGAAAGTTTTCAAACTCTCAAAGGCATTATATGGACTAAGGCAAGCTCCTCGCGCTTGGAATACTAAGCTCGATCAGATACTTAAGAAGCTAAGGTTTAAAAGGTGTGCAAAGGAGAGTTCGGTATACAGAAGAGAAGAAAGAGACGAGCTACTCATCATCGCCATCTATGTTGATGACCTTTTTGTTACAGGAAACTCTACCAAGATAATCAAGGAGTTCAAAGCGTCAATGTCAAAACAGTTTGAGATGTCTGATCTCGGGTTATTAACCTATTATCTAGGTATTGAAGTAAAGCAAAGTTCAACTGGAATCATCATTAAACAAGAAGCATACGCAAGGCGTATACTAGAGGAAGCAGGTTTGGCCGACTGTAATCCAAACAGTATTCCAATGGAGTTTGGCTTACAACTATCCAAGGCAATGGAAGAACCGGAAGTTGACGCTACTCAATATCGAAGAAGGATTGGATGTTTAAGGTATCTGATGCATACTAGACCTGACATGGCATTCTCAGTTGGGATTCTAAGCAGGTACATGCAGTCACCAAGAGAGTCACACGGAAACGCCTTGAAGCAAGTATTGCGTTATCTACAAGGAACTCTCGGGCACGGTCTTGAGTTCAAGCGAGGAAGAACACAGAAGCTTGTAGGCTTTAGTGACAGCAGTCACAACACGGATCCGGATGATGGTAGGAGTACTACAGGTTACTTATTTTGCTTAGGAGAAACACCAATAACATGGTGCTCTCAGAAACAAGACACGGTAGCTTTGTCATCCTGCGAAGCCGAATTCATGGCTGCAACGGAAGCGGCTAAACAAGCTATCTGGCTACAAGACTTGTTAAGTGAAGTAACAGGAAAAGAGATGGAGAAGACAATGATCTTGGTCGACAACAAATCGGCTATATCACTGGCTAAGAATCCGGTTCTTCACCGAAGAAGCAAACACATCCACAAGAGGTTTCACTTCATTAGAGAGTGTGTTGAACGCAATCTCATTGACGTTGAACACATACCCGGATCAAGACAAAAGGCAGACATTTTAACAAAAGCTCTAGCAAAGAACAAGTTTAAAGAAATGCGAGAGATGATTCAAGTTCAAGATTTCCTAGAAGATGATTTGAAGCTTAAGAGGGAGAATGTTGGATAAGCTTCAAGAGATAACTTAGGAAACAAGTTATTCTAAAGTAAAGATGAATAACTAATAGGTTTAGGATAAAGATAAAGATTCCTAGATTCAATTGTAATAGGATAAGTCAAGTAGTTTCTATTACCTATATATAGAGATCAAAAGTGTAAGAAGATCTTAAGAAAGAAAAGTGTAAGAAAGCAAAGGAAGATTAATAAAACAAAGAGAACGTTTTATTAACTTGTGTTTATATTCACTATAGTTTCTACCAAAACCTGAAACCGTCTCTATTAAACCTCCTTTTGTTGTACTTAAGAACAATGTTTTTGAATATATTTTCAGGCATTAGGACAGCAGATGAGCTCTCAAAGATCATGGCCTTCTTCTATTATGGAGCTGCAAAGCCACCTTGTTTGAATGGTGTTGACTATTCCCATGAACAGATTCCTTCAGTCGATCTGTAAGTGTCGACTAAGCATAGGACTTTTGGGATTATGCAAACTAGTTTCTTCCCAAGTCTTAAGAACATGAATGAACTGATGAAGAAGTAATCAATCTTCTGAATTTGAAATATGATTTTTTTTTTCTTTTGGAATATCTATTTATAGAACATGATAAGTTATGAGTCTCAGAAGCAGAGACTTGCGTCCTTAAACACTTACCATCATCATGTTTTTCTCTCTTGCGACGTGCTCTCTTCTCCAAACCCACCAGTATGATTAAGAATCTAGAAGGTGCCACTCATTACCAGACAGATACTGTAGGTAGATCTTAGGAGGCAGTTGAAATGTGAAGCCATCTAAGAAATGCATCCATCAAAACCCAGTAGATTCAGGTTGTAGTTTCTTCATTCTTGTTCTTTGATTCATTGGATATCAGGATATTGTATATATGTAGTTGATACTATAAGCCAATAGAGTTATCACAGAGGACTATTGTGTAAATACCAAACAATACAGTATCTACCCTAGAATGTATCATGTATAAATACTCTCTGTATTACTGTTAATAAAGTATCGATTACAACCTAATCCCCTATATGGTATCAGAGCTGCTATAAGCCGCCAACCAAAAGAAAAAAAAAAAAAAATTCAAAAGCTTTTCTTCTTATTCTTCTCTCCTACGATGTCTGAGACCTCCCACACGCCGGCGACCACAAATGAGACCATCATCGTCTCTACGACGCCCACCCTTCTCAACATCAACATGACTAATGTGACAAAGCTCACATCTTCCAATTTTCTCATGTGGAATCGACAGGTTCATGCACTCTTGGACGGCTACGACTTGGCTGGCCACATTGACGGCTCCGCCGTGGTTCCTCCGGCCATGATCACCACTGACGCCGGAGTAACACCCAATCCTGCGTTCACGCTGTGGAAACGTCAGGACAAACTCATCTATAGCGGCCTCCTAGGCGCTATCACCACGACGATCCAACCGATCCTGTCAACTACAAACACCGCTGCTGAGATCTGGACGGTTCTCACATCCACCTACCCCAAGCCCTCAAGAGGACATATCCAACAAGTGAAGCAGCAAATCGCTGGCTGGACAAAAGGCAACAAGTCGATCAATGACTATTTCCAGGGCCTAACGACGCGTTTTGATCAGCTAGCCATCCTTGGCAAACCCATGGATCATGAGGACCAAATTGAGCGAGTACTTGGTGGACTTCCAGACGAGTACAAGACCATGATTGATCAAGTCGAAAGCAGAGACACCGCGCCTTCCCTTGCTGAGTTACACGAGAAGATGATCAATCAAGAAGCCAAGTTGCAGGCTGTTGCAGCTCCGGTAACCACTGCTCCGATCACTGCAAACTACTCCAACTACCGAGGCTCACACAACCACCGAGGCAACAACGCACGCAGAGGAGGCTACCGTGGAAACCAGAACTCTCCGACTTGGCAACAGCAGCAGCAGTTCAATGCTCCAGCTCCACAACAGTCACAACAGAGTGGACCTCGTGGCTATCAAGGCAAATGTCAGTTGTGTGGAGTCTTTGGGCACAGTGCACGTCGCTGTACTCAGCTTGGAAGCTCCTCCGCTCCTCAGCAGCAGTTCGCAAATACTTCACACCCGTGGCAACCGCGAGCCAACTACGCCTCACCCTCGCCATACAATGTCAACCCGTGGCTTCTTGATAGTGGAGCCACCCATCACTTGACTGCAGACCTGAACAATCTGGCGCTACACCACCCCTACCATGGTGGAGAAGAAGTTGCTATCGCCGATGGCTCCACCATGCCTATCACCCACACTGGTTCTTTGTCTATCCCTACACCATCTAAAACTCTCAACTTAGATGATGTCTTATGTGTTCCGAAAGCCAACAAAAACTTAATCTCGGTTAAACGTTTATGTACGGCTAATAAAGTGTCTGTTGAATTCTTTCCTGCTCATTTTCAGGTGAAGGATCTCAGCTCGGGGGTGCGGCTTCTTCAAGGTCGAACGAAGGGTGATTTGTACGAGTGGCCCAAGCCTACCCTAAACCCATCTGCCTACGCAACCTACCCTGATACGAAAACCACACTGGATCGATGGCATACTAGGCTTGGCCACCCCTCTTTGTCTACTCTCAAATTTGTTGTTTCTAAATTTTCATTACCTTGCCTAAACTCTTCTTTCTCTGTTTTTCCTTGCAACGAATGTTTCTTGAATAAAACTCATAAGCTACCCTTTCACCAAAGTTCTATCAAATCTTCTCAACCTCTCCAATATCTATTTTCTGATGTGTGGCAATCGCCCATAGCCTCAACCAAAAACCAAAAATACTACCTCCTCTTCGTAGATCATTTTACACGATACACTTGGCTTTTTCCCTTATCGGCCAAGTCAGATGTCAAAGCTATTTTTATCCAGTTTAAACCTTTGGTTGAGACCAGATTCAAGACAAAAATTCAAAACCTCTACAGTGATAATGGAGGGGAATACGTTGCCATGCGATCCTTCCTTGCGACTAGTGGCATTTCTCACCTCACAACCCCACCCCACACCCCTGAACACAACGGCCTCTCGGAGAGAAAGCACAGACATATTGTTGAAACTGGGCTATCACTTCTCTCCACTGCGAAAATGCCATTGACTTACTGGCCAGAGGCGTTTGCTACAGCCGTCTTCCTGATTAACCGACTCACTACACCTTTACTTGAAAACCAGTCCCCATTCCAGAAGCTGTTTCAAGAACCACCCAACTATGGCAAGCTCCGCACCTTTGGAAGCTTATGCTATCCCTGGCTTCGACCCTACGCCCCAAACAAGCTTGAAAACCGATCGACCCCATGTGTATTCCTTGGCTACTCCCTCTCCCAAAGCGCCTACTTGTGCTTAGATCCCACAACTGATCGTGTCTACACCTCCAGGCACGTCCGATTCAACGAAACACAATACCCCTATCAGCTCTTACGAAACCAAAAACGCAGTTCCGAACCAGAAACACCAGCCCCAACACCACCGTATCAACCTCATACCGTAATCCACCCAATCCCACCACTCGTACAATTGCCATCTACGACTGCGGAGAGCTCGCCTCCGAGCTCTGAAACTTTACCACCACCAGAGGCGTCTTCACCGGCACCGGAACCTGTTCAAGAAAGCAACACAGAACCAGACACTACACTACCTAACTTGAGCACGACAGCTGCTGCGCCTCCGGACCCAGCGCCACAGCCTCCGGAACAAGCGCCACAGCCTCCTCCTCGTCACACGATGACGACACGATCCAGGAACAATATTGTGAAGCCGACTTCTCGCTACAACCTTAATGTCAATCTTCAAGATGATCCTCATTGGATACCTACAACCTGGCAGCAAGCGATGAGGCATCCGAAATGGAGGGCTGCAATGATGGCAGAGTTCAACTCACAAGTCAAGAACCATACCTGGGATTTGGAGAATGCCTGTGAAGGTATGAATATAGTAGGCTACCACTGGATATTCACCATCAAATATCATCCAAACGGGGAGATTGATCGCTACAAAGCTCGTCTGGTTGCCAAGGGTTATCATCAGCAACCGGGGATTGACTACACCGACACCTTTAGTCCAGTGATAAAGCCTACAACGATCCGCATCGTACTTGGACTTGCAGTTAATAAATCCTGGCCGATAAGACAGATCGATGTTAACACGGCGTTCCTCCAAGGCCACCTCAAAGAAGAAGTCTTCATCTGTCAACCGCCGGGTTTCGTTGACAGAGACAACCCAACCAAGGTCTGTCGTCTTCGGAAAGCACTTTACGGACTCAAGCAAGCACCTCGCGCCTGGTATTTTGAGTTGCACAAGTTCCTCATCGCAGCAGGGTTCTATAACTCGCTCTCTGACACCTCGCTATTCATACTTCGGCAAGGCTCCGAGTTCGTCTATCTTCTCGTCTATGTAGACGACATCTTGGTTACTGGTACTTCCCTACAGCTAGTCCAACAGGTTATAGATACACTTGCGAGGAAATTCTCGATAAAGGACATGGGCAACTTGAGTTATTTTCTTGGGATCGAAGCAATTCGGACGAACGAGGGGCTACATCTGATGCAGCGCAAATATGTGACAGATCTTCTCACAAAGACGAACATGCTCCACTCTAAACCAGTGTCAACTCCAATGGCGTCTTCACCGAAACTGACACTGAACTCGGGCACGTCACTTGCAGACCCACGAGAATACAGACAAGTCGTTGGGAGCCTTCAATACTTGTCTCTTACGAGACCTGACATCTCCTACGCGGTAAACAGATTGTCACAGTTCATGCATTGCCCAACAACATCTCATTGGCTGGCGGTTAAGCGACTACTACGCTATCTCTCTGGAACCTTGAGCCATGGAATCTATCTCCGGAAACAGAGTCATGCGCCACTCCATGCGTTCTCCGACGCAGACTGGGCAGGAGACTCCGACGACTATGTCTCCACCAATGGCTACATCATCTATCTCGGCTCACACCCCGTTTCGTGGGCTTCACGTAAGCAAAAGGGAGTGGCTCGTTCCTCAACAGAGGCTGAATATAGGGCCGTCGCGAACACCTCTGCAGAACTGCGCTGAATCTGCTCCTTACTCACGGAACTTGGCGTCCAGCTCTCATCTCCTCCGACAGTCTATTGCGACAATATCGGAGCCACATACCTCTGCCTTAATCCTGTTTTCCACTCCCGTATGAGGCACATAGCCATTGATTACCACTTCGTAAGAGGACAGATTCAGAATGGAATGCTTCGAGTCTCTCATGTCTCCACACACGATCAGCTCGCGGATGGACTAACGAAGCCACTGGCGCGAATACCCTTTCAGAATATCTGCAACAAGATTGGTGTCACAAGAGTCCCACCATCTTGAGGGGGCGTATAAGCCAATAGAGTTATCACAGAGGACTATTGTGTAAATACCAAACAATACAGTATCTACCCTAGAATGTATCATGTATAAATACTCTCTGTATTACTGTTAATAAAGTATCGATTACAACCTAATCCCCTATAGATACTTCAACTAACTCGTTAGACATCTGTTGTTTTGCTCGGAGTTTATAGGTACAATATACAATATTTCTTACATGAAGTGACTAAATTCTCATTCAAATTGGTTGCTCATAGTGCATACATTCTCTTGTTGTACCATTTAGAAAATTTAGGACGTGAATCCTTACAGATATGACATAAATTTTGCGTCTGGGCCTCATGAGAAACAAGATAATACTGAGAGAGACGTGTATGGTGCCATTCATCAATTTTTAGTTATAAGTTTGATAAAACAACAATAAAAACGTGTAGGGAAGCACTTCTTTAGAAACAACAAAATAATAATGACATTCTGATTCACCTAAGATCTTCCCTTTCTGAAGATCGTGGTCTCCTTTGGTCCATGGCCTATGCTTGGACCACTGCCTTAGCTGTTCTGTTCAATTACTCGTATTCATTTCTGTCAGTAGAGCATGCATGTGATGAACGTGTGAAAAGATGTTTGTGGTTGTTAACGGTAGAACAACTAGTATTTTAACGAGTCTTGTTTCATCAACCATTTCATCAATACAAAAGTTTATACTCTCTCAACGTACCAAATAAGTAATCAGTCTAGAGATGGAAGGCAAAACTGTGATTTTAAGTGTGCTCATAATGAGTCTTGTCATGGCGCATAATCAGGTCGAAGCAACGAGTTGTTGCCCAAGCAGCGCTGCCAGATGGGCGTATTATTTATGCACTATGTCTTGGCCCATTACGCCACTTTGTATATCACACACTGGATGCATCGATTCTGAGACTTGTCCTCCGGGATATCCATATGCAATTCTCGAAAACTCTGGTAATTTTACTATTCTTTTTCGTGGTGGTTTTATTAAGTTATATCTTTTACAAGTTGGATCAAGATTTTGATGCAAGATGCATGGATTTTTTTTTACTCAAGGTCATACTGTCAATGAATACTGCAAGTTGGGGTGTGCATCATCTGCTTGCGGTGCCTTAACCAAACTCCAGAAATCCGGTAAAGCAAAACCTCATCATTATTACAAGTATTATATTGTTGGAAAAGGAGAATGATCCATTAATTCTAATATTGTTTCAATGAATTAGATGCAAATGAAATTGTGAATGGAGCAGTTGCACGATGCACCAACGCATGTTCTAATTTCTGCACCAAGGGTTTAGCTAATGCAGTTGAAGCTTCCTAAAAAGCACATCCATTATCTACGTATATCTGTGTTATTGTTCTCCCCGTTTTCAATAATTCTCGGTGTATGTGACAAAATGTTACACTCTTGTACTATTTCCAGGTTTTCTATGTGGCGTAGAAGGTCATCGATCCCTAGATTGTTTGTCCCTTCTACTTGCTATATCTAAATAAAGAATAATATTTCCTTCTGGACTAAATCAGTATAATCACAAAAAATTATATAGATAAGGTGCCAACTGCCAAGCTAACAAGAATTAATGGATTGATTTTTTTCCTCCTTTCTAAAGAATACTATATGGCTTCAATTGGTAACTGTTGAACTGAATGGAAAAATGAATGGAAAATTGAACAGATATTCAGCCGAGGAAATGAAAAAGCAGAAATGTATTAATATTGTGTTCATTTCATTCTTCATAGAAATTTGAGAAGGAATTTTTTCTTCATAATTTTTTTCAGCCATAAAGAAATGAGAGGAATAGAGTGGATCCCATGAATCTATAATTTAACAAAAAAATCAACATGAATGGTATAAAACTCGAGGAATAAAAAATTCACCACTATATTTTTCCAAAATGATGGTCACCAATTAAAGCCTACATATAATGTAAAACTAACCGAGTTTTTTTTGTTTTCATTTTGATTCGGGGTTTAATTTTAATTTGGGTTAGATTTACAGAGATACATATTTTTTATTTGGAAACCTAACAACAACAAAAATATTTTTACCATCTTATCTGATAAATAAAAACTGAAATACGCTAAAATTGTTGAACCTATATTGAAAACAATAAATATGTGCATGTATAATAATATCATTATGATACAGAAATTTCTCAGAAAATGAGGACCCTCAAAATAATATATATATATATGTTGGGGGCCTCTGGCTAAAGCTTTTTCGTTCCACATGAAGCACGGTTCTGGCGATAGAGAGGCCATCTATCTAAAATAACCTGAAAATAAACTATAAAGGTGTAAAAACAATTTTTTTTTTGCTAGTTTGAATTAATTTTTAGTTATTAAATAATCCAATAGATGATAAAAATAAACTTAAACTTGTAACAACATTTTAGAAAAAAAATTACGGTGAAATTTTTATTTTGGAATTTTTACTCCTCAAATTTGATGTCATTCATATTGAATTTTCCATCAAATTAGCCCACATTATTCCTTTTTTGATTAAAAATTATGAAAAAAAACTTTCTCCAATATGGATGAGGAACAGATTAAACACAAATTTTATATTTATATTTATTCATTTTTTCAATTGAACTTTTATTCATCATTTTTTTCTTTCAATCAAATTATCATAAGCTTTAGTTTCTACGGAACCACAACAATTTTTTTTTGTATCCTCCATTAAATCATTTGATAATATATTTTTAGAAAATTGAAAAATTATTCAAAATTATATCCGTTTAATTATTGATTAATTTTCAATTTCGTTCAGTTTCCGATCATTTGGAAAAAATCACTTATATGAGATTTTTATTTGAAAATTATACCAGTTTTTTAATAAGATAACGATTAAGAATGAAAAAAAGGATGATGATGATGATGATGATGATGATGATGATGATGATGGGGAGAAGGAGATTGTTTGGCAAGATGATAACTACATACGACCGATTAAAGACCTCACTACTGCGGAGTGGGAGGAGGCAGTGTTCAAAGATATCAGTCCTCTCACGGTTCTTGTTCACAACCGCTACAAAAGGTTTTAGTGATTACAAGTTTCAGCCATTACTGTATTTGAAAACAAATATGTCTCTCTTCTTTCAGTCCTGACCAATACTGTATATGGTGTTGAACTTTGACAAGAGTATTGGCTAATTTCAGGCCAAAGGAAAACGAAAAATTCAGGGAGGAGCTAGATAAGGCGATTCAGGTCATATGGAACTGTGGACTTCCTTCACCAAGAGTAAGTTTGCACAAACATCTCTTTACTAATGTGTAAAACCATTTTTTGGATCTTGCTGTATGTTTTGATATGTGCTTTAATCCTCCTGTCCTGGTCATTATTATTACTTCCAGTGTGTTGCTGTTGATGCTGTGGTTGAGACAGATCTGGTCTCTGCTCTGCAAGTTACTGTGTTCCCAGAGATCATCTTTACTAAAGCTGGAAAGATATTATACCGTGAGAAAGGTAATTTTCTACCAAACCTGAAACCGTCTCTATTAAACCTTTTGTTGAACTTAGAACAATGTTTTTGAATATATTTTCAGGCATTAGGACAGCAGATGAGCTCTCAAAGATCATGGCCTTCTTCTATTATGGAGCTGCAAAGCCACCTTGTTTGAATGGTGTTGACTATTCCCATGAACAGATTCCTTCAGTCGATCTGTAAGTGTCGATTTAGCATAGGCCTTTTGTGATTATGTAAACTAGTTTCTTCCCAAGTCTTAAGAACATTTATGAACTGATGAAGAAGTAATCAATCTTTTTGAATTTGAAATATGATTTTTTTTTTGCGCTTTTGGAATATCTGTTTATAGAACGTGGTAAGTTATATGAGTCACAGAAGCAGAGACTTCACGTCCTTAAACACTTACCATAATCATCTTTCCCTCTCTTGCGACTGTGCTCTCCTCTCCAAACCCACCAGCATGATAAAGAATCTACAAGAGTGGACTTCCACTTGTATGACAAATAATCTAGAAGGTTCAACTCGTTACCAGACAATTACTCACCGCGGTTGAAGCACCGGAAGGGGTTGAAGATGATTCCTGTTAACATCACACTGTACGTGGATATTAGGAGGCAGTTGAAATGTGAAGCCATCTAAAGAAATGCATCCCACCCAGTAGATTCAGGTTATAGTTTCTTCATTCTCGGTCTTTGATCCATTGGATATCAGTAAACTGTATATATTGCGTTGTTTTGCTCAAGAGTATCGAATAGCAATGGTTTATAGGTACAAAATACAATATTTTCTTGCATTAAGTGACCAAATTCTCTACAAAATACAATATTTCTAGCTACGATAGAAGCAGTTTCAAGATTCATATGCTTCAACATCTCCTCTACAACAACTGAATGACCATTCTCTGCTGCCAGTGTAAAGAGAAGTCTCTCCTTCAAGATTCTGCTTAGACTAACTCTCTCAGCTCTTCACCATCTCCATCACAACTACCTCGAATCAACTCTTTAACCTTGGCTAAGTTCCCAGTTGTAGCTGCGATATGAAGAGGCGAGTCTCCTCTTTTTCCCTGGTGACTCATTCTTCTTCCTCCTGTCACCAATGAAACTCATCTGCCTCTCCATCACACACGGAAGCTCTTCTACGGATGATCTTCTGCCTCTCCATTGTTGCTCTACCAAAACTAGGAAGCTTCTCCAGAACTCCACCTCGAAAACTCTGCTGCTTCTTCATTGATCTTCTGAGTCTGCTTGGGTGATGATTCTAAACATTCACAACACTTGGAAATTGACTTGCTTCTCTATAGCTCATCTGGCCTTTCTCGGCTAATGATTCTGAAAACTCAGTTGCTTCTCCATTGATTTGGTCTGATGATTCTCTTGTGTTTGGTTTGTGATACCAGTAAATCTCTGCGGTTCTCCGCAACATGACTACTCGGCTACTCCTCCATCATATTCATACTACTGTATTACTCCAATTTTTTGTGGTTATCAATAAAAAAAATTGATATAACAAAAATTCTAACTAGTTACACACAAATCTAGAAAAGAACAAGCTTTTCTTGGTGCACCTTGAAAAATCTTTTGTTTAGCAATAGAAGATAAAAAGATAAACTTTACAGGAAACAAATTGTTTAGAAAATTTGAGATCGTTTACGGATAGAACAAATAAAAAAAAAAGCAAAAAACCATATTGAAAAAACATTAGCACAAACTCAAAAAAAAACCTCGAAACAAGGGTTTGGTTCCCAAGCAAAAGACTAAAAGCTTCCCTTGACATGGAAAATGTTAGAAGGAGACGAGAACATCAACACATCATACTCCTTCATATTTTTTTTTAGCAGCCACTCTTCTAGTACTCTCTGATGTTTAGTTTCACATTACTCCTAAAGTTTAAAGAGCTATTATTAGTTATATAATTTAAAATCAATTATATTCGATTTAAGATTTATGTGATTTTAATTTAACTTGCTTAAATTCATAATGTATTTGAATATAGTTTCTTAAATTTGCAATAATGTATTTATAAAGGTAACATTATTACAATAACAACCATGAAACATTAGCTCCCCAGTACATCATATATTTTACTAATAAAAAATAACATTATTACAATAACAACCACGAAACAATTTTTTTAATAATTAATTAATGATTACCATTCCCAAACTTATGTAAAATGCTTTAGCAACAATTACCATAAACTTAATTACCATAAAACTCTTCAAACACAAAGTCCTAAACATATCTACAGTCTCTCTTGATCGGTCTTTTGGTTGTGGCTCATAAGTGTGTAATGAAACCCTTTTTTATCTCCAAAGGTCTTTTTCTTTTCTGTTCCATGGATACAGCTTTGTATCCTACTCTGCGATTGGGTTATTAACCTGTTAAAGGGAAGGAGTATCCACGAAGATACTTAGAGTCCACTCCTGATTCACGAGCCAATGCAACACGCCCTGTTCTTGCAACCTGTGATTGAGAAACATCACAAGTTATACAAGTAAAAATGCCTGTCAAACTGATTCTTGTCCTAAGCACAGCCTGAAGAGGTAGAATAACATTAGAAAATGGGTCCAGCTTTTCTTATTTTGATTTTACGAGACTTAGATTTCACCCCTCTGTTTCTAAGTCAACAAGACTATAAACCTCTTAACTACGGCTCAGGATTTGTTATTGTGTGCTATTTCCTGTTTTAATTTGGACTTGTGGTTCAGAGACCACGCGGATGGCAACAACATCAAAGGATTTATTAATGCTAAGGCTTACAAGTTATAACATTGACTATGAGATGAAAATAGATTGCAACACTAACCTCGCATATACCGTAAGGCTCCAACAACCTCTGCAGTGCAACCATCTTGTCAAGATCCCCAGTAAGCTGTATCCACATCAAACAAATTTACTCAACAAATCCAAAAAAAGAGGAGAAAGCGATTAAGATGGAAAATCCAAGTCTACGTCATATATTTCGTCAAACTGAATCTGATTGTGTCAAACCTATCTAATGATGAGTAACTTTAAAGATGTCTAATGGATTGGATCGCTTAACTGATTTGCAACTATACCTCAAACGAAGTACAAGTTTATGAGAAATGTATTTTACCTGCAAAGTAATTGTATGATCGGATACGTCAACAGCTTTTGCCCTGAAAATGCTAGCAATGTCCAGGACATCTCTTCTTGCAGCAGCGTTCACAGCGATCTTTATCAGCATCAGTTCTCTTTCAGAAAATGGCAAATGAGTAAGATCATGGACCTGCAGAATTCCCCACAAAATTTTATAACTGCTTGGAAAATTATGACACAGACTACAGCATGCTCAGGATTACATTCATCAGGCTTGTATAACTAGCTATCATGGATGTAGGAAAGTTAAAAAAATAGTTCACAAGATATTCTTATGCGTATGATCTACAGTTTAAACTTCACAGAAATAGCAAAAGGGAAAAGAGCAAAGGATATAACCATCAAGAGCATTCAGACTGTTAAAATATTTACGAAAGACAGTTTCTCTTTGTGATACTACCTCATGCACATCTACGAGTTTATAAAGTTGCTGCACCAATTTGCTGACTGATTCATCTGTTGCAGGAACAACTGTTGTAATGCGTGAAATGCCCTGTGCTTCAGCATGTCCTACCGCCAAGCTCTGAACCAAAAATAAGACTAGTCAGTAGTCAGTTATCAGAGAACTCCAAGCACGCTCTGTGCATGTATGTGTGTGTGAGAGTGAGAGAGAGTGAGAGATATAAGGACCATGCCTGAATGTTGTATCCTCTTCGAGCGAAAACACCAGTAACAAGATTAAGGACTCCTGGAACATCGTTTACAAGCAAAGATAGAGTATGTGACCGTAGTCCACTCGTCTGAAAGGTCAGAAAAGAAGAATTATAAATGAAATGAAACAAAATCACCTAGAAAAAACTGTCAGCTATCCAAGTAAATAGAAACAATCTCCACAACAACCATCTTACAAATTCCATGGATTTATGTAATTTAATCGATCACACATATCATACTAACTCTAGATATAGGAAAATGATTCGGCCATAAGATATTAACAGTAAGAACTATTCATACTCAGTGTCCCAGACAACCTGATTGGACAAATCAGATTCTGAAGCCTCTACCATTAGGCTACATATAACTATTAAAGCACCATGGCACAAGTACCTATATGGTGGCATTTATAAGATCTACGTATATACATATATATATATTAGCAACAAAGTCACTTACATCTTCGTCCGTGAGAAGTCCCCAGTGAGCGTCAAGAACACGATGTATCTTTAGGTCAGAAGATGACTCAACGGGATAAACATCTCCCTACATTTAAAAGAAAATATAACTTTAAACACTGGTGGATTTGTAAATTTGTGAAGAATTTAATTTAGATAGTGTCAGAAAACAAAAGAGCATTTGAATGGCAACAACTGCCCTCTATAGTTCCTTTATTAACATAATAAAGTCGCCAAATGAAAACTTTTTATGCAACCCGTATCTCAAAAAGAAAAATGAAGAACTTCAAGCCGAAATTAAGCAATCTGAGGAAAGAAGCACACACCCCTGCTGTTGTTTCACTTGGAGGGACTATAGCTCCAGTTTTGCTACCTCGAAGAACATTAACAGGTGCTTGCTCCTTGAGATCTGGATAGGATGCTGCTGAAAATCGCCAAAAAGGAGCAGTAGCACCCATCTTTTCCCTTCTCAGTGCTATCTGAAAAAAATCGGTATTCCGTATTCCCTTAATTAGTGAAAGTCCACAAGATTATGTACTTTGAAAGATGTAACTATTATATACATCCATTAGAAAGCACAAAATAAGATGAATATATGATAACTCAGAAACAATACAATGTAGCTACTCCAAAAAATCCACTACCTTTCCTGTCCTGACAATCTCTCTGATCTCAAACTTTTTCAAATTTCTTTCAACAGCAATCATTTTCCCAGGATCTCCAGTTACCTGCAAGATAGCTTAAAAGGTGAAAATACTAAACAACTAAAATTTGTAAACTAGAGTAGAGCAACCAATTTGTTTATACTACTTCCTCGTAATCCAGGTAAAACAGAACAGTACGTGTACGGTCTTGTTTCTCTAACTATCATAAACAACACTGAGCACTCCCACAGAAATGAGGCCATACAACAGAACGCAGATTGTTGGCGAGTGTAGCAATTTTTTAAATAGCATAAATTGAACCTTTGTCCAGAAACGAAAGCTTGCATGTGGAACATGATCCGTTCAAAAGGCAGAGAAAATAAAAAAGCTACTACATACACTAGACAGAAAATGTATGTCTACCAATGATTAGTAAGAGGATTCATACAGAAGTCCAGAACCGATAAGTTACAATGTGAATCCGATATTGAGAAGAGAACAAATTATAAGCAAAATGTACCTCAATAGTCAATGCGTGTTCAGCAATATCGACAACTTTTGCTCTGAAAGTATCAACTAGCCACATGATCTGTAAATTCATCAAACAGAGGCTAGTCAAACTTTGAAAGAAAACAAACTCCACCTTTTATACTGAATGAAACCAAAGCAACAAACAAGTACATTAAAGTATAATTTCTCATAAGCAAAGGAAGACTAACTACCTCAGCCCTGGAATCGGGATGTGCATTCACTTTCACAAGCATCAGTTCACGCTCCACTTGCGGCTCACTCGAGATATCCTCAACCTAATTAGCAAAAAAGTGAGGAATTTTCAAATGTAATCTTTAGCACACAAAAAAAAAAAAAAATGATAAGAATGGTGTACAAAAAGCTACACAAACCTTTAGAACATTAACGAGCTTCTGGAGTTGCTCGATGACCTGCTGAAGAACCCTTTCAGTGCCGGAGACAACAATGGTGAAGAGAGCCTTGTCTCTGTTGAGACCAACAGCAAGGCTCTCGATGTTGTAACCTCTCCTCGCGAAGACTCCGGCAATCCTGTTAATCATCCCGCTTTCGTCTCCAACGAACACTGAGATCGTGTGCTTCCTCACCCTGAAAATAGACCAAAATGATCAAAGAAAAACAGATGAAAAAAAAATACAAAAAACGGCTAAGGACACGAATTCAATGTTACTTCGACGTCGGAGCTGCTGAAGACGCATCGGAGACTCTCTCGTCGACGCTTCTATACATTCTCTTTCCCGTTTCATTGTCTCGGTTTGAAGATTTACGGGAGAGATGAGAGATGTTCGAGGGGAACGATACCCGACGCGTCGAGGGTGTGAGATGGGGAGAAGATTCGGAAGATGATGACGATCTCAAGCAGTGAAGGGATGGGGAGTAACTTGTGGAAATGGCCGCCATTGAAGAGAAGAAGGTCCAAAGTTTTTTTTTTTTGATACTAAAGAGGATTGAAGACCGAATGACGAGTGAAAAAGGCAAAGGTAATGGGACCGGACCACTCTCAAATTCTCAATGCAAACGCAATAAGATGTTTCGGAGGTGTGTTTATATACCGGTTCGGTTTTTTATTCGGTATTTTAGATTTTCAAAGTAATTATAAACATAGAACATGTTCAAATATTTTTATTCGGATCAGATTTGATTTGGATTATCTGGATTAGGTTTGAATACCTACTCAATAATATAATATCTACTCAAATTTAGGTTTCAACATATCTGTTTGGATTAGTATTTTAAAAAGAAAATTGGATATATATATATATACAAGATATATAAAAATGATATTTTAATATATAACTGCAAACTTAAATAATCATGAAAATCACAAATAAAAGTGAGTATCTGGGTTTCTAAAATTTTTTCAAATATTTTTATTCAAAGTAACTATATTGATTATATCGATTTAGAACGTTTTTCAGAACAATTATAATATTACAAACTATAAAAGTATTAGTGTAAAAGTACTAATGAATTTTTTGTTAAATATTTTCTCCGTTTTGTTTTAATTGTCGTTGTATGAAAAAATTTTGTTTTAAAATAAATATTGTTTTAGAGTTTTAATGCAAAGTTTAATCATTTTATTTTTCTATTGGTTGAAATATGGTTAGGTGTATATATAATTGTGTTTTTATTTTGAAAATATATAAAATTATATATTTTCTTAATCCGTATATATAATCCTAGAGAAACGGAGTGAGTAATGGATAAGGTATTTCTACAATTTACAATTTAGATAGTTCATAAATCGGCTTTAAGAAATCCCAAAGGTTAATATATTGATACAGCCGACGACACGTCAGCCTTATCCGCACAAATTTTCAACTATGAGAATATTGCAAGGCTAGTTTCTTTTTTTTTTTTTTTTTTTTAAACTCAACTTCGTACTTTTCATTAACCAAAAGATACAAACTCCATAATTTTGCAAGGCTAGTTTCATAATTACAAAACGTTCAGGGTTTAGTTTCATAATTACGAAAACAATATAATTAAATTACCGGTAAAGGCCACCCGAAAACAAGTGGACGACGATCAATTATTAGCAAGAGTCCAAAATCACGCGGGAGCTGCCACACAATGATTGAAAGCGAAAGTCAAACCTAAGTCAATGGGAAACAGACGTCGTCCCCATACCAATAATTTCTCAAATTAAATTATTTCCTCTTGATAAACCAACGCGCATCAACCGGATCTCATTCCAATTAACTTCCTCTTCTTCCATCTCTCAAGAACAACCAAAAAAAATGTGATTTGACTATCCGTTTGAATTTTTTTTGTTGCTTTTAAGATTCGAAATCGAAGAAGCGAAGCCATGGCGAACCTCGCGGGACAGCTGAAACGCGGGATCTCGAGGCAACTCTCATCCGTATCGCTCCGCCGCACGTTCAGCCGCCAGTTCACGCGCCAGGCATCGCACGATCCTCGCCGCAACAACATGCGATTCAGCTTCGGCAGGCAGTCTTCCCTCGATCCGATACGAAGGAGCCCTGATCAAGGTTCTGGCCATCCTCAGCTCGCCGTCCCCGATAACCTCGACGCTACTATGCAGCTCCTCTTCGTCGCCTGTAGAGGTGATGTTGAAGGCGTTGGGGATCTGCTTGACGAAGGGATCGATGTGAATAGTATTGATCTCGATGGTCGTACCTGTGAGGGGTAAAACTCACACCTAGATTTTAGATCAGGTTTTATGTTTAAGAAAGGTTAGGGAAAGATTATCGCGGGCTGAATCCCGTAAGAACTTGATGAATGAACTTCGTTTTGTATTGATATAATAGAAATGAGATGGTTACAAAAGATGATCTTTGATGAATACAAAGATCACGGAAGAGTTACAAATAATGTTGTTTGAATGAAATGTAGAGTAAAATATGAGCAGGCTCGGATCCTCCCCTTGGTCTTCGACCTTCTCTTTTTATAGCCTTGGACTCCTTTAGGTTATCTGCAACTGATCTCCGAGATCTTCTCCACTTGAGGTGGAATCTGCAACAGCTTCCCCTTGACCGGGTCTTGCGAAGCTTCTGGTTGTGACGTGAGCTTCCTCTTCGTCGTGACCTCCTTAGTTAGGATCCTTAGTTTTTAGCCTCCGGCTTTAGCTTAGCTCTTCTTAGATGTTGAATTCGTGATGGGCCAGCTGCGGCCTGTTTCCATCCTTAACCGTTCAGTAATCAGCTATCGGGCCATATTTGGGCCCAACAGTTGCCCCCAGCTCTCGAGATAAAGCTTCGTTATCCTCGGGAGCTAAACCTAGCCGCCCAAGCTAGATTCTCTTGTTGAGATCATGATTACTAGCTATCTCAACCACATTTATTTTCATCCGATCGAACGGCTGCGAATTTTCTTTAATTATATCGACGGTTTGGATTAATAAGAGTTTGAAAAATAGTTTCCGAGTCTCGAGATGTGACAAGATATAAAGCAGCTAGCATTAACTGCTACTGTCCATATTCTCCACGCCTCCACTCGGTTTCCAAGGTAACTTCTCCTCCACTTCTTTATTTTATTACGCTTTCTTTATATTTTTTTTTACTTTCATCCTTCGATTCACCATTGATCCTCTGCGAATTTCTTAGAACCCTTAGTTCCTAGAAGATTAGCTTATTTCATCCTTTCCCTTTCCAATCCTTTCGATTCTCCTTACCTCTTTCTTTAATGGATCCTCCGAAAGAAGGTTCCGGTGAGACCGGAATCTCCGCCTCTGGGAAGCGCTTAATGAAGGTTAAGCAGGAGATCGGTGAGAAAATGAAAAGGGACAAGAAGGAAGCCAAGGACTCAATCGCGGGGAGGGTATCCAAGCGGGTGAAGAAGAAGGAGGCCTCTGGCGGGAGCACCTCTCTAGGCCCTCACTCGCCTTCTTCGTTGAAGATTCAAGAGGTCGTTAACCTCGCGGTTCAAGCTTACGGTCAAAAGGAGATAGTCAGGGCTTGTTCCTCCGACGAAACCCCTGAAACCGCCCCGGAAGGTTGGTTCTGCATTCACGAGAAATATATCTCGAAATGCCACCTCCGGTTCCCACTTCCAGATCTCCTATTAGATCTTCTTGATCATTACCAACTAGCCCTTTCTCAGCTTTGTCCCTCGGCCATCCGAGTGATAAATGGTTTCATCACCAGGGCTAAGGAGGAGGGAGTCGTTGTTGGACTAACCGAGCTAATGAGCCTTTACACGATCAAGGAGAGCTCTAGCAAAGATGGTGGTAGCGGTACCTACTATCTTCCTTGTCGTCCTAGGCTTGGCCTTTTCAAGTCTTCCGGTAGTGATGATGATTGGAGGAAGAAATATTTTTATGTCAAGATCGACCCCACGACAGTTCCCGTGGGTCGTGCTCTCTCTGTTGTTTGGTCCGATATATCTGGTTAGGACTTTTTAGGATCGTTCTGTCCTTGTTTCTAATTAATATTATTTGCTGAAACTTCAATTTTATGTGCAGATATTGAGGATCCTCCTAAGCTTACTGAGAAGCTGTCTAGGGCTCTTTTCCGGAAGCTAATTCAAAGCTCCAATACCTGGGCATCTTTTGCCTCTTCTCGCGTTGAATCAGCTAGGTTCCCGGATCGGTATAACGCCAGGTTCCCTGACCCGATTCCTGCTGAAGATTTAGAAGGTAATTTTCGGATTCTGCTTGTTATTATTTTTTTTATTTCTAGATTTGCTTGACAAGCTTTCCATTGTTTAGTTTCTGAAGGTCCTTTCGTGGTTGATCTTTCGACCGGAGCTAGTACTTCCGAAACTGAAAAGACTCAAGCTCCCAAGATGAGGCCTTCTTTCCGTTCTAGGAACAAACCTGCTGCAGCTGCCAGTGCTTCGCGAGGTAGCGATAAGACCCAAGGAGGAGCCTTTCTCAGCTCATTGAAGGAGGTCCTTGATGACGGGACCTCTGTCCCTGCTAAGGACGTTAACCCAATTGAGCCCAGAACTCAAGATGTCGTTCCCCGTCCTGAGGTTCCGACGGTTGAAGCTAACCCTCAGGCTGCTAGAGATCCTCTCGAGGTCGAGCCTCCGAGAAACAAGAGGTCTCGGACTGATTTGGGAGATAGGCCCACCAGGTCTTCCTCCTCGTCTTCTCGAGGAGGGACCGTGGGTTGGAACTTCTCCCATTCTAAGCCGGGATCGATATTGGATGATCCTTGGGGTTTGGCAACCATCATGAGGCATATGAAGACGGTGGGATGCTCCATGCCTTCAATCAATGGTCTATCCAACAAGGAGGAGTACATTGAGATAGCTCACCACATGGGTCAAGTACGTAACCTTATTTTTACTTTGGCTCACTGTTAATCTAATGTCTCATCTGAACATATATATTTTCTTTTGTTTTTAGCTGGCCGGAGCCATTAACAGGGCTCAGCTGAGGTTTGAAGAGACCGTGCATGATGCTCCTAGCGCTAGAGACTTAGCTCAGGCCACTGAGTTGTTCAAGACTACCAAGATGGAGCTTGACCTGGCTCGTGCTCGAGTTTCTGAGCTTGAGGCTGAGGTCGGGAGGCTTGGTTTGAAGGCTGACACTCAACAAGGGAAGATCGAGAGTCAGGCCATCGATATTCAGGTGAAGAATAGGAAAATCAATGAGTTAGACGCTGCTCGCAGGATAGCTGAGCACCAGGTCCAAGAGTTGATCGCTTCGTCTCGGGTTAGTCAACAGAACAAAGAGGCCGAAGTTAAGCTAGCTGTCAGGAAGGGTAAGAAGGAGGTGGCCGAAGCCTACAACAAGATCCTGACTTCTGTGAAGGAGAAGTTTGTGAAGAAAAAGGAAGAGACTGATGCTCTGATTTACGCTCAGGAGCTTCAGGCAAATACCGAGCTTCTGAAAGAGTTATTATCTAAGGAGATTGAAAGTGCTGAGGATGAGTATCATCGCTTGATGGTTTTGATCCCGGATGCTGGTGCTGCGTACGAGAAGGCTCAAGTTTCTGATTTCTCAGTCAGCAAGCTCCCCATTCCCCAATTCTCCGAGAGCTCAGGTACTTTCGAGATTAATATGTTTAATCCGACGTTTTCTGGAGAATATGGTTCTAATTTGGGTTCGGTCTCTCCTGACTTAGTCCCCGTTGAGGCGACCCCGGGAGGTGATGACCAGGATGTTGAAGAAGAGGTTCCTGCCCAAGAGGATGATCCTATCGAGGAGGATAAGGATGGTGGAGCTGATCCCGGATCCAAGGAAGGTTAAGAGCCGATGCTCTCTATGTTTAAAACTTCTGCCCAATGGGCTTCTTTTGCTTTCAGGATTTATAGCCTGAGGAGGCTTTTAAACCTTTGTTCAAACTTTGAATCTTTGTTAGCCTGGGGAGGCTTTTAAACCCTTGTTTTAATTTTAAACTTGGTTTCCCTTTCATTTTGAGTTTTTAAACTTTAGTCGTAAAATACGACAACTTGATCATAATCGAATCTTATGATAAGTCTGGAAAACTTCAGTCGTTTTTAGTTCCTTAAGAGGAATTCTTAGAGTATCGGGATTAGCTTAGAGTTTTTAGGAACCTGAGTTTAATCTGGACATCTTAGGTGGGGGTTCTTGGGAACCTGATCTTGTTTGTAGGATTTTAAGACCCGTCGAGACTTGCTTAGGATTTTAAGACCTTTGTGATCTGATGAGGATTTTAAGACCTCGAAGATTTGATAAGGATTTTAAGACCTCGAAGATTTGATAAGGATTTTAAGACCTTGGGGATTTGGTAAGGATTTTAAGACCTTAGGTCCAGGTTCGTCGATACCTGATACTGTCTGAAGGATTTTAAGACCTTAGGTTCAGGTTCGTCGAGACCTGATATTGTTTTGAAGGATTTTAAGACCTTTAGGATTGTTAAGGATTTTAAGACCTTAGGTTCAGGTTTGTCGAGACCTGTTTTGTTAGAGAATTGAGATATGGAAAATGATTTCTTTATTGATAATTGGATACATGGTATCATAGTAATCATACAATTGCTGTATTATAATGATCATGCATTTGCTGCGTGGGCTATGTGATTTTAATCAGACATATGCCCCCTTTGATTGTAGTGAACGAAGTGTTGAAATGAGGTTGGGGCTGCACTCATGACGGAGTTGCCTACGTACCCAGTCAAGGGATCAAGCCTAACGTAGTTCAGGAGTTTTAGGTACCTAATGATAATATCTCTTAAGATTCGTGGCATTCCACGATCTGATTTCAGGTACCCCGGTTCGCACCTTTCGGATCTTGTAAACGCCAGGTCGTACTACATGGATGATCTCATAGGGACCTTCCCAGTTAGTTCCTAACTTCCCAGCATTTGGTTCTTTGGTTCCTTCGAAAACTTTCCTAAGTACTAGGTCACCTACAGCGAACTGCCGGAGCCTGACTTTGGAATTGTACTGTCGTGCCATTGCTTGCTGATAATTCTGAATGCGAATCAAAGCTCGGTCTCGTCTTTCCTCGATTAGATCGAGGTTGTCGGTTAGGAGCTGATCATTAGCTGCGGGATTGGACGTGCAGAGTTCCCGGCGGAGGCTACCAGCAATGGTTTCAGCTGGGACGACAGCTTCCATCCCATATGCTAAGGAGAAAGGAGTTTCTTCTGTAGCTTTTCGTGGGGTGGTTCGACATGCCCAAAGTACTTCAAGTAACTTTTCTGACCAGAATTCCTTCTGGGTTCCGAGGCGTTTCTTGAGGTTTGCCAATACTGATTTATTAGCAGCCTCCGCCTGTCCGTTACCTTGAGGTCGGCGAGGTGACGAGAAGGTCAGGCGGATATTCCACTTGTCACAAAATATTTTGAAATCGTGGGATATGAATTGTCCTCCATTGTCGGTTACGATTTCGTATGGGACGCCGTGTCTACACACGATATCTTTCCATACGAATTGCTCGACCTCGACCCTGGTTACTTGCTGGAAAGCTTCAGCCTCTATCCATTTTGTGAAGTAGTCCGTTAAGACTAGTAGGTAGCGTAGCTTCTTCTTTCCACTTCCTGATGGTACTAGTGGTCCCACGATATCCATGGACCACCTCATAAACGGATAAGGGGCAGATATGTTAGACAGCTTTTCCGCAGGTTGGTGTATAATCGGTGCATGCCTCTGGCATTTGTCGCATGAAGAGGAGTAGGCCTCGCAATCTGCAATAATGGTAGGCCAGAAATATCCTTGCCTTTTGATTCTGATGGCTAGAGCTCTTCCTCCAGAGTGGTTCCCGCAGGAACCGTCGTGCATTTCCTTCATGAGTCTCATAGCAACGAGGCCATGGACGCATTTTAGGTAAGGTCCGGAAATGCTTCGTTTGAGGAGAACAGATTCGGTAACGCAATATCTTGCGCTTAATGCTTTGAGCTTTCGGGCCTCCCATTTGTTGGGTGGAGTCTTTCCCTCCAGGATGTATTGCGTGATTGGAATTCTCCAATCCTCTCTTCCTACCACTTTGTTATGGAGAGACGAGGGAGGTTCCTGTTCGGGACCTGGTGTCGTGGTGCCCCCGGAGGTATTGGTAGGATTGGGCTCCAGAGGGTCCGAATTCCGAGGAATACCTCCAGATGAATTTTTGAGAGCTGTACGGCTTCTGGTCTGAATTCTACAGATGATTGGGTCTGAGTTGGTGCCCCCGGGGGTATTCTCGAGATCAGGCTCCAAGGAGTCTGAATTTCGAGGAATATCTTCCGTGATTTGGATCGTGTTCCCGGAGGTATGCTTTTTTGCACTGCATATTCTGGTTTTTGGGAACCAAAATGTTGTGAGAACCTGGGTAGCTACCGTTTCAGGGCAGGTACCTTCGAGTTGTGCCGCTACTTTGCTTTCTTTCTCAGCTTTAGTAGCTATGTCGATGCTTGGTTTCTCGATTCCTTCTACGGGTATGATTCGTTTTACGAGAGGGTCTGACGTGGAAGCTAAAGCTGCCAACGCATCAGCTGAGGAGTTCTCTCCTCGTGGGATTCTCGTTAGCTCGAATTTGTCGAACTGCCTAGTGAGGTTCTGAACGACTTCGAGATATGCCCCCATTCTTTCGTCCCTCGTTTCATATTCTCCGTGAAATTGGCTAGCTACTAGCTGTGAATCACTATAAGCGTTTAGCTCTCTGATTCCGAGGCTCAGGGCGAGCTTCAACCCTGCGATTAGTGCTTCGTATTCAGCTTCGTTGTTTGAGGCGCTGAATCCGAGCCTATATGACTGTTCAATGGTTTCTCCTGCTGAAGAAGTTAGCCTTAGACCGATGCCGGAGCCCTGTTTTGACGAGGCTCCGTCGACATATAGGCTCCACTTCGGAGATTCCATTTCGGAGTCTAACTGCTCGGATGCTAGCTCAATGATAAAGTCGGCAAGGACCTGAGCTTTTGCTGCTGCTCGAGGTCTGTACTCAATATCGTATTCACTGAGCTCTATGGCCCATTTAGCCAATCGCCCTGACTGGCTGGGGCTGTGCAAGATCATTCGTAATGGTTGTGAGGTCATTACGACGATCGAGTGCGATTGGAAGTAAGGTCGCAATTTTCTGGCAGCTGTTACGACTGCTAGAGCTAGTTTTTCCATCGCAGGGTACCTGGTTTCGGCATCTATCAAACTTTTACTGGTGTAATAGACAGGTCTTTGTTCGTTTTGTTCCTCTCGTACTAGAACGCCGCTGACTGCAGCAGTTGATACAGCGAGATACAGGTACAATGGCTCTCCTACTACTGGTTTAGATAGGATTGGAGGTTCGGAGAGGTAGGCTTTCAATTGCTTGAAGGCTTCCTCACATTTCTCATCCCATAAGAACTTCTTATTATTTCTTAGAAGCTTATAAAATGGGAGACATTTATCGGTGGATTTGGATATGAATCGATTCAATGCCGCGATTCGTCCAGTCAATCTCTGTACCTCCCTGGTTGTCTTAGGTGACGGCATTTCCAGGAAGGTCGCTATCTGCTGCGGGTTGGCTTCAATGCCTCTTTCTGTTACGAGATAGCCTAGGAACTCGCCTGAGGGTACCCCGAAAGTGCATTTAGTGGGATTGAGCTTCATATCGTACTTGTTCAGGATATCGAAGCATTCCCTTAAGTGGGAGATATGATCTTCCCCAGCTGAGGATTTGACTAGCATGTCGTCGATATAGACCTCCATGGTTTTTCCAAGTTGTCCAGCAAACATCTTATTTACTAGCCTCTGATAGGTGGCTCCCGCGTTTTTTAATCCGAAAGGCATAACCTTATAACAATAGGTTCCTCGTTCGGTTATGAACGCAGTTTTCTCCTGATCCTCAGGATCCATCATGATTTGGTTATATCCTGAGAAGGCATCCATGAAGGATAGGAGTCGATGGCCAGCTGTCGCTTCAACCAGGCGGTCGATGTGAGGTAACGGGAAGCTGTCTTTAGGACAAGCTTTGTTTAGGTCGGTGAAATCTACGCAGATTCTCCATTTCCCGTTCTTCTTTTTTACAACTACTGGATTAGCTAGCCAGTCTGGGTAATGTACCTCCCGAATGGATCCAGCTTTCGTAAGTCGGTCGACTTCGTCGTTAACGGCTTGAGCCTTTTCGAGACCTAGCTTACGACGCTTCTGCTTGATCGGTTTGAAAGTAGGGTCAACTTTTAGTTTATGGGTGGTGACGTTCGGATCTATTCCTTTCATGTCATTGGTGGACCATGCAAAGGTTTTGACATTGCTTTTCAAGAAATCGATGAGCTCCTTTTTTGTCTCAAGAGGTAGCTCGGATCCGATGCTCACCTGTTTTTCAGGATCTGAGTCGTCGATGCAAACTTTTTCGGTTAGGTTCCTGGGGGGACCTCGAATATTTTGTTGCATTTCGCGACCTTCCTGGATCTGTAATTGCTATTGGGGGGACTTTTTGAGGATTTCGAATCCTCCCAAATAGCAGATCCTAGATATCTTCTGGCTACCATGTATGGTAGCTATTCCTTCGGGTGTTGGAAATTTTACGCATTGATGGTACGTTGAGGCTACTGCCTTCATTTTATGGATCCAAGGTCTTCCCAAAATCGCGTGGAACGGGGAAGGTCTATCGATGACTACTAAGTTCGTCATTTTCATTATTCCGCCAGCTATGACTGGGAGCTTGATAGTTCCCAATGAGGTAGCTGTTTCTCCGGAGAAACCTACGAGATTAGCTTTTTGGCCAATAATTTCGTAGTCGTCTATTTCCATCCCTTTTAGGGTATTATAGAAAATGAGGTCGACAGAGCTTCCAGTGTCTATCATGAGTTTAGGAACCTCATATCCTGCGATGTTCAAGGTGACGATCAACGCATCATCGTGAGGTCTATCAAGACTTGAGGTCTCGCTCTCCCAGAAAGAAATCTTAGTGTTGGATTCAGGGTTAGGAGGCTTAGGTCCAGTACTGGATACAGCCTTCCGCACGTGATTCTTAATGGAATTGACGGAGTCTTGACATATGTCTGATCCTCCAAGGATACAGTCCACCCGCGAGTCGGGGCTCGACTGGGGGGACGGTTTGCTCAAGAGAGCTTCGACTTGTAAACTTTTTCCTTGGGGGAATTTCCCGAGAATCATTTCGACTCTTTTCTTGGGAGCTGGAGGTGGCGAATCGGTCTCCTTCTCAGGTGACCTTTCACGTTTAGGAGAGGTGTCTCTGGGACCTCTTTTCTGATAAGGTGGTGGCTTTTTAAGGTCCACGCCCTTTATTTCTCCAGCTGCGAATTTAGCTGCCAGCTGACGTTGGAGGTCCCAACACTCTTCGGTTGAGTGTCCTTCACGATCGTGATAAGAGCAACGTTTGCCTTTATCGAAGCCTTTTGACCAGGGAGTTTTGTTCGCTGCTGCAACAGGTTTCTCTTCCTTATCCTCCTCGATCGCGTAGGAATGTTCTCCCTGAGTCTGACTATTTCGAGGGTTGCCCCTCTTATGAGGTCCCCTAGTCTCAGAGGAGTCGCCTTTCGGATGATTCTGAGATCTCTTGTGGAGCTTATCCAGTGCAGCTGTCTCCTCCTCCAAGGTGATATATTTGGTGGCTCTATGAAGAGCGTCATCGATAGTTGGAGGAGCATTGAGTGTTAGTTCCGACCAGAATTTCGATTTATAGATCAGACCTCTCCTAAGGGCCTCGATGGCGATTTGGTCGTTAGGATTCGAGAGCTTGGTTCTTATTGCTCTGAATTTCTCAATGTAGACTCGTAGTGAGTCTCCCATTCCTTGACTGACCTTCCAAAGGTCGGCCTCGGAAGCTTGCTTCCGGATATGGGTTGAATATTGCTTCATAAAGGCGTTGGTTAATTGATCAAAATTGTCTATTGAGGCTGGCTCAAGACCGGAGAACCACTCGAGAGCTGTCCCAACCAAGTTTTCGGCGAATGTCCTACAGTAACCTGCTTCACATTCTTCTTGTGTGAAATGGGCTTTAACAATTGCCAATCGGAAAGCTCTTAGATAGGCTTTCGGGTCGGAGGTCCCGTCATACTCAGGAATTCGTATTTTCCGGGTATCTCTTATGTGATAGCTGGCAATTCTGTCTGTGAATGGAGTTCCACGGGTTTCCTCGAGTAAGCTATCGATTTCGGGAGCTGAACTCGTAGCTTTATGGACTTGAGCTCCCAATTTCTGGAGGGCTGCATGAGTTCGCTCCATATATCTACGGATAGCTTCAGGTCCTTCAAATGGAAGGACGTTTGGATCGTTCGCAGGCACCCGACGGGTAGGTTCCTGACGTGGTCGAGTTGGCTCACTCTCCCATGCGGTTGATGGGCTGAATCGCTCGGCATTTCTTGGGTTATCGGAATCTATCCTTTGATAACCATCCCCATTCGGGATCGAGTTTCTAGTTTGGTAAACCGAAGCTGACGTTCTGCCCCCAGATGGGAGGGATATTCCTGCTCCGGACCTAAGATCAGGCGGCGGAGGAGGTAAGCGAGTACTCCTGTCAGCGACCTGACTGGGTGTGGAGCTAGTTGTCGCCATGTTACTTCCCATAACACTGGCGTTAGGTGGATTGAACACGGGAGCTGTTCCAGTATGAGGTGTCTGGAAAGCAGATTCGTGTCCTTCCGGGGAAAAGTTTAAACGTGCTCGGGGGAATGAGGGATCGGTTAA